>OX439391.1:15877934-16185752 GCA_949319315.1 Zelleria hepariella | reverse complement strand
AAAACAAAACGAAAGAGAAATGAAACGAAACATTACGAGAAAAAAAAATTAGAAAAGGGAAAGCAGTCAACACAGTGGGAAAGCACGCGAAAAGAACCCCACAACCGGCAGTTAGTAGAGTAGAGAGAGAGAGCGAAGCGAGGCGGACGTGACGTCAGCGGCGAGCGAGAGGGCGCGCTCACCTGCCGTGCGCGGAGTAGCTGTGCCGCAGTGACGTCACGGGGTCCTTGGGCGTGGAGGCGTGGCGCGCGACCCCCGCCCCCTCGGGGCGCGCCCCCGGCCCCTCGTCCGTGGCGAGGCAGTAGAACTCATCCTCGACGGTCCCGTCGAGCCGCGCGGCCGACACAAGCGAGTTCTTCCGGTTGGCGAGCGGAGTGAGGAAGGGGAAGTTCGTGAACAACTCCTCGCTCTTGCGGTGTCGGTCGAGCAGCGCCGGGATCGTGTTCAGAGACTTCTGTTTGAACACGTGGAAGTTGGTGAGCGGCTGCACGGCCGCGCTGATGAGGGAGGCGGCCGTCGACTTGTTCTTCTTGTCAAAGTATGTGGGCATGGAGAAAGAGTGATCTCTGTCCGGTCGGTCTTGGCGCGGGATGAGGTCGGGCGCGAGCGTGCAGTCAGGGGTCAGGTAGAGCGACGCGGAGCCGCCGCTCGAGTCCAGCCGCAGCAGCGGGGGGCTGCTTGGGACGCTTCGAGTGCAAGAAACAATCATGACACACATTAATGAAGCTATACACAGCCGCCGGTTTAGGTAGCGTCGCGCGGTGGAGTTAGTTACGGAAGCGCAACACAGCTGGTTAAAACGGTTGCAAATAACAGCGCTAGGCTCTGTCTCATGCGCCGTCCGATGCCTTTGGGGTTCTTTTAGAGGGTTTATGGAACAAAAGTGGATAGAAATAAACGAAATTAAAAAACAAAAATAATAGCCTAAAACCTAAGGAAGACATGAATGAAGAGTTTTGATTTGCTATACAAATGAAATAAATCACAAATAAAATACATATTTTTTTACACTTTTCTCCTATTTGGTCAAGATATCTGCAGACAATAGATTAAGAAACTGCTTATCAACAATATAATCCCAGGTATTGTTAAAGTTTAGTCTCCTAAGCACAGTGTAACTTGTCAGTAGCTTGAAGGTGCCCACCGCGTCAATAAACTCGGTGTTTTTCTATAAACACTTTGATTCAGAGTTTGTCTAGTGTTTCTAAATCCAGCTGTACGGGGGTCCTTGCCAAGAAAATATATTGTTTGATGCACTAATCTTTGGTTTTAACATTAACATGGGTAACAAGTAACAACGTTATAATGTTAGAGCATTTCAGACTATTACTTGGGCTACGTTATGCGTTCACAACGAAGCAAACCTATCTTTTGGCTAATAGGACCCATGCCCTGGTTATGTATCATGGTTTCATCTTGTTATTGACTCGCAGAGTACCGAAGCGCAAGCCGAGGCGGCAAGACCTACCGCACATAGGTCCTGGCACTCGTTTGATCGTTTGCTGGACGTAGTGTGCCCTTTTTATGACCAAAGCCGTCGATTTGTACCATTAATGTATTAATAATGTCTGTCCATAAAATGTTTTCTGGTACAATAAAGAATATTCTAATCTAATCTAATCTAAAAAGGCCACTATAATAGATTTGAGTAGTGTGGGAGGGAGATGCTATTGAGTAGCGCCATTTACGTAAATACATGAAGCAGAATGACACTATTCTATATCAGGATAAAAACTTGTATCGCGATGTCCCACCAGCCCTGGGGCCGTAGCCTGTAACACAATATCGTATCAATGGCGTCCCAGGTAGAAGGACCAAACCGAGATTTTTTCGTTGTTCTCCTACAACCAGCGAACTAATCCTCTAGAATTAGACTCATAATATTCTTTGCTGTACTACAAAAACATTAAAAGGACCGACACTGGACCAAGAGCATTAATAAATCGTAATTAAAACCGTCAACCGGGAGCCCATTTTGGCACCATTGCGTTACAGGCTAAGGGCCCTGGATATACGATTTTTTCGAACCGGGGCAGAGACTTGGTAGTGGCGCCCCCTCTCTCCAGCGTTTCAGATATATTACTTTAAAAAGTCACAAATATTTTTAGTAAATAAGTCATGAAATTTATTCAAGAGTTCTTTTTATCGACTCTTTATTATCGATAACAATAACTTTTTCATTTATGTGACATGATGTTCCATGCTAAGCATTTTGTGCAACAAGTTTTTTTATTTACAACTTATGAAATTATGATTTCGGCGCCCCCTAAAACTGCCGCCCGGGGTGCCCCGTTTTGCCCCCCAAAGATGCGGGGCTGTGTCCCACCACTGGGGCACGGGGCCGATCAGCCAATGTCATTTTGACGGTTGATTAGTGAGTCATATCCATTGATGTTCCGTTCCCGGAAACATTGCCAATCGCTGGAAACATTGCCGGAAACATTGCCGGCAATGTTCCCCCAACTGGGAATTTAACGGGAACTTTGCTCTAAACTTTGGATATTTCAATATTTGTTTAATGACTTGTAAATGGTTTTGGATTCTTTATACACCAATTAATAAGTTACTAAACACATATTTCATACGAATTTCATAGGTAGTACGGATTTAAGATGGATTTTTAATGAAACACCGTTTTCATGCAGTCTCCATGTGGCAACACTGCAAGGACAAGACACTTATGGAAATATGCATGTCACTTGACTAACCAACGCGATAATTTAAGAATTAGAATGAATTTACAAAAAAAATATCACTGGGAATTTATGGAAACATTGGGAAACTTTCGGAAACTTTCCGGGAACATTGCCAGTGGAAACATTGCCGGGAGTGGGAATGTTTCCAAGCGTACATCAATAGTCATATCTATAGTACCTGTGATGTTTGTTGGTGGGCTCGTGATGTCCGTCGCCGTCGGAGCTCTGCCGCGAGTGCGCGGACTGCGCCGACGCGCTGCTGCCGTAGCCGGATGCCTGGAGAAACATAACAATTTAGCCAAAATAAACAAGGGTTATTCCGGAAATTCCCCCTAAAATCCGCCTTAGGGGGGAAAAATGGAAAATAAAAACCAGATATTAATGTTAAACATTTATAATAAGTTGAAAAAAAATCAGGACAGGACTTGAACCCGCAACCTCTCGCATACCGTGCGAAGAATACCATCAACTTTTGATTTTTATCTTACCATACACTCTATTAAAAATGGAAACATTGGGTGAAAAAATTTTTTTGATACGACTTAGTTCTCGAGATATTTAACTTTAAACTAGCTGTGCGAAGGGCGCGCGGTCGTCAGCTGCTGTGACGTCACTAAACAGCTGGCACCCGATACATACACCGAAACACTCATTCAAAGGGCTGTACCTTTGGAACCGTAATAGGTAGCCAGTTGAAATTTTCAGAGATTATGTTTTATTATAGTAGATTACCCAAGAAATTATGAAAATAAAAAAATATTAAAAAATAAGAGGGGTCCCCATATAAAAAACGTTGTTTTATACTTTTTGCTCTATAGAAAAAACGGTAAGGCATACAAGCATCAAACTTGGTACGATTTTAGGGCTTACTCCATAGTATAACAAAAAAATATAAAAAACGGTCAAGCGCGACTTGGACTCACGCGCTGAGGGTCCGTATAACCAGTTTTTTTTTTATTGTATGGTGGTACGGAACTCTCAGTGCGCGAGCTCTACTCGCACTTGGTCAGTTTTTTTTGTGTGTTTAGTCAGTGTTACAGTAGTGTTTTAATATAATATTACTTATTTATTCGCTAGGGACAGGTTTTAAAGCCGCAAGCTATTCCCTATCACGGGTTAGTTAGTGCTTTAAAAATAAAAAAAACATATATTATTTCTTAGCTATGGATGTGGATGACGGCTTTGAAAAATGACAATCCGATAACTTACCTAAAAAAGACGAGTTAATGGTTGCCCACAATTTTTTTATGAGTAAAAATGTACCTATGCCTAGTTATACTAGTTTTATTACTTATTAATAAATATTAATTTACTTATATCATAAAACTATATCGGATTGTCATTTTTCAAAGCCGTCATCCACATCCATAGCTAAGTAATAATATATTTTTTGTTATTTTTAAAGCACTAACTAACCCGTGCTAGAGAATAGCTTGCGGATTTAAAACAGTTCCTAGTGAATTTTTAACGTTATAAATGATTAATATATATTAAAACACTACTGTAACACTGACTGAACACACAAAAAAACTGGACAAGTGCGAGTAGAGCTCGCGCACTGAGAGTTCAGTACCGCCAAACAATAAAAAAACTGTTTATACGGACCCTCGGCGCGTGAGTCCGAGTCGCGCTTGACCATTTTTTATATTTTTTTGTTATACTATGGAGTAAGCCCTATTATCATACCAAGTTTGATGCTTGTATGCCTTACCGTTTTTTCTATAGAGCAAAAAGTATAAAACAACGTTTTTTGTATGGGGACCCCCCTTATTTATTAATATTTTTTTATTTTTATTATTTCTTGGGAAATTTACTATAATAAAACATAATCTCTGAAAATTTCAACTGGCTACCTAGTACGGTTCCAAAGATACAGCCCTTTGAATGAGTGTTACGTTGTATGTGTCGGGTGCCAGCTGTTTAGTGACGTCACGCGAGGTTGCCGCGCTCGCGCGAAAAACTCCAAAAGGTCGGAAACTAAAACCGTCATAACTTTAAAACTACTGGCTCGATTTGAAAGAAACAAAAACAGACATATTTCTTAACTTTTAGGCTACACGGTCATAAAGTTTTAAGTGATTTAGCATACCCACGGACATTCTTCATTGAGCTACCGAGTCAAGTAACTGACGATGCGAATTTCTTCAACTAGTCTCCGTCTACTGGACGGGGGGCGCCACCTGGTGTGATTAGTTTGCACTAATCTACACCACCCAATGCGTTCATCTTTGCAGACGAAATGCTCTTTGGATTTTTGATGTTGCCACTACATTTAACCACTTTTTATGTTAAAAGAAAAAAAAATTGTTAAAAAATTTTAACACCAAGAAACAACATAATGTACAAATGATGGAAATTAATTCTCGATTTAACGTCGCCTAAGTGCTCGTGTCCATGCGACCAATTTTGGGGATAACTACTAAATTTAAAATACACCTGATATTTTTGCTTCAAATAAGCATATCTCATAAACGGCTGAACCGATTTTGATAAAACATATCTAAGAACACTCGCTAGAAAACCTGCTTTCAAATTAAACAAAACCGCTTCAAAATCGTTTCACCCGTTTAAGAACTACGTTGCCGCAGATAGGCTCACACACATAGCGGTCAAACTTTAACACCTCTTTTTTTGGTCGGGCGTTAAAAAAAACCTTTGAATGCAGTTGTCATAAGGATTTGATTCTGATGCTAACTGCACTCTATAAGTATTTTTTTTTGGCAAAATTGTTCTGTTGGATGGAGCACACAAGAACTGAAGCGATAATGGTCCCAGTCAGTGCCCTATAATTTGTACATATTATTGACGTGTGTGTCTCACCTTACTACTCATGTCCCCGGAGGTGTTGGAAGAGTTCCGCGAGTGTGTGTGCGCGGGCGCAGGCGCGCACGCCGCGCATGACGTCACACCGAACCCTGCAAAGTGCACAAAAGTATTAAAAAACTAGGTGGCCAGGCCCCCCATACGCTGCGTGTGCCGTCTTGCGGCACACACTCTGTACCAACGTAATATTTTGTTAGCTCTAAGTTTTAATTTGTTTTTTTTTTATTTATGTTGTACAGTTCCCGGCGTATAACTTGAGCAAAAGTCTGCGTAGTGGGGATGAGTTCGCGCATGTCAAACAAAATTTAACCAATCGGAGCCGTCCGAAGCAATAGCAATTCCGTCGCGCCCCTTGTCACCCGCCAAAGAGACCCAAAATTCGTCTACTGCGCAGTCAAGGTAATTTTTCAAGTTATACGCCGAGAACTGTAACCTTGTAGTGTTTTTGCTGATCTGAATTTGAATCTTGCGGGTTTTGGGTGTACGCTGGGAGCGTCTGACCCGCTCCGAGTTTTGCTCTTCGCGGGTCTCGGCCTTCGGCCTCGCTTAAGTTTTAAAGGGTGAAGTCGACTCCTCTGCCACCTGCTCAGCAAGCCATAAGCCTTTCTTGTGCCATTAGCAGTTGGTAGTTAGTGACGTACCGGGGTGGTCGATGACGTCAGTGGCGGGCGGCGGCTCGTCGTCGGCCGGCAGCTCGCACGACGGAAGCGACGACAGCGTCTGTGTTTGCGCCGCGTCTGGAAGGAACATACACGAGACGCATTGAAAATTGAAATTGAAAAAAAGTTTATTCATCACAAAACAACACGTAATCACGTAATACAGTACAAATCTGGATAAAATCTTATAAATAGATGTTTGTGATGAATAGGAGCTGGCTCAGCTAAATACTGTGAGTGTATGCATCTGCACATCGCTGATTTTCAGCCAGGCCCTGTTCTCACTGGCTGTTTCCAATGGTAGGGGTACAGAATTAGGTAGGTACATTGCAAAGTAAATTTTAGTAAAATACAGGGTGCACTTTAAGTCGATAGCGGAAGTTTAAGGAGGCTGTCTACTGATCAAGAAGTCTTGTACTAGGTGGCGAAAAAAATGGAGCGAAAAAAATATCTGCTGTTTCATACATTTGGCGCAGTACTGAGTCGACCTTCTGTATGGAACAGCTGATATTTTATTAGCTTTGTTTTTTTCGCCACCTAGTACAAGTTGTTTGTATTGATCAATAGACAGCCTAAGTAAGGTTCCGCTATTGACTTAGAGTGCACCCTGTAATATTATTATCATATCAAATCAGTGGACAAATCAGCAGAGGAGCTCGCTTAGCATGAGGCTGGGTTACAGTGTATCCATGGGTTTATAACTCTAGCTACCTCGCTCTACGTCAAACAAAAGAGTGAGATAGTTATTATAGTTATAACCCCCTTACATACCGCCTAACCCAGGCTCATGCTAAGCAAGCTGGTTATGTATTCTCTAAACACCTCGGTCTAGTGTGGTGGTCTAGTGGGTAGAACAGTGGACTCTGAAGCAAGAGGTACCCGGTTCGATTCCCAGTGCGGGTATGTATCTATGACTTTGTTTAATTTCAAAGTTACGTACATTTGTGAATTTGTAGTAGCAATACCACTCGCTAACGGTGAAGGAAAACATCGTGAGGAAATCCGCGGCTCAGTTGGCTCCACACGTATTGACCTGTCTTTCCTGTGGGCTTGGTCGACTAAGCTGTCAGGATGGTATAGGTGCTGGGCAAGCCTACTCCATCTAAAACAATGTCCCAGGCACTGCAGCGCCGAGTGGTCTCTTCACCCATCTAGTGTGAGTGAAGGTGCCACTGGACGCTGTATAAATCATCTCATTACGTAGATGCAAAGGCCTTAGTAGTAAACACCTTACTTAAAAAGAATCTCGGTGCCTTGCTGGCGATCTCCTCTTCTTTTTCCATTAAATCTTAAGTACAGGGTTATAGATTTTTAAGTTTCATCATAGACTCATTGAACCTTAGATCTGAATATTATTAAAATACTCGTTAATCCCAACTGTTAAAGTAACAATAACAGTGTTGCTTAAACTTTGTACTGTCAAAGTAACATGCAGGGTTTGGGCAACACTGTTATTATTTCAACTATTTATTTTCATTACATTATTTTTAAGCCGGCTTAATCATTATGATGTGTGGCTTATAAAATAAATAATAAGATTTTAAAAAAAAGTATTCGATTGCACCCTGTAGAGAAATTGCCACTGAAACATTTTTATAAATCTTCAATCACATACCGAAGGGCGACTTCTTCTTGGTGAGCGAGCCGAAGCCCGAGCTAGCGGTGGAGGAGCCGCAGTCGTCGTCGGGCGCCGCCCCCGCGCCCCCCGCCGCCGCGACCGCCCCCACCCCGGCACCGCCCCCGCCGCCGCCGCCCCCGCTCTCCACCCCGCTGTCGCCCGCAGCCGACGTATCCGCCACGTCCTGCTTGCGTTCGGGACTGAGAACGAAAATGGAACACGTTGGTCAAACTGAAAATTATAGGCCTACCGAAAGTTTCTATTCTTTTATTAACTTCTATTCTATTCTAATTTCAAAGTATTTGTTCAGAGTGAGGCACCTCGAACACAACGGAGGGTGAAATCTGTAGGACCTAATTCAGTCTTTCACTGAACGTCTCGTCAATATTACATCGTGTGAGATCCATCCATAATGATGGAGTAATCCATTGGGCAAGCCAGGGTTTTATTTTATTACACGCAGAGGCATGATCCATCTTATTTATTATTGCTAAGTACTGTAGCCCGTAGAGGCCCTGATAGCATGGAAAAACAAATTATGACGGAAAAAGTGGAAAGAAAGAGAGCTCGAGGTAGAACACCCGCTCGATGGACAGATATTATAACTAAAGCCACGCAAAAACACCTGCATGGGCTGAGCAATGGAGAACTCTACTCTCCGCCACCTTCAATGATCGTCACGATCCTCAGCATTGAGGGAAGGACTGAATGGAAGTGAAGTATCACACACAAAGCCAAAACCCGCATACACCAAGTTATGGTGGGTACCTACATGTATCTAGCCCCAACACTTGTATCTCAGAGAAAATCGGACTTTACTCACACTTTGAAGAGCGGGTCGCCTGAGATCATGCTCATCCGTATGGTGAGCCGTAGGACAGAGTTGTCCTGTCTCCGACGCAGGTCGTAACCCTCGAGGAGACACCGGCGCGAGGTCTCGCCCGCGCCCGCCAGCTCCGCCAGGTTCACGTCGCAGAACCCCAGCTTCTGGTACGAGCGGCCGCCTGCGACCACGGGGGGATAAGGGTTATACCCACAGATATAATTTATACCACGGTATAATGATTGTCACATTATCAGGGGGTTAATTCTCGGGAATTTCGCATTCGACACGTCTCGAAGCAAAAATTACATCTCCTATTCTCACGAAGTCATCCTCGACATAAGGCACGAGATTTCTGCGAGATGTTTGCCTTTTTCGCTCGACATGACTCGAGTGGTCGGGAGCAGTCGAGATCGAAATGATATGAGATTTTTCTTTCGAGATGTGTCGAATGCGAGATTCCCGAGAATTGGTCCTCCGAGGCCACGAGGGGACAAGAAACGCCGGCAGAACAATCGTCAGGGTCGAAGATCTGTTTCGTCTGCTCGAGAATGGAGACTGGAGACGAATGGGTATAGAAACTCCGCTTTAATCATAACTTCATATAAATAGCGTTAATTAAGAGGTTCATTCATGAGGATTCTGATGTGGCACAATCATCATCATCATCGATTCCTGTTATCCCTAATATCCTGCCCCTAGGCATAGGGCTCTTAAAACAGTTTTCCATTCTGGACGATTTTGCGCCTTCATCTCAAGCTCGGATATGCTCGTCCCGAGACTATTTGCTTTCTATTTCTGGTGTACACACGACAGCACGTCAGAGTGTACACTTTTGTTGTAAAGTCGCCCGTACGTAACGTAACTGAGTAGAGTGCTATATCGTGTAAGGGTCGACGTGCTGTCGTGTGTACAATAAAGTCTCTCTCTCTTGTTGCACTGATCGACGCCATGTAGTTTTAGGCTAGTTCTTAATCATTGGTGGTCGTTATTGTTACCTTTGCACTCCTTGCGCACCGAGACGCGCATGAGTGCGGGCTCCAGCACGCCCGTGTTCGCGTTCGCGCACATCTTGCACACGAACGAGAACTGCGCGTGCCAGCGCACCGCGTGGTTGCGCACCTCCTCTCTGGAACAAACACATCAACAAACAATAAGTTCTTCTTCTTCTTCTTTAGCGTTCATTTGTCCACTGCTGGACGCAGTGGCGGATCCAGGATTTTGGTTTGGGGGGGGCTTGAACCCAATGAGCGTAGGTTTTCAAGATAAAAAAGCATACAAAATTTAGTTTTATAGACGGTTTCAATGCTTTGGGGGGCGTGAGTCCGTCCAGTGGCACCGTCACTCTCACTAGATAAGTGTTGTGACCTCTCGGACGCTGTAGTGCCTGGGGCATGTTTATCCATCCACTCCATCTACATTCTCTCAACAATGAAAATAATAACAAAACCGTCAGCATAATACTCAACTCATCTTAGGACTTGCCCAGGAACCCCTCAAAGTTTTTAGCACACAAATAAGCAGCCGCCCGAGCGTTGAACCATACTCACAAAACTAACAATAATAAATGAGGGATTGTTATCAGGGCCCTTAGCCTGTAACACAATGGTGCCAAAATGGGCTTCCGGTTGACGGTTTTAATTACGATTTATTGATGCTGTCGGTCCAGTATCGGTCCTTTTAATGTTATTGTAGGACAGCAATAGTACATTACTGCCGCGGTCTTTAATGGGTGCGTTTCTGGCGCGCTTTTGATGGCCGACAGAGCGCAGCGTAGCGCAGCTCAAGGCCTTCGCAGCGTGGTCAGCATTGCAGCCCTTGATGGACAAGCTGGAATGAATAGCGCGGACAGCAAGGGCTGCAATGATGACTAAGCTTGACGGCCGAGAGCGTAGCTAAGCTAAGCTCGAGGCCATCATAGCGTGGCCAGAAGCGCACTCATTGCAGACCAAGGCTTGTATAGTGCTTTACTCAAACAATGCGAGTAATTTAAATAGAACCAGCTTACCTTTTGTCTTAGTTTACTTTCTGTTGATTTTTCATTCCGCAAACTTTTCGTAGATAAACTTGTATTTTTTCTTTGACTTCGGTGGCAATAGGTACCTTTAAATATCTTTTTTCGCTTCCTTTTTATGTTCGGCGTTGTTAAACACATTGAATCGGAGGATTCGTTGCTTGAAGAGTTCACTTTTATTTACAACAAAAACAGCACGCACAGAAAAAATCACTTCGAACAACGCGCGAAGCGGCGAAAACAATATGGCCGCGCTTTTTTTTTCTATGCAATTTGTAAACTGCCAGCACCCAAACAGCCAAATCCTAAATAAATACTTTTTGTGCCTTACTTTTTAGTTCTATTTTTGAAACAAAACTCGACATTAATGGATTTTCATACAGTTTTTCTGGCCGCAAAACACGACATTAATGAAATTCCATAAAATTTTTCTGGCGCCTAATCAAAGTAGCCCGCAAGTCCTCCTTTGCTCAAAGAAGGTTGTCGAATTAATGACCACATTACGAGCTTTTTTGAGTAAAGAATATTATGAGTCTAATCCTAGAGGATTAGTTCGCTGGTTGTAGGAGAACAACGAAAAAATCCCGGTTTTGTCCTTCTACCTAGGACGCCATTGAGACGCCATTGTGTTATAGGCTAAGGCCCCTGGTATACGAGTAACCAGCCTACCTAATTAATTCGTACGAGATACGTTTATGATTCCGATCACGCACTCATTTCCGGGTTCCGAATCAAGCCCAATATTTAGGCGAAGAAACCCGAAAAAGTTTAGTGTTTCTCGGACAAAGCCAGGCGTGTTAACGAAATGACGTTTTTGCGCTTTAAGCAGCACCTTCACATCCGACGACATAGGCCAGGGGTTCCCAACCTTTTTTTGTCTACTGCCCACTTTAAGAATAAATTATTTTTTAACGCCCCCCTTTTTAAACATATTTAAAAACCGCTAAGTACTTATAACTGATTATTGAAACGCAACTTTATAGTATTCGGACAGAGTATCTTTTTTTTTTCTGGGTCTCTGACCGCCCCCCTTTAGGCCTGCAGCGCCCACAAGGGGGCGTTATCGCCCACGTTGGGAAAGACTGACATAGGCTATGTGACATAGGCCAACCAACTAGCCGGTCAGCAGTGGTTGCGCCTGGCACAGGATCGTGAGAGGTGGCGTGAGCATGAAGAGGCCCTTACTCAACAGTGGGTATTAACAGGCTGATGATGGTGATGCACATCATAACCATTGTTATTTTCAATATTGGGGGTGGCTGTCTTCGATTGCCACATAGCCATTCTGTATTAGTGATTGAAATAAAAATCAAACAATCATTTATCCCATATGAGACCAGAGAAAACAAAAGAGCAAACCAAGCGTTTCAGAATAAATCAATACCAACGGCTCATGGCCTCTCACAAAAGGATTAGCTCAACGAGGTTATGTATGACTAGTTGTGCCCGCGACTTCGTATGCGTTTTTACACATTTGACATTTAATTTAAATTCGACTGTGGAGGAAAACTGAAAAGGAAGGTTTTTTTTAACCCCCGACCAAAAAAGAGGGGTGTTATAAGTTTGACAGCTTTGTGAGTGTGTCTGTATAAGTGTTTATGAGGGTGTGTCTGTCTGTGGCACCGTAGCTCTTAAATGGGTGAACGATTTGGAAGCTTTAGGTTTTATTTTTTAATTTGAAAGCAGGTTTTCTAGCGAATGTTCTTAGTTATGTTTTGTCAAAATTGGTTCAGCAATTGATTAAATATGCTTATTCGAAGCTAAAATGTCGGGGGTATTTTAATAGTTATTATTTCTTAACTTGCGGTAGCAGGGCTCAAAAGAAAGCAATAGAATAAAATAGAATAAAAACCCTAATCTAAACAATACATTTATAAATTTAATAATAAATATGTATTGTTTACATTAAGGTATCGCCCGTGATAAGATACCAGGAAGCTTAGCATAAGAATTGATTAGGAAGTAAAAGGGTTTATTATATGTATCTCCCTCGACGTAGAGTGGGATAGATAAAGTTATAAGCCCATAGATAAGGTCTTACTCATTCTCATGCTAAGCCAGCAAGCAAAGCATACGGCTAATAACTCTGTCTATCCAGCTCAACAGTAAACAATAGTTAATTGTTATGCAAGAATGCAAAATTATTGTTTGCGGCGAGTGCTTGTATTGAATACCGAGCGGTGTTAAAAGACCGCCAACAAAGTGGGAGACCACATACAGGGTGTTAAAAGACCGCCAACAAAGCGGGAAACCACGTATTTTCCTCATCATAAGGAACATTTTTGCCCAAGGAACTATGCCGGGGAAATCAACGTTTTCCGAGATAATGAGGTTCAAAGTCGGATTTTTCAAAACTTTTTTTTTGTAGAAATGTATTCAGTATCTAGTTCTTAAGAATCCCCTGAAGCTCTGCAGCCCTCTCGCTCGCACTTTTCAACATTTTAATTGATTGTAAGAGAATGATTAAACTTTGGACGATAAAATATAGTTGCAGACATAGATAATAAAGCTATCGACATGTGGACACACTTTTGATTTCATATTCCTACTAATAAAAAAAATATCACTGAACTTCGGTTAAAAGTATTAGTTCAGTAATTTATTTTTTAAACTATAAATGTGAAATTTAAAGTATGTCTACATGTCGATAGCTTTATTATCTATATCTGCAACTATATTTTATCGTCCAAAGTTGAATCATTCTCTTACAATAAATTCAAATGATCAAAAGTGCGAGCGAGAGGGCTGCAGAGCTTCAGGGGATTCTTAACATACCTTTTCAAGAAGCCATATCAAAATTATGAATATTTCTTACAAAAAACGACGTTAAAGTTGCAACCCGCAATGTATTCTAAACATCGGCACTTCAAGCTTAAGTAACATAATCTGATACCTACGCTTGCGCAATATGACTTCTGTCTTGCGTTACACGTCCATTGCGTAAAAAATATTTTTCATAATTATAACCTAAAAAACCAAAATAATTTCCCAACAATAATTTATCGAAAAAGTACTTTGTTTTGGTGTCTAGTGGCTTTCGGGTCTGTTGGCGGTCTTTTAACACCCTGTATAGTCCTCATCATAACGATCATTTTTGCCCAAGGAACTATGCCTAGGAAATCAACGGTTTCCGAGATAATGAGGTTCCAAGTCGGATTTTTTTTTCCGGAAATGCAATTTTGTTTATGGAAATGTGTTCTGTATCATGTTATTAACATATCTTCTCAAGAAGCTATATCAAAATTATGAATATTTCTTACAAAAAACGAAGTTAAAATTGCAACCCGCAATGTATTCTGAACATCGGATAGCCTAGATTGTTCCCAGAACCAGGACTTATCACGGTCCTAAATTTGACTGAAAACTGTTCAGCGGTATTCGCGTGATGAGGTAACACACAGACAGACAGACAGACAGACAGACAGACAGACAGACAGACAGACATAAACCGATTTTTTTGCATTTTTGTATTCAGAATAGTTTACTTAGTAACCCCTGATAGTTTTTTTCTAAAAATATTCAATGTACAGAATTGACTTCGCTAGAGTTTTATTATAAGTATAGATGATGACCGGCGAAGGACACCACCGACCGCGAATAATGAAGAATACCATCAACTTTTGATTTTTATCTTACCATACACTCTATTAAAAATGGAAACATTATGTGAAAAAAATTTTTTGTTACGACTTATAGTTCTCGAGATATTTAATTTTAAACTAGCTGTGCGACGGGCGCGCGGTCGTCAGCTGCTGTGACGTCACTAAACAGCTGGCACCCGATACATACACCGAAACACTCATTCAAAGGGCTGTATCTTTGGAACCGTAATAGGTAGCCAGTTGAAATTTTCAGAGATTATGTTTTATTATAGTAGATTACCCAAGCAATTATGAAAATAAAAAAATATTAAAAAATAAGAGGGGTCCCTATACAAAAAACGTTGTTTTATACTTTTTGCTCTATAGAAAAAACGGTAAGGCATACAAGCATCAAACTTGGTACGATTTTAGGGCTTACTCCATAGTATACCAAAAAAATATAAAAAACGGTCAAGCGCGACTTGGACTCACGCGCTGAGGGTCCGTATATCCAGTTATTTTTATTGTTTGGCGGTACGGAACTCTCAGTGCGCGAGCTCTACTCGCACTTGGTCAGTTTTTTTTGTGTGTTTAGTCAGTGTTACAGTAGTGTTTTAATATAATATTACTTATTTATTCGCTAGGGACAGGTTTTAAAGCCGCAAGCTATTCCTTATATTATTTCTTAGTTATGGATGTGGATGACGGCTTTGAAAAATGACAATCCGATAACTTACCTAAAAAAGACGAGTTAATGGTTGCCCACAATTTTTTTATGAGTAAAAATGTACCTATGCCTAGTTATACTAGTTTTATTACTTATTAATATTAATTTACTTATATCATAAAACTATATCGGATTGTCATTTTTCAAAGCCGTCATCCACATCCATAGCTAAGTAATAATATATTTTTTGTTATTTTTAAAGCACTAACTAACCCGTGCTAGGGAATAGCTTGCGGATTTAAAACTGTTCCTAGTGAATTTTTAACGTTATAAATAATTAATATTATATTAAAACACTACTGTAACACTGACTGAACACACAAAAAAACTGGCCAAGTGCGAGTAGAGCTCGCGCACTGAGAGTTCCGTACCGCCAAACAATAAAAAAACTGTTTATACGGACCCTCGGCGCGTTAGTCCGAGTCGCGCTTGACCATTTTTTTTTTTTTTTGGTATACTATGCAGTAAGCCCTATTATCATACCAAGTTTGATGCTTGTATGCCTTACCGTTTTTTCTATAGAGCAAAAAGTATAAAACAACGTTTTTTGTATGGGGACCCCCCTTATTTATTATATTTTATTTTATTTTATTATTTCTTGGGAAATTCACTATAATAAAACATAATCTCTGAAAATTTCAACTGGCTACCTAGTACGGTTCCAAAGATACAGCCCTTTGAATGAGTGTTACGTTGTATGTGTCGGGTGCCAGCTGTTTAGTGACGTCACGCGAGGTTGCCGCGCTCGCGCGTAAAACTCCAAAAGGTCGGAAACTAAAACCGTCGTAACTTTAAAACTACTGGCTCGATTTGAAAGAAACAAAAACAGGCATATTTCTTAACTTTTAGGCTACACGGTCATAATTTTCAAGTGATTTTGCATACCCTCGGACATTCTTCATTACGTCAATTTAAAAGAATTACACAAATGAACTGTGCCGTAGGTACCTACGCTGATCCAATAATAACTCCGCGCAAACACACTGACATTCCGCCGGCCAACCATATAAGTCCCGTGCGTGAGTTCATCAATCATGTTTTACACATTTTATCTACGATTTGCAGAATAGCCTACGCGATAAGGAAACAGTTAATTATGTTGTAGTTATTGATTGATATCGTTATCTATCTATTGCTATAAAATGTTAAGAAACATCGAGTCCAATGACTTTTATCAAGTTAGTTTTCCAGAATGTTCTTGTTTCCGCAGCTTATCTTTTCTATTGTTTAAACGTCCGAGTAGTGAAAATAAGGGGAAAGTCTCCGCACTTTTGGAGATTCTGTAGCAGACTCTACAATTTTATCTGCGTTTTTGGTGTAGAAGGCGGTCCCGGAGCGAAATTGAGGGTAAAACAGCAAATTCACTCGGGACAGGACTTGAACCCGCAACCTCTCGCATACCGTACAGGCGCTCTACCAATTGAGCTACCGAGTCATGTAACTGTCGATGCGAATTTCTTCAACTAGTCTACAGGGTGCACTCTAAGTCAATAGCGGAACTTTAAGTAGGCTGTCTACTGATCAATACAAACAACTTGTACTAGGTGGCGAAAAAAATGGAGCGAAAAAAATATCTGCTGTTTCATACATTTGGCGCAGTACTGAGTCTACCTTGTACAACAACTTGTACTAGGTGGTGAAAAAAATATCAGCTGTACCATACAAAAGGTCGACTCAGTACTGCGCCAAATGTATGAAACAGCTGATATTTTTTTCGCTCCATTTTTTTCGCCACCCAGTACAAGTTGTTTGTAATGATCAGTAGATAGCCTACTTAAAGTTTCGCTATCGACTTAGAGTGCACCCTGTAGTTTAAAATATTCCCTAGCACGGGTTAGTGATTTGGAAAAAAACAAAAAACAGCAAAGATGTGACATCACAGCGCGTATACGACGCTGGTCGAACAATTGAGCGTATAAACGTTGTAGATACTCGTAGATACGCGGCGATTGTAGTAAATTCGTCCGTGGCACAAAAGGGCTATCGGGGCGGCGGCCTTCCGGCTCATCTGGAGCAAGGCCTGCCGGCAGATGCGACGTCGACCGTCGACCGACCTACTGTGTGTGCCTGTGTCGCAAACAAGCGAACTGCCGTCGCTTACGACATCCCAGCCCGAGCCATGCCGCGACTGCTGCCCCGTTTGTGTAACAGGATCCTGCGTGTGGGAAAATGAAGCTTGTGTTACAAACTCCCATAATACATTCCATCCTTCATTTCCCATTTGAGAATACAGTGTGACAACCACAAAACCGATTGGAGTAGTTGGCTGCCCTTTTGGTGCTTTTCATTTAATACCACAGTCCACACCGATACAAAATACACGCCGTTTGAACTAGTATTTGGGAAATTATGAAATTTACCTAACAATTTACAATATAACGTAGATCCACTTTATAACCTTTATAGCTATCCTTGTGAATTAAAACATAGATTACAGAGAGCATTAGATGACGTCAGGAACAACTTGTTAGAAAGTAAACATTTAAGAAAGTTTCAGTATGATCAAAAATGTAATGCAATCGATTATAAGCCAGGAGATTTAATTTTGTTGAGAAATCAAGTAGGAAATAAGTTAGATAAGATATATACAGGACCATATGTTGTAATTGAAGTCATGTCTCCTAATGTTAAAATAATTAAGAAAAATAAACCCTATGTTACCCATAAGAATAACACTAAGCTATTTAATTTAAATGATAGTTAATGTAGTTAAGTAAATTGAGTATAAAAAAAATATGTAAATATTTTTTTTTCTCTTGTTAACCGGGGGTGTGATGGTCTTTCGGGGGAGGTGTAGGAGGCGCGTAGCCTCATTACTTCATTAGTACAATAAGTTGCACTTTATGTTTAGTCAGTACTTACAATAGAATATAAGCAAATGCACTATGTTAATTAAGGGCACTTCATAGAATAAACGAAGACAATCAACAACTAAGATGTGATTTATATTTACCAAACCTACGTCCATCTCAGTGTCTCATACAACGTCGAAGAAAGCAATAATGGAACGAACTAGGTTATTACCTAGGTCGTTCCATTAATGCTTTCTTGGTATTAGCTGAAGTGTGTGTTCACATGGAGGTCACGTAATTAGTTGCTAAGTGTTTAATCATTATTTAGTGCACGTTCTGCAAATGTTGAGAGCTCGGAAACAACAAAAAATAACCCATGATTCAAACAAACGGCGAGCTGCAAACTGATGCTTACTATGTTAGTATCGACGCGAAAAGCAACACAACACTCATGCATGATGTTATTGGTATTTCTCGAGATGATTTCAGTGTGAAGTCATCGCAAGATCCACCTTGCTTGAATTGCGCGCGGACTGTCACAAATTTTGGTGGGCATTTGGTGGCGCGACTACCTGCGTTATTGCAGTTGTAGAAATGAATACAACAATAAATAACATAAACAAGCGTCACCGGTACCCGAGCAAATATATTGTGAATACTGAATAACCTCGCAAACATATTAATGAACAAAAACGGCGGCGCATTGTGTTGTTGTTGCCATGCGTCTAATTGATCTGACTTCTGACATCATCGTGTGGTCGTACGCATGCCTTTGAATACTCAAGTATTTGTGCAGGCAGATGTTGGATGGAAGACCCACAGCTATGTCGACGACACATAGACTGGACCGAAAGGGCAACTCACTGCTAATTTATTATGGAAATCGATCCAGTAGTGTGTAGCTGTAGGGTGTCTCAAACGAACTGCAGTCGGCAGTTGCGCCACGGACAAGGCGTGTCAGGCGACTCCGAAGCCGGGACACTTACAACACCCCGCATGGGTCTTGCAGTAAAGTGATTTATTTATGCCCAAAAGTGGCTTCACAGACGGCCAAAGCAGTCGAAGCCGGCCATCTGGCCTATAATTATTGAATGACATTAACCAAATGAAGCGACATCTCGTCGGCGCGGATGCGGCGCAAGGTCGCACAAGGCCGCAGCAGCGTGGCGCTCGGTGAAAGGAGTTTGCTGTCCGCGGTGTCTGCCCGAGCGAGCGCTGACACAACCAACCAACCGCTCTACACATGCCATTACTCTCTCCGAGCCGATATTGTGGAAAGTTGTCGCGGAATTACATACTCCGTGTCCTTCCTTCTACACCCCGCGGCCTTTCTCGCCGAGCCAAAAATGTGATGTGGAAACAGCGGTAAATGCAATTGCAGGGCCCGTCGTAACGGTTTATTGTAGGCGATAATTAAATTCAACGCTTCATCATAGCGTCGACGTGCGATGGCGGCGGGCCGCAGGACGTCTGATATCCGGGCCGCATTCAAATATGGATCGAACGCGTCTTCCGGGCGACGACGCCGCTTCGTTCGACGCTGCGCCTTGTATTTATAACTTGACAATACTATCTCTTCGCGCCGTGTGCCGTTATTCATTCAGCATACTCCTGAAATGAGGAGCGAGGTCGTCGACCCGCGAGAGCTCTTCCCGCTACTAACATAGAGACATAGAAGTTGCGCTCAATAGACAAAGATCATTCACAAGGTTAGAACCAAACCAGCTGGTGTTGTTTAGGGCAGCATCCTTGAACCTCCGGTCGCAGTACTAAATTGGCCCGCTCTGGGGGCTAATTCTCGGGAATCTCGCATTCGACACATCTCGAAGGAAAAATCTCATTTTGCGGTAAATGTCACATCTCCTATTCTCACGAAGTCATCCTCGACATAGGGCACGAGATATCGGTGAGATGTTTGCCTTTTTCGCTCATCATGACTCGCGTGGTCGGGAGCAGTCGAGATCGAAATGACATGAGAATTTTCCTTCGAGATGTGTCGAATACGAGATTCCCGAGAATTAGGGGCCTGTTGTGTGCAATCGTGCGCTCTACATTATTGATATTTTTTAAGCACGAGATCCTTGGAGTTTCTTCATCATGCTTCTTCTCCAAGAACGATCCGAGCTAGTGAAGCTGGAAAAAAAAAAGTAGCTAGATACTTAGTATTAGATAGTAATAAGTATCTGATTTATATATTTTTTTTTACTTTAGATAATATTTTGACGTTCAATGTAAATAATTTATTTATGGCATATTGAATAAAAACAATTGATTCTGATTCTGATTCTACAAATGTTACACTCAGTTTGTCTCTTCAGCTACTAACCTAAACCAAATCGTGTATAGGACGTGGGTAGAGCAGCCGTTCTGCGCGCTCCTAGTTCGCGCCCTCGTTAGCTACGAGATGTGAATCGACGCGGGATCACTCGGAATCGGCGCCGACAGCCGTAAATCCGACCCGAGAGACAAACAAATAAACAAACAGCGGTTTAATTAAACGCCTATTCACGACTCTTGTGCGATGTGATTCTGTTAGGTGGCTTGACAACACTAAAGCTGATTTGGTAGAGTTGAAGGAAACTAGAGAAACGTGACTGTGGTTGCTGTCTTATAGTTCTCACTGGGTGGTCGCATTGCGGGAGTCGGCAGCCAACTGGAGAGCAGTGGGCTACATTGACAGAGAATCAATCAAAATCAAATCAATCACTAATGGCAATGAACTGCTTGGCGAACGTCGGATGGGCTCTCAGAGGTAGAAAGATATTCCCAGAGTATCCTAGGAAGTGTAGACTGATCCGAGTTCATCCTTATTATTTTAATCTGATCCGATCCCAGACCTTATTCTCTGAACTCGAAACGACTATCCTGACAGGTTAGTCGGCCTAGCCCTCAGGAAAGGCAAATGTCAATACGTGCGGAGCCAACCAAGCCGCCGGTTTCCTCACGCACGATGTCTAGCTGTCAGGATGGTATAGGCGCTGGGCAAGCCTACTCATCTAAAACAATGTTACCGAAACAGTGTCCCGGTGCCACTGGATAAATCATCTCATTACGTAGATGCAAAGGACTATGATAAACGTCGCCCGAGTACCAAAGAGGTCTCGTCCGCTCCCCGCTGACGCCAACGTTAAGCCATGTCAGAGACTCTATGGGTGGCCTAAAAACTCTGACACCAGGGGTGGCCACTACCTCATACGATTACCTACCCTACCCGCTGACGCGTTAAACAGGCGTGTCGACAAACGATTAGCAGCAGCAGGCCAGCAGCGGGTTGCTGCTAGTGTTTGGTAAACACGGCACGGTGCCAAAACACTCGCCGCTTTGTACGAACCGTTCCGGGGTAGAGTGTGCGCCAGTTAAGTATGCGCGCGACGGTTGGGGTATTCAATTTGCCAGCGATGGAAATGTATGGCAACCTGGCGAGGCGGGAGGATGGCCGGCGGACATGGGCAGTGACAGAGTGGCGGCCCAGGATAGGGCGGCAGTCAGCAGGAAGACCAGCACCCCGAAAGAGGGTCCAGGGATGCGGTTGGCAAGGGACCGTGAGAGGCGGCGGCGTGAAGGGAAATATGCATATAATTATCCAACAGCGGGCAGAGGTGGGCTGATGATGGAAAATTACTACTAATAATAATCGAAGAAGGTCTATAAAACTGCTCTAGAAGAAGTTTGAAACATGGCACGATATTTCAGTAAAAGTTTTGCCTTAGCAGACTTATGTGGCGCGGACTCCAGCTGAGGGATCCATTGTTCGCTCGATGGAGCACTTTACGAGTTCGAGTGAACGCGTTAAATTGATGAACGATTAGCGTATTTCTGGCGCACTCGAGCTGATTGATGTGCTCCACACGTGTTTGATGTGGTTGGAGCTAGGCTCAGTTTGATTTTCGTCGTCCTTTGTAATCCAATATGCCTCGTGATTTCTTGCGTTATTTATTAGTATTTTAGCCAAGGAATTTCATTTTCCATTGGTTGTTAGCTGTTAAAAATCTTTTAAACTCGTTCGTATGCTTGCTTGCTTACACTCTGCAACGAACGTTGGCTGCTTGTTATTATTACACAAGTTTTTGTAAATAATTGCTGGTGAGCGAGCCCATTGTTGTCTCATACCGCAGCTAGTTAGCCGAGGTAGCTAGAATTACAGTGATTTATGAGGCGCACGAAGTATGCCTTCTTTTTAAAGCCAAGAAGCGCTTATATCTTGGTGTCGTGGATCCGATCCGGGCTTGTCCAACCACACTGTTCATTTGGTTGTACTATTTTCCCTCTTTGCTCTTAGTCCGTGTGGTCCATGTGTTTGGCGCTGGTTCAAGTTCCACGCAAATGTTTTTAGTTTCATACATCGTAACGAGTTAAGGGCTGTTACCAGGCAACATACTGCCTAGTACCAGTTTTAAATTAAAAACAAAAAGAACACCACAAAGCGTTTCATTCATTACGCCATTTTGCAGAGCCCCTGGTACTTTGTTGGCAAATGCCGTGAGCGCAATGTAGCCGAAATAATTAGATATTTGAAGTCACTGCGCAACCGCCGGGCTGGATGGAAGCGAAGTCGTCCGGAAACACGCGTCCACCGGGCGCCGAAAAGTTTTACAACAACATGTTTACATGTGTACACAACAAGCCAGATAAGTAACTTCTAGTCTAGCACTATACTCTCCGTGATTCATCATTGTAACGTCCACATCACCTAAAATCACGTGACAAAGAAAGGGGTCTCAATCAAGGATAGGCAGATACCCGTTTACCGCCTTTTAATAGTACCTACACTTCAACAGTGATCAATAGATCACAAAATTAAAACATGACAGATTGAATCGAATTTTGTAGTTTGACAGACAGCAAGACAGGAGTTCAATCTAAAGTGTAGCCAGATACACCGATTCTCCGGGTTTACCCCCTTTCGCTCACACACACTTCAACTGTGGTCAATTTGTCACAATGCTCACAATCGCTTGCACTGCACGGCATTCACCAACCGACTCTATAAAATTCGACATGTTCATTATGCATCATGATTGATTCGCAGCTATGTAGGCAGAGGCTGTGCAAACTAACAGCAACTGACACCACAAGTCACTATAATATTGATCACCTCGAGATTTGTCAGAAGTAAGTAACTTATTCATAAGAATATCGGTTGTATCTTTGATCGGTAGGTAACTTCTCAGAAATTGTAATAGAGCAAGTAGCGATAGTGGCTTGGTGACTCGCCAATTCCAGCAAAGGAAGTCCGTGAAGTAAATACGATACAACTGACCTCGGGTCACCTATTAACAGAATTCGTTACACAGCAACTTCCGAACTTGTTATAAGTATAGGTATAGGATTTGAAACTAATTTGTGAAGAACAATCGTGGTTTTTCTTTTCTATTATTTTGTTTTTCTTGGGACTTGATCTTCATTCCAATCTGTAACTATTATTAAAGTTTTCTGTTTGTCTTTTCATGACTAGACACTGAATTAATATAATTTTGAAAATGTGTAGTTTACTTTCAAGACTACTTTTATGTATAGTTTTAGTTGAACAATTTTAGGAGCCCTTATGAAATTGCCCTCTTTCGTTTAGCTTAATTTATGGTACCTAACCAGGACCACCAGTCAATACAAGCACTATCACCGGTCGACCTCTGGTTGTGGTAACGACCCCGTAGTAGGCTCGCCATGGTGTCTGGCTGGCGGGCTGCCATGGGGCTGGCCTTGCTGCATTGCAGGAGTGGCGGTTCCGCCAAACCACTCGCCAATCACGACAGGTGCTCCAAGAGACAAATAAGTGAAGAGACCGCTTCACATCATCCGAAAGAGCAAGTTTACAGATTGCGGTAACTCAGGGACACTACAATATCTATGAATTGTGGTGGTTCGTACAGAGCCCAGTGGCAATCACACTATATGGGTGAGGTCATGAGGCAGTGCCTGCGAGATATTTTGATGAAGTAGACTTGCCTAGCATCTGTATAGAGTTGGGTATATCCTTTAGGCTTAGTTGTCCTTAGACCACAGCAAGCCAAAGTCAATAAAACGCCTAACGAAGCCAAATAAGCCGCGGGATTCCTAGTGAGGAATCACTAGTTTTCTTTGGGCGTTAGCGAGTTTTATTAAGAGTACTAAACAAATTCGGGACTACTTTTAACTACCCCTGAGAAATACAAAAAACGACCCTCCATTCCTTGCTCAACCAATTAAAAAGTAAACTGCACTTGAGGTATGTCTAAGCAGTGATTCTTTTATCATTTTCGACTTTTATCAGTTTTTCTTATTTAAACTATTATACGCAAAGTATACTAATCTCTTCGTATTATTTCGTATGATAGAGCTTCAGGTTAGTCCGTAGTCATAGATTTATTGCTTTTAGACTTAAAGAATCCCCTATACTAAGCTTCGCGCCCAAGTGGTCCTCACGTCGAGACGGCGAGCCCGAGACAAGGTGACAATGACAAATTCCAGTGTCAATGGATTACCCGATTTGCATATGAAACGACCGTCTCGAATCCGCAGCGCTATTCTGCGAGCATGTATAATTATGCTTTTACATTTTTTGAAAGAAATACAAGCAACAGAAGAGCAGCTTGGCTTTCTCTACCCAGGTGAAGAAAAGTAGCAAAAATATCGACATATTGCCTGAAGTTGGATTAAGCTAGACCTTGTCTCTTTCGCACCTTGCACCTTACTGCTTTCTGGACATCTGACTTGTGCACTGCCTTCTGGCCATCTTGGATTTCGTTCGTATAGTCTACACTGCACTTTTCTATACTGTAGAGTCCTTCGATTTCAGGAAAGCCAGTCACCCCAGTCTAAAGTGGCAACACATTCAAATGCGCCCGTGTGGTAATACAGTTCACCACGAAATGGGACGTCTCAATACAAAATTACGACGCCGCCGCCACGACGACTCTATCGTTGCTGATCGCCACCTTTTACAGATCTTATTCACTTTTAATGATTCGCGATATTTAAACATTATTGTATTCGAAACGGGTCGAATCGCGATTGGTTTTTAGGCAAATTAATTACCTTATTTATCCCGACCTTTCGGCCGCGTTACAGCTGCCGTGGTCGCGGGTAGACTGGAGCGGAGAGTGTTTTAATTATTGTGGTGACAGTTGGGAAACTACCCTCACATCACTATTGTCATTTGCAGTGGGCCGGCACACAACACTCACGGTATCGGCGGATATGTCCGAAGATAAATCGCGTGACTTAAATTTATGTAACACTGGATTCCACGTTGATGATAGTTTACAGATCTGTAACCAACTAACGCTTGGCATCTGGGCCTGTATCACATATCGGACTTGCCATTCTGTCTTCCCACGGCAGTCTTTACGTTTTCGTGTTATGTTCGACGTGACTCATCGTTATCAAAGTCAAGGTCGTGCAAATAATTGCAACGCGAGTGCGGACGGATATTGTATTTGCACACTCGTGGTACGACCGGCGAGCAATTTCAGAGCAATTAGCTTCACGAGTGATGTCACACAGGCTGGGTCAACTTCACTTTGGGGGATACGGCCGCACCTGTCTCTATAAAAGATAATGGCACTTTAGGGCCCTTTAGTGTCAAACTAATCGTCTTCACTGACATAATTCTTTATTGATCCGCCACCCCTGAGAATATACTCTAACTAACTATGACATAACTTCGATTTTCACTGGATCATTGGGCAGCCAAGCCAAATGTAGAAACTACAAATCGGATTCGGTATTACAGAACTTTTGGATCACAAATATTGAAATTGGCACGTGATACCCGGCAAAACGTTCAATGAGCCGGTCCAAGATGGAATTGATGGTTCATAATATGGATTTGTGATAGCTAGATACGTGGTCTCGCCACTCAAGTAGATTAACAGGGGCCTTAGCCTGTAACACAATGGCGTATCAATGGGGTCTTATGTAGAAGGACAAAAACGGGATTTTTTTCGTTGTTCTCCTACAACCAGCGAAGTAATCCTCTAGGATTAGACTCATTATATTCTTTGCTGTACTACAATAAATAACATTAAAAGGACCGACACTTGACTGACAGCATCAATAAATCGTAATTAAAATCGTCAACCGGAAGCCCATTTTGGCACCATTGTGTTACAGGCTAAGGGCCCAGTGCTATTTCACACTGTATTGAGCTTGATATGGTCCTCGATGCAGTTGTTTCCGCTCTAAAGTGCATTCGATCAAAGTTCGGAACGCGCCACTTCCTCCCGTGGCAGCGAAAGATACATGGCCATCGAAATGGGCCCTCGCTCGGTAATAGTCAGGGCTAGGGTTGCCAGGCGTCCGGCTAAAGCCGGACATAGGTAGGCTTTTTGATCGAGTGTCCGGCCAAATTAAACGGTGTCCGGTCTGTCCGGCTTTTGTTAGGCTTTACCTCGCACCTCGGTAGCGTTTTTTGAAAACCGATTTTCGTAAAATGGGCCTGGCAACACTGCGCTAGATGTCTCGTTTGTTCTAAGTGGTACGTTTTGTTTTGTTATTTTCTCAATTTTAATTTTGTTTTTTTCCTTGGGAAATAATAATATTAATGAATGATTAGTAGTACCTAATAAAAAAGACTGATTCGTTTTTATTCAATTTTATTTTATTTCATTAGAATTTAAGAAGTTTTATGGTAAATGATCAAGAAAATCTTGGTTATACGTAAAAAAAAATGTCGTATTATTGCTAGACAGAAAATCCTTAATAATTTAGGGTGTCCGGCTTTTTTACCCAAATGTCCGGCCAAACTGGCTGGTCCGTCCGGCTATTAGGTTAGACGACCTGGCAACCCTAGTCAGGGCAGAGGGGAGCGCAGGAATGCGGAGGCGTCCGGGAGCACCCACCGGCTAAACGGGCATCGGGACGTGCCTAGCGGGCTTTACGACAGACGTTGTATGTAACAGTATCGACAGGGCAAAGGTCGGCAGAGATACCAACTTATTGTGTTGGACCCACGATTTCCCGGGAATTCAGTTTCAGAATCGCGATCGCAAAGATCGCAAAGGTCGGCAGAGATACCAACTTATTGTGTTGGACCCACGATTTCCCGGGAATTCAGTTTCAGAATCGCGATCGCCACGCTTCCGAGTGTAGTAAAAATATTGCAAATACCTAATTGCGTTGCTCACAATGAGATGAAAACTAGAATTCAGTGATTCTTTTCGAATCGACCACTAACTGTAGCTGTCAATTTCAATTTCAGCTGGTTCATTGGAGAACATGGATTAGAGGTATAGTCACATAACGATTTATCCTGTTGGCTAAAGGGCGTGATCCACAACTCCAGCTGCATGGAACGATTGAACACGCTTGCCGATATTGTAGCTTCCTAGAGTTGTTGCGAGAAAGATGGTCTAAAGCGTGACATACCTGGTGGAGTGGTCCTGGAAGTTTCCGCCGTCCAGCAGTCGCACCTTGGCGAAGAGCACGGCGGACACGAAGGGCACCTCCGTGAGCTCCTCCAGACAACACTGCACTCCGAACTTGTACCGCTTCTTCTTCATCATGAATGCCATGGCTCCGCCACCATCACACACACGCACTCACTCCGCGCACACTGCACAAGCACATAGGTCTATTGTTTTTGTTTCGCGTTTCTTCTCTATCGTCTAATTGTAAGCTTAACTAGTTTGGCATTTAGGACGTGCAGTCTGGCGAGGGTCGTGGAAGCGGTGGTCAGTCTCATCGCTGTTGGTGCGGCGGAAGTCGGTTGGCTAGTGAATCTGTAACAAACAACAGATTGTGGGTACTGTCTTGTATTTTTCTATTAAATCACGGTTTTACCGACTAGTTTCGGTTCTCGTTCGGAGACCTTCTTCATGGAGAACGAGACGGCTCTCGCTACGCGTTCGCGCGCAACGGCTACTCAAATGCAGTTCGAGACTAGCCGCGGCGTCGCGAGGGCCGTCCCTGAAGCTCTGCAGCCCTCTCGCTCGCACTTTTCAACATTTTAATTGATTGTAAGATAATGATTCAACTTTGGACGATATAATATAGTTGCAGACATAGATAATAACGCTATCGACATGTGGACACACTTTTGATTTCATATTCCTACTTATAAAAAAAAAACACTGAACTTCGGTTAAAAGTAGTGGTTCAGTAATATTTATTTTTTAAACTATAAATGTGAATTTTAATGTATGTCTACATGTCGATAGCTTTATTATCTATGTCTGCAACTATATTTTATCGTCCAAAGTTGAATCATTCTCTTACAATAAATTAAAATGTTGAAAAGTGCGAGCGAGAGGGCTGCAGAGCTTCAGGGGATTCTTAATAGAAAAATCAGCAGTGCTCACGAAAGTGTAAGTTTAAAAACTGTCTTGTATGTTTTTTTTAAGCTTATCTAGTGTGCGCTCCGCTGATGCAATGACACCGCGATCTCCTTTGCGCGAGAGACGAACACGTATGACATAGATAGAGATCTTTGCACTTTATTTTTACTTAGATGTTCTTTAATCAAACAAAAGATATCAACGACCGCCTTATCACTGAAAATTATTATCTGGAACAGGGCTGAGTGCGGAAATATGGTAAACAAGTGCGAGGGAACAGAGAATAGTCAATGTAGAGCTTTTGACGACAACTCAGGGCGCTTGTCCACCACATCGATCCGATCATTTATCGGCGCAAATACATTTTCAGTAGTAGTAAAATTTCGGCGCCGATAAAATATCAGATCGGATCGGTGCGGTGGATACGGACCCTTAGATTGAAGGAAAGCAAAGGTTTTTAAATAATAATTTTAGGTCTTGTACTGAAAACATAACAAACGCAAGGTTATCAAAATGTCAGTAGCGTTCTTGAGAGCTTGTGGACGCGGGTGAATTAATTACCGATTTGCTTGCAGCACAGGGGCCTTAGCCTGTAACGCAATGGCGTATCAATGGCGTCCTAGGTAGAAGGACAAAACCGGGATTTTTTCGTTGTTCTCCTACAACCAGCGAACTAATCCTCTAGAATTAGACTCATAATATTATTTGCTGTGCTACAAAAACATTAAAAGGACCGACAGCATTAAATAATCGTAATTGAAACTGTCAACTGGGAGCCCATTTTGGCACCATTGCGTTACAGGCTAAGGGCCCTGGTCATTGTGACGCAAGTATCATTGAGAACGTACTGACTATCAGGTTTGTAGACGGATGATATATGAATGCCGGTCCGCAGCCTGTCAGTCTCGCTGCGACAGACGGCAGACGGCGATCCATCAATGATAGGCACCCGGTTCTGGGGCCTTAGCCTGTAACGCAATGGCGTGTCGATGGCGTCCCAGCAGAAGAACAAAACAGAGGTTTCCTCGTTTTTCTCTTACAACCAGAGATCTAATCCTCTAGAATTAGAATCATAATATTCTTTGCTGTACTACAAAAACATAAAAAGGACCGAAATCATTAATCAATCGTAATTGAAGCCGTCAACGGACAGCCCATTTTGGCACCATTGCGTTACAGGCTAAGGTCCCTGTTGTGCAACAATAACAATAATGACGATCAATCGTATATGTGTCGTCTACTAATCCCCTTTTAATCGCTTTATAACGAGCATTTCAGTTCGCTTTTAATTCCTGTGATAAAACTTTTATTGGTAGTTTCCTTTGTCACTTTGGAGAGGTATCGCAAGTGGACGGTGTCATACCACAAGTCCACAACTGATGCACAGTGGTCGATTTGTACGATTTAGGCGGCCAAAAGTCCATTTCTCAAAGTTAACTTATAACAAAACTAATTGATTCCCGGAAAAATAGACACCCCGACTGCCCAAACCCCACCCCTCCCCAGTTCCTAGAACTGCGTGCGCGCCCCCACAGGTAGTCGGAACTTGATCGTCGCGCAAGCTGTACGCGTTCGTTCTCGACACTCTTAGCGCAACCGATATTCTAAAGTGAATATTTCATTGGATATTATTCAGTTACAAGTGAAAGTGATGGAAGTCGAAAATTCAGGTAAGCTCCTTCAAATATAATTTAAATTAAGATAAGGAATATCAATATTTAGTGCAGTTACAACCTATCAAAGATCGCCCTTTTTCGTAGAAAATATTATCATTTTTTTATTTTCAATAGTAAAAATGTTGTACTTCCGAGACCGTCCGAGTTAAATTCCTTATGGTTTCTAATAGTATAGCTCTTTGAGCAGATAACCACAAAAAAAATAGCCACCACCTTTGACCACTTCGCGAGAAAAATAATAATTCATTAACTTAGGCAGAAAGTGAGAAAAATTCCTTTTTTGTTTCTTTTGCGTTAAAATTCCTTTTCGTTGTTCTAGGTTCATCAAGTTACTCGGGCATGGAGGTAGTAACTCGCAGATATCTTTTTGATAAGATGATTGAGGAAAACTCTCCATCAATAAACGACAAATTGGAATACTTACAAAATTATTTGTTAGTGTCTTACGGGGACTCCGACGAAGACAAAAAGTATATAAATCATAAATTTTCATATTTTTAAACAGAAATAAAAAAGAGATGGTCCAAAGCACGCAACACGCTAGAAAAATTTCTTATAAGCAATGATGCATGGTTAGCAGGAACGTTCGAGATGCCCATAAAAACGCATAATAAGTCAGGACGACCTAGCAAAACATTCAGTGAATGTAGTGAAAGAACTAAAAGGAGGAAAACAGAAGAAGTTCGCTCCTCTGTAGGCAAAGAAGTGATAGTTCACGCAGCGCAAGTAATTTTACAAAAAGAAGGAAAAAGAAACGCCTCGCAAGTCCTAAAAGATATTACAAATTCGCCTGCAGCCGCAAACGAATGTAAAAAAAGACATTCCAAATCAAAGGCATAAGATCCCCTTACGCCTCGGGAGGCACTGCGAATGTGCGTGGACGCTGATTTGACACGAAGTCAATATGAAATTGTGCGAGCAACCAACAGAAGCTTTTACCCGTGCTACGAATTAGTGTTGAAGGCTAAACAGGAATGTTAATGTTACCCACCCAAAGAGACGCTATGAGTGACCGCTTCCTGTGCTGAAAGTGATCTACAATCTTTGTTAGATCACACCGTCACGCGATTATCAATTTTCCTCGAAGAAGTACTAATGACTCTTACAGAAACTGAGAGAAATTCCTTGCAGATTATCTGCAAATGGGGTTGTGATGGTTCACAACAAGCTCAATACAAACAAAAGTTAATGAATGACGCCGACTCGGATGCAAATATATTTTTGAGCTCATTCGTGCCTCTACAAATTGTTTGCGGCGAAGACAAAACAAAAATGGTTTGGCAAAACCCGACTCCTTCTTCACCACGATATTGCCGCCCGATACGATTCAGATTTATAAAAGAGTCTACAGACATTACAAAAGATGAAATAAATTACGTTCGGGACAGTGTGAAGTCCCTAAAAGCCACGGAATTGGAACTGAATGGGCAAAAATTCTCGGTTAGCCACAGTCTTAAAATGACCATGGTGGACGGCAAAGTTTGCAATGCGGCGACTGACACCAAATCAACGAGTAGATGCTACATATGCGGAGCCACTTCAAAAAACTTTAATGACTTAAGTAAAAAAAACTAAATTCACCCAGAATCGCTTGAATTTGGCCTATCAACTTTACATGCCAGAATTCGATTATTCGAGAGTATTTTACATTTAGCTTATAAATTGCCCGTTGGGAAATACCGTGAAAAAAGAACCAAAGCAGAAAAGATGCTAGAACAACAAAAAAAAAAAAGAGATTCAGCAAAGATTCAGAGAAGAAGTAGGTATCTTGGTAGATATGCCAAAATGTAACTTTGGTAACACAAATGACGGCAATACTAGTAGAAGATTTTTTGAAAACCCACATCTGGCTGCTGAAATAACGGGAATAGACTTTAATTTTATTTATAGAATTAAAGTTATTTTGGAAGCCATATCAAGCGGTCACAAAATAGATGTCCCGAAATTTGATGAATACGCCATGGAGACAGCAAAACTGTATGTAGAGTTATATGGTTGGCATTCTATGACTCCTACTATGCATAAAATTTTGGTACATGGTGGAAAAGTTATAGAAAATTCTCTAGTGCCTATTGGTCAACTTTCGGAGGAAGCTGCAGAAGCTCGTAATAAGCACTTTCGCTCATACCGTCTAAACTTTGCTCGAAAGTTTTCACGCGAAGACTGTAACCTTGATATTTATCACAGGTTACTCTTGACATCAGATCCACTCATCAGTTCAATGAGAAAAAAAAAGAAGATCCGATCAAAACCATTTTTGCAGGAAACTTTGGAGCTGTTGCTTCCTGCAGAGCCAAATACAAAAGGCACTTGTGATAAATGCATGGAAAGTGACGGTGAGGAAGAATTGTCTTTTAAAGAGTAACATAACAATTTGTATGTTAAACTTTCATAAAATATTGTCTTATTGTTTATGATTCGGTACCTAACATTGTAAGTAACATTTAGTATAATAATGTGGTAATAACTGTTGACCATTTAATTTTAGTGTATACTGTATTTTTTTGTCATCCATATTTTATTTTCAATTTAAATAGGCATGCAGACTGTAGAGAATAAACTTTTTTTTTTTATGTACGGCCGTCTTTTACTTAACAAATTGTGATAATTCTTAACCCAAATATCAAAAACTACTAAGCTGATTTCGATAGTTCAAATGAACTCAAAATATATATTTTACACCAAAGGGAGATTTAAAGAAAATTAAAAAACATTGGCGCTATTTACAAAAATATTTTCACAGAAATGTTTTTTTGTATAGAAAAATACGCTTTCAATGAAACGAATAGGGATAAACATATATATTCACTCTAAAATACCAGATTAGCATTTGTGGTCGTATTTATTACTGAAATAAAGCATAAAATAGTTTTGGCCGCCTAAATCGTACAAATCGACCACTGTGTGATGATAAGAGATATGGCCTGCAATAGGTACTGTTTATCACCACTCAAGATATTATGCAAGTGTATAACCCGTGCCAATAAAGAAACGATATATGTATAAATGGCGGACACTCTCGCGCCCTCTCGCTTTGATCATATCTCCGTCTATACTCACACGTAAAGGTAGCAAAGTCATTTTATGCAGTCCTGATTAGTCACCTCGATTGGCAAATAAAACACGCCAAAAACGTTCGCATCGTAAAACAATATTTCCTTACCAAAAATGTAAGAAAGTTTTAGGTATGAACCGAAATCGTATTTTCGTAACCTCTTTTTCAGACCTTACCATAGGTACCCGCCGCCATTTTCATATCGTTTCTCTATTGACACGGCTTATACTCGTGGCATAAAGGTAACAGCCGACTGATGAGCGCGGCTCATCGTGCAATGGCCATAGCAATTAACGTGTGACCTTATTGAAGGCCCATTGCCATAGCGAGCACGAGGAAGAGACTGCGACCCACGAAGAGACGGAAGATTCGGTTGGGCTTCGGTTGAAGGCACTCGGTACGGTTTTGTATAATCCATAATGCAAAAAACTATGTATTTAAGCCTATGGAATTTATGATGAACACATGCTCAGTTTGTATTTGTTTCGTATGGCTCATTTGCATCTACAGTTACCAAAGTGTTATCAAAGTGTTGTAGTTGGTGATTCATGTTCAAGCCATTTTCGTTTCGTTCGAGACATCTGTAATGCCGCTCTATTGTTTTAGTTAGTGGTTAATTGTGTGCAATCATGCACTAAAATTAACCTATTACTGTGTAAAAGGTAGGAGGAAGAGAAAATTGCCAAATTGTTGAGTTTGTGTACATTTTATTTCGCGGTATTATTCGTCAAGGAAAGTCTAATGAGGAAACATACTCAAAACATTGAAACGTCCTAACTTCCTAAGCAGGCTGATACGCGAATGAAAGTAACTTACTTAGGAACTTACATCTTACATAGATTTTCGATTTTTATTTAGGCACAGCCTAGTTGGACTAGCCGTACCGCTAGTGGCAATAATATCTGAGCGCTTCCGTGCTTCGGAAGGCACGTTAAACCGTTGGTCCCGGTTGTTGTTCATTAATAACAATCGGCAAGTCAGAGGCCCTTTGGGCGGTCTAAAAATTCTGACACCAGGGAAGGCTACCTTATACGATTATCTACCCTAACTTTAACACACCCGTTGAATAAAGATCACCCTTTAGTTAGACGCTGCTGTGTGCGTGTCCTATACTATGTATTATAGCAGGGGTCACCAATTAGTTTCGCTCGGGGTCCGTTTTAAGAAATTAAATGACCATCGCGGTCCGCACAACATTTTATAGAAAAAAATATTTATCAAACAAAATATAATTACTTACGGAAATAACAAAGGTATTGTTTTACATATCAATGAGAAAAAATTACAATTTTTGTTGCCGACTATCTGTCAGAAGTTTGGAGTATAATTCTAGGGTCGGCGGACATAACCACATAAGTCCTATAGAAATTGTATAGGACTTATGTGGTTAAGTCTGCCGACCCTAGAATTGGTGCAAGCTATTGACATTATATCCTGGAGATCTTCGCCACCGCGACGATCACTTCGCCCGACCGTTTTGAATTGACTTCAACAAAGATAATGCGGAGGATACATTTTTATTAAATTACGTACTCTTTGCACTACATGCAAGTTGCTGTGTTCTCGCGGTCCGCACAAAATGGGTCGGCGGTCCGGATGCGGATCGCGGTCCGCCATTTGGTGACCCCTGTATTATAGTATAGTCAAATAAAAAGCCAAAGTAAACTTACAAATGTTGGAAGTTCCGTCGGCGCGGACATCACGGACGTCATGGCTCAGGAAGACCGGTCAACACCTCACAGCCTGCAACAACAACAAACACTCATAAGTATATCATCCTCGTCGGATAATATTTTAAAGCTGTTATTCCACTACGGCAGCCGATTTAGATCTCCCGCTAGATCCCGGCTTATCCGGCGAACGTCCGACGCACGCTAAGCGCCCGGCTTGCCCGGATGGCAGGCGTGCATCTAGAATTTTCATTTAAAGGGGACTTAAGGCGCTGGCCATAGTGAATTAGTCCGCGCGCAAAGAAAAATGCACATAATAGACTCCTGTATCAAAAACACAAAAAAAAACGAAAATGTTCACATATCAAACCCTAGAATTTGTTGAGACCTATCTAACACAACCAGTTTCATGTTGATAACCAAAACAGATTGCAAGATATTTTGCTCCGCCTATTTTTTTTCAAGCAAAATATCTTCAAAACGTTTATGAATGTCAACACGAAACTGGCTGTTTTAGATTGGTCTCACCTAATTCTAGGGTTTGATATGTGAACATTTTCAATTTTTTTAGTGTATTTGGGTCTTTCTCAATTACAAAAAAAAAAGCGTGACAACTTGATTGTTAAGTTTGCGTTAGAGATATAATTTCGTAGATTTTTTGTCGAATGTATTTTTTTATAATAAATCACAGCAAGCATTAATTGCAGCTTTATTTATTATTTTATAAAAAATAAAAAAATATCAAAGTGTCAAAATTTCACAAAACGTGTGTGTGAAAAACCCATTTTTTCGTATTGTAATTTTTTTAATTAAAAAACTATTGTACATATACTAAATATAAAATAACTACCCGATAGTTCATTAGTTCTCAAGCGATAATTACCAAGTTATAGAAAAATACGACTTTACACAATGATTTAATAGAGGACTTAGTCGTGTGAAAAAATTAAGTTTCACAAACGTGGTGTGTTACTTTTTCATTCATATCTCTGAATGACATAATGTTTTGTGAAGTGGCAACACTGTGGCATAAAAAAAAAGATCGGGCATTTGCATAGTTCGCGGCGCAAGAGTGGAGACGGCTCCAAAACAAAGTTATGGAATTTAAGTTATTTCTTTGCTAAAACTGTAAAGCATATCACTCCATACACATGGGTAATATGCCAAGTTTGTGGGCAATGTTTTTACTATAGATTTTCTGATATTTCTTGCTAAATGGTCTCAATATGCTGTAGTTTCGATATCATATTCATAGCGTGATTTTAAGGTTATTTTTTGTCGGCATGGCTGCAAAATTTCACAGACGTGGCTAAAAAAAAAATTCACAGACATGGTATTTTTTTCCACGTTTGTGAATTAAGGGCACGTACCGTGTTTTAATTATTTAATTAACTTTTTTTTTACACAGGGGAGGAAATTGTCGTGAATAATTTTCATAAAATCACGGACGTGGACTGATTGTCGCAGACGAGGGTGTAAATAATCATGATTTTTCTAGTACTTTTCACACACACTTTCACAGACATGGGTGTTTATTTTTTCAGTGGTTTTTTCAGCTTCCTGGTAGCTGTTAAGCTTGACCGTATATATAAATATTGAGCTGTAACAGTCCTCTATCAAATAAAGCTATTATTTTCAAGATTGAGGTCCAACCACCTCAAAATGCTTAAATTAAGAATCGCCCATTTGATACAGGAATCGATTTTGTGCATTTTTCTTTGCACGCGGGCGATTCACTATGCACGGCGCCTTAATGCGATAAAACGGGTTGAAAATCTAGAGTTTGAAACAGAGATGGGCGGTGGGTATATACCCAATCTACCCATTTGGGTATTTACCGGGTACATTGGGTATATACCCGGTAAATACCCGTATGCACCCATTTGCTGGGTATATACAATTTGTGACTTAAAATTAACAACAAAGTATGCCAATCAGTTCTAAACCATGTTCCCTACGCAAAGTACGTCTTAGTAATTTTTTGTTGAACGCATATTTACAAAGTTATGCATGTTTTTGTGATTTCTTTGTATGAAAACGAATATTCATAAGGAAATTTGTCTTATATTTTTAGAGAATTAATGACCGGTATGTTTAAAAAGTACTTTTGTCATACTTTGTATGACTAATAAAATAGTTTTTAATATGAATTTAACAATAATTATTAATGATTAGGAACCAAGTGTCAAAAAATTTTATTTACATTGAAACGGTAGACAATACACTGATGAAGTCAGGTCATTTCGGTCTAATTAAAATGCGAAGACGGGTTAAGTGTTGCAAATAACATCATTTATAATCATAGAGTATAGTTTTATGTTTGTTCTCCCCGAACAAAGAATAACTAAAACTTATTAATTTAGTTTATTTTATTTTGTAAATGGCATTGTGCTCAAAATGCTATACGGTGAAAAATGTAAGCCGTCCAGCCACCTCATTACATCTGAGTCGGCCTCATCTAAACCGCCGCCTTGGATGGCGACCAGCGGGTAGTCGTAGTTGATGTGGAACATCGTCTGAACCCGCCCGCACCGACCCACAGTTACATTTTGTGTATTTAGCTCCGCACACCTTCCCCGTAAGACCCGGAATCTATTTATTTGAGTCCAGTACTTTCTGGGAAGATGGAAACCTGGCACACGGATATCTAGCCCGGACTTGAGATGCTTGTTAGGCAGGTCCACGGATGTCCACCGATCCCGCCATTTCTCCATCAGCGTTCTGTCGTCCTGCAAGAGTTCATAGGCCTGCATGGCATGGCAAAATGGTTGCAATTCTCTGATGCAACCCCGGTTCGGTCAAAATCCCACCAAAATTGAGGGTTGCTTTGACCAAGTGCTTGTATTAACTTCTAACATCGAAGCAGGATTCCAAAAAATAAACTCAAAACAGTGGCGGTATTCGTGGATCTCAGCTCAGCATTTTAAACTCTTTGGAACATGTCTGGAAACAGGGACAGTCAGGGACTACCCTACGAGCTCGTTTTTTTTTTTTAAATCCAACGCACGTATCGTCTTTATGACGCCCTCCTTTCAAACGCCAAACTCTGAACAAATTGTGTTACGCAGGGCTTAGTCCTGGTGCCTACGCTTATCAACGTCTACGTCAGTTACATACCAAAAGTCTCCGGGCGATCATTTATGTAGGCGACGACATTGCCATCACAGCACAAGCTTCGACACTGGACAAAGCGACAACACTGGTTCAGGAAGCCGTTGCAAAGTTGTTAAACGTAGTTTCTGCAATGAAGCACGACCCTAACCAAGGCTATCTTGGTGTAACTCAAGACATTTTAAAGCCCCCCTCAAGAAAGTAAAGAAAATGGTATCAAACAGCTGCAACCTGATACGGAAACTGGCAGCGATAACTGGGGCTGCAAAGCGGATACACTGCGCATATCAACACCAGCCCTTGTCCATAGTGCGGCCCGAGCCAGTGTAGGCCGGCCATAATACTGACCTGGTTGACGTTGAACTGAACAGCGCCATTAAGAACATATCCGGAACCGTCAGACCCACCAACACCAATTGGCTTCCCGTCATTTCCTACATATTCCCGTCACGTCTGTGAAGAGAATTAATGATCAGAATGGAGTATGATAAGAGCAACCATATGCCGCACCTGCCACTAGTACCTTATCTTCAGGCAACCCGCAGTGATCTTCGCCTACCATCAGAGAGATCTTTTGCCATGCCATGCAGGCCCACGAACTCTTGCACTGGACTCAAATAAATAGATTCCGGGTCTTACGGGGAGCTAAATACACAAAATGTAAATGTGGGTCGGGCTCTAGTTGCGTGTGCGGGCGGGTTCAGACGTTGTGCCAAATCAACTACGACTACCCTATGTTCGCCATCCAAGGCGGCGATGTAGATGAGGCTGACTCGGACGTAATGAGGTGGCTGGACGACTTACATTTCACCGTATAGCATTTTGAGCACAATGCCATTTGCAAAATAAAATAAACGAATTTAATAAGTTTTAGTTATTCTTTGTTCGGGAAGAACAAACATAAAACCAAACTTTATGATTATACAATTTTGTTTTTTGCAACACTTAATCCGTCTTCGCATTTTAATTAGACCGAAATGACCTGACTTCATCAGTGTATTGTCTACCGTTTCAATGTAAATATCAATTTTTGACACTTGGTTCCTAATCAATAATAATTATTGTTAAATTCATATTAAAAACTATTTTATTAGTCATACAAAGTATGACAAAGTACTTTTTAAACATACCGGTTGTTAATTCTATAAAATATAATAAGACAAATGTCCTTATGAATATTCGTTTTCATACTAATAAATCACAAAAACATGCATAACTTTGTAAATATGCGTTCAACGAAAAATTACTAAGACGTACTTTGCGTAGGGAACATGGTTTAGAACTGATTGGCATACTTTGTTTTTCATTTTAATAATTTAAATTATACTTGAAATCACAAATTGAATGTACCCAGCAAATGGGTGCATACGGGTATTTACCGGGTACATATCGGGTAAATACCCACAGGTGGGTATATACCCGGGTACGTGCCCATCTCTGGTTTGAAATAACAGTATAGAGCCTTACTTTACGCTTTTCTCATCTATTTGTCAGTCTGTAGTGTACTGTGTTTCATGCATGATAGATAGTCCTAAACAGTATTCAAAGCTTGACTTTGGTTCCGTAACCGTATTTACCGATTTTTGTCAAAATTGGCCAAATTATATTATGCATAAGTAACATAAAAGCACATTTACATATTACCCCCTAATAGCTGGCCGCCCTAGGCCCGGGTCAACTCGGCCTTTAGGAAAATCCGCCACTGGAAACACGGGCCAAAGTTTTGTGACCATGACATTGCCAAGCTTATTATCATCAAATTTCTAGTGCTTATACTGTGATTAAAGTGTTACTCGGAAGCCTAGGGGCCTGGCTTCCGACCGGCGCTGGCACCTGCCCTCCTGATGTAACCAGCCACCGCCAGCCACCTGGCTCGGCGCCAGCGATCGAACGCATCGCCTTGAGTCTTTTTCCGGCGCTTGTTTAGGCAGTGGAAGGGCCCCTTGTTATCGTTGGAAATTCCCCATCGATGGTGCTTTGAGGCGTCGAATTACCTGTAGTTTCATACTATAAAAATTATTTATTTATTTTATTATAGTAACGTAAGTTTCCAGAAAACTGCCCAAACTGTTAGTTGTTACGCACGATTTCATTTATACCTTAAATCATCCTTAAATACACAATTCGGTACGCAAAGTTTTTTGTTCGAAAGTCCGTTATTGGCTTAATCTTATCTTTAGACAATATTGAGAAACTAATTTCAATATTTTTTATTTTGGTTCAGTAGTTTGGATTTTACAACGTTTCAAAGATACGGTTTTATGACGTCACGCGACGGTCTGCATACTGTTGGCGGTCATAGGAACAAAACATTTTAGCGCATAAAAACAAAACTACTGAAGCAAAAAAAAAAATATTGAAATTAGTTTCTCAATATTGTCTAAAGATAAGATTAAGCCAATAACGGACTTTCGAACAAAAAACTTTGCCTTCCGAATTAGGTCAGTATGGTTTATCTTCGTCAACTTAGTTGAGCGTGCGAACAGAAAATGAAATAAGCGACTTTCAGATAGATAAAACTAAAGCTTTCAGCACCACTGACACTAAAGCGTTTCCAAGAGTACATGATTTCTAAGACAAATATGAATATGGTACGGTCGTCAAGTCAATAGTGTCTATTTTCGCCATAGCATAAACAATCGGACCATAAACAGCAATGAAAACGTGTGTTCCATCCACACCACAATGACAATGCGTCGTCTTCGACGTGTCTGGAGCCCGAGGCTGCAGGTAGTAGATCCGCTTAGCTGATACAGGTACAGGCGGGCGGAGGCGGAGGTCGTTCCGTGGAGGAAACCGACGAGTTTGAGGCGGTTACTTGTTGTGCTAACCGATGGAAACGGCAGCGATTTCCACATCATTCGTACGGTACAGTAATAACAAGTAATCTAATGTAACTAGTGGTTCGCCCCGAACTATGAACTCGCGACCCCATATCTCAGCAACCCCTCGACCGATTTGGCTCATCTTCGAACTTAAAAATTCTCTTGGCCTCATTTACCTGCCTACCAAATTTCATGACGATCCGACAAAATTTACTCAAGTTATCGTCGAACGAACATTCATACATACATACATACATACATACATACATACATACATACATACATACATACATACATACATACAAACGCCGGATTGTTCCAGTAGACTCGGAGAACTTCGCTCGCTTCGCTCGCTCGTTCAATAATAAGTTTGTTTAATTATATGTATTTTTTGCCGATGACCATAAAATGAAGTTTGAGAAACTGACCGTCATTGAATCCAAGCTAAGCTTTTACATCTACAGGGTGGTGATTTGAGTTATAACCACCATGTCTGCTGTGCCTTCATCATCTCTTAGCATTTTGTAGCCACCCGTATTTAGGTACAACTACAACCTACACTTGCCAGAAAACCTGCGCCAAGAGTCGAGGTGGAAGTTGCAGCTGCTTCAAAGCCATGCAATAAAGTTTAAACCGAAAGTCGTAAAGAAGCGCAATCTTCTGGTCGTTTGACGTGGCTCATCAGTAAGCAATTTGGCGCAGCCTCGTGGCGGCGGCATTAGCATCATTATCGGGTGGTGCGGGGCTCCGGCGCCGGCGCCCGCGGCCATCCGGCCTCCAACCGACCGGCGATAGCGGGCCGCACCCGATACGGGCGACATTCGCCCCTATTAGTCACACAACTGGCATTCTAGGGGAAGCCTCATGGTGTTACAAAAGATGCTAACTCTTTTTACAGGGTAATAGCACCCAGTGATAGGGATCACAACCAAAATATTTGTTTTGCTCTATGACGTTCCGTTGATTTTTAAATTAATGAAATGTGAACGCTGTGGCGGGAGAAAAGATTTTTTTAAATATTGTTTTTATTGACTTTCACAATGTTTTAACAACTCTAAGCTGTGCCCTCACACAAACGAACACATGCGAACACCCTCACACATATTTTTTTTAAATTTGAACTATACCAAAAACAATAAGTTTTGAAAAAAAATCAATTTTGAGGTTATAAAATAAAAAAAAAATTATCAACTTTTTTTTACAGAATTGACATCCTGTTGACCAGTAGGTTGCACCCTGTAAAAAGAGTTAGGATGTTTTGTAACTCGTTGTAAACCATAAACCTTCTTCATAAACTGGCTGACATTGTGACGGAAGAATCTGGATATGGATCCGTTCACTGAGCGAGTCTGGTTATTTCATAACCCTAAAATGCAATGGGGTAAAATTATTCCATGAATTCGGGCATTTTCAGTCGTATTTATCATTGTTAACTCTTCACTCATAAACAAGAATCGTGAGGATGTACGATAAAGCAAATCGCAGTTGCGCTTTTGACGTGAATTGAGGAAGACTGCGAGCCGCCGCGCACAAAATTGCTTCATTTAGGTACGTGTAATGTTGCAGAGAATGGAGTGGCCGGCCTCAGTCATGGTGCACTTGCCGCTAAAAGAAGTCACTCACGGCCGACTGGTGATTATCCCAAACGAGATCAGCGCACGATTCCGACACTTTTTCGTTTTGCCATGATGTCACTTTGGGGAAAAAAGCACAACTCGTGTTTTACACAAATCAGCAGGCTTTTACGAAAGGTTCAGTTCGATTGGATTACTAGAGGAGTAGGTTCACCCGTCCTATCGTCGCTCTGCAGACGGGAATGCTTTAGATGTACCAAAATTTTAGGGCATACAACAATATTCCATGATAATTATGGGTCTCTAGGTCCAGGCAACGCATACTTAAGCCCATCAAATGTGTTGAGTAACTAGTAAGTGACTCCGTTTACTCCTTCGGAGATATGGTTTGTGAGTCGGTTCGCAGGTTCTTCCGAGCAATCCTTCTACGTTGCATTTCACGTGTTTTCGGCCACGGTACTGCAGACCGCAGATTGATTGGCGCCGGCGAGCGTCACGCTTGACCGTCCGCTTGTTACGTCACTGCGCGTGTTATTTATTATTGAACCAACCGAGCCGGTTACCAAGGAGACCCACGAAGAACGGCGGTGGAACTTCAAGACTGCGTCCAGGGTTCCAATCCAAACATCGATACTACTGGGGCCTGCCCGGCGGCACGCAGCATCGAGCCTTGACAATGATTGCACTTTTTTGAGCTCGACTAAATGCCGAAGAGTTATCAGAAATCTCTAAGCATGTACTCTTTAGACACTTAGCCAGAAAAAATGTTCTTCGGCCACACTTCATGTTATTTTCTCAAAACAGTGCTGCGAAAGCTTTAACTAGAGTTAATCAGAATCAATAGTTTTTATTCAATATGCCATAAATAAATTATTTACATTGAACGTCAAAATATTATCTGACGTAAAAAAAAAGTATACAACGTGTTACAAAACATCCTAACTCTTTTTACACAGGGTGTAACCTAGTGGTCAACATGATGTCAAATCTGTAAAAAAAAGTTGAAAAAAACAATTTTTATTTTATAACCTCAAAATTGAAAAAAAAATCATAACTTTTTTGTTTTTGGTATTAGCTCAAATTTTAAACTATGTTTGTGTGTGTAGGTGCATTTACATAGCTTTGAGTCGTTAAAACATTGTGAAAGTCAATGAAAACAATATTAAAAAAATACTTTTCTCCCGCCACAGCGTTCACATTTTATTAATTTAAAAATCAACGGAACGTCAAGGAGCAAAAAAAAATATTAGGTTGTGATCCCTATCACCGGGTGCTATTACCCTGTAAAAAGAGTTAGGTACTTTTGTAACACCTTGTATAAATCAGATACTTATTACTATCTAATACTAAGTATCTAGCTACTTTTTTTTATCCAGCTTCACTAGCTCTGATCGTTCTTGGAGAAGAAGCATGGTAAAGAAACTCCAAGGATCTCGTGCTTAGTGCGATGTGCGCTTCCCCAGAATCAGCTAAGTAGTAAGTACTCCTCAGGATTTGAGGTCAATATTGGCAATAACGCTGGCTAATTATTCGCAGCCCGGCTCTGTTCCAGTGAACAAGCCCAATCTTCAGCTAGAAAAAAATATCTTCGGTCACACTTCATGGGAATTTTTCAGAAAGTGCTGAGAAAGCTTTAACTACTCGTAGAGTGCGATGTGCGCTTCCCCAGAATCAGGGGTCTACCGGCTAAGACGAAGCCGATTACGAGTACCATTATCGAAAATAGAAGTTCGATTTTTGAAAAATGTACTGCCACCCAGTTCATTTTTCACAAAAAAGTAAGTAAGATGTAGCCTGTACAATTGTACATGTCCCACTAGCTGGGCAAAGGCCTTCTCTCAGAGAGAGAGTTCGAGCTTAATCACCACGCGTGCTCAATGCGGATTTCAAAGTTACGTACATTTGTGAATTTGTAGTAGCAATACCACTCGCTGACGGTGAAGGAAAACATCGTGAGGAAACCTGAGCGTCTGAGGCATTATACCCTCAACGCAAAAATCGCCATTTTTCACAAATCGAACTTAGATTTTTGCCAATGGTAATCGGCTTCGTCTTAGCCGGTAGACCCCCTGATAAGTAGTAAGTAGGTACTCCTCAGGATTTGAGGTCAATATTGGCAATCACGCTGGCTAATTATTCGGCTCCGCTCCAGTGAATAAGCCCAATCTTCGGGTTATTTGGCCGCCGCGGGCCAGCGCGCGATCAATCAGAGGCGCGACAGGCGCTCGGTTTGCGAACAACAAATCGGCCGATCGTAGGTGTCGCTGAAACCCTAATTCTGACCGACACGACGAGATAGGCGAAGAAGGTCCACTTGGTATCGAGTTACCCTCTTATCGCTGATAGAAAGCAAGAGTCTGAAGAGAAGGTAGATGTAAGCGAAGATTGCAGAAAGAGAATTAAGTGAGAGACCACAAGCAATATGATTAGCTCGCTGTGTTAAACTAGTGGTTCGCCGCGAACTGTGAACTCGCGACCCCATATCTCAGCAACCACTCGACCGATTTGGCTTATGTTCGAACTTAAAAAATCTCTATGCCTCATTTACCCGCCTACCAAATTTCATGACGATCCGACTAAATTTACTCAAGTTATCGTCGAACGAACATTCATACATCCATACAAACGCCGGATTGTTCAAGTAGACTCGGAGAACATCGCTCGCTCGTTCAATAAGCTTTGCAATGATACCTACTCCAATCAGACGATCTAGGTAGAAGTTCTACCGTAGAACAGATGACAGATAAAGTATTTCATATGAAAGCTGGAGCCGTATTGCTTTCTCTTCCTAAAGCTGAGCACTGAGCAGGCCTTCTAAAAGTCTGTATATCTCTTTGCGGTCGGGACGCCTCAGGCATCGCCTTACCAATTTGTGGCACGTCTGGAGAGCGAATTGACGGGTCAAGTGGCTGCTGCGGACGGTTTTAGCATCAGTGGCCTTCACACTCACCTCATCACGATGGGTGAGGTGACCCTGGACACCTGATTGAGCTGTTTGTTGTTTTAATATCAGCTTGGGTATCGAACGGAAGAATCAAAAGGACAACCAAAAGATTTCTGTTGCGAAGATCAAACTTGGCTTCAATTTCTACAGTTGAGCGATCTACATTGTTCCAGGCTGTTTAGTTATCAGATTTTCGTCTTTGCATTCGCAACTACCTACAACTACAACCTGTAGACGCGTGAGGACATTGCATATTTGCGTAGTGGTAGATGACAGTCGAGATAGCTCCGACGAATTCCTCGGTGCGCGAAACACTCAATGCTTTTGAATAGAGGAGGACATTTGAGAGAGATATAAAGCTCTCTAAGCTCACTCTATCAGTTGAGTGCATCGGCAGTCGGAGACAGTGCGATACCTGCCAGTATAACTGCAGAGAGAAGGTTCAAAATGCAGTCATATGCTTGCGAGTTGAGAGTCTCGAGACAAAATCGCACACTGGATCCAATACATAACTAGGATCGACGTTACAACAATAACAATGTACTACATCACCATTAACTACAATGCTTTTGCAGCTGGCGTGCTGAAAAACGACCCTTATTACGTTTCTCTAAGAGTGGTATTCTGAGCGACTAAGGACCAAAGCCAACGGTCGTCAGTTAGGTCGAACTAGTTTTTGCCGTTGATGGATGTTAGATGACCGCGTGTTTGACCCCAATGATTTTCCTGCACAAGTTTTTGTCGATGACGCTGGGGGGCTAATTCTTGGGAATCTCGCATTCGACACATCTCGAAGGAAATATCTCATTTTGCGCCAAATGTCACATCTCCTATTCTCACGAAGTCATCCTCAACATAAGGCACGAGATTTCTGCGACATGTTTGCCTTTTTCGCTCGACTTTATTCGAGTGGTCGGGAGCAGTCGAGATCGAAATGACATGAAATTTTTCCTTCGAAATGTGTCGAATGCGAGATTCCCGAGAATTAGCCCCCAGGACTGACAACGGGCGGGGTTGGTTGGACCAGTTCCAAAGGTAGCCTCATTCGTCTGCGGACTCCATTCGCCACCTGTCTGGCTGGAGGAGTTGGCAGTGGGAACGCCATTGTTTCAATACTTGGACCGAAGTGTACCTTTTCTAACATTGTGTCCATGAGAGGAGTCTGCCACCATCAAACCCCTCTTCATCTCTACCTCTGTATAATTGAAACGTCTGAAAAATATCTATACAGTGTGTTAACAGACCGCCAACAAAGCGGGAAACCACGTATTGTCCTCATTAAAATGATCATTTTTGCGCAAGGAACTATGCCTGGGAAATCTACGGTTTCCGAGATAATGAGGTTCAAAGTCAGACTTTTCAAAACTTTTTTTTTTGCATAAATGTATTCAGTACCTAGTTCTTAACATACCTTCTCAATAAGACAAATCAAAACTATGACTATTTCTTATAAAAAACGACGTTAAAATTGCAACCCGCAATGTATTCTAAACATCGGCACTTCAAGCTTAAGTAACATAAACGTATACCTACGCTTGCGCAATATGACTTCTGTGCGTTACACGTTCATTGCGTGATAAAATATTTTTCAAAATTATAACCTAAAAAACCAATATCATTTCCCAGCAATAATTTATCGAACAAGTACTTTGTTTTGGTGTCTAGTATGTGTGACTTTCAGGTCTGTTGGCGGTCATTTAACACCCTGTATAGGTACAATATATTCTGTAACTTCAGCTGGTCTTTAGTACTATAGATTTATACAGCTAAACCTGAGCTGCGGGAGTTTTCCTTACGATGCCCTAGGAACAGCAATTTCCGGTACAAGACTGTAACTTATTGAGTGGGACAACGTTACGTGCCACGTACGTACCTAGAACTATTCAAATAAATAAAACTACGTGGATCTCCAACCAACACGGCGACTGGATGTGAACAACAATCGAATGTTGGAAAAAACTGGCGCTTGTAGTTCCCTCTAGCCGGCAATCTCCCTCTGGAGGATTCAGCTCACAATTTCCCCATTTAATTCCTATTTGACACGAGGCTGTCGACCTTATTCGCGGCGGTTCGTGCGAGGGGCGATGAACCCGTCTAGAATCTAGATCTAGACGCGTGCGGTGAGCATTAGGTTCGTTCTACGTATACAAACACACAATTTATTACTTTGGTAATCACTTTGTCCGATTTGGGTCGGTTCTACCATTTGAGACGGACGCTACACAAACAAAAGGCGGTAGCTTTGTGGAATTTTGCCAATGTATGTATAGTAGGCCCGTGTTCATTTACCTATGTATCGAAAATTCGAAACCAGAGCACCAATCGGATAATTGATCTTTCAAGGGTGCCACAATGCCGATTGTTTGCCTATGCCAAGTAGGTTCATTATATTCTGCCAAGCAGAGGCAAATATAATGAATGGCCAAATCAACGCACCACAAACTTTCCCGGTCTAGAGGGTCTTGAGGTAATGTCGTATTTGAGGGGGTAAACTCATCGCAAAACAAATAACTGGCCAACTCCTAAGGTTTGTTGTTCAAGATACGGGCGTCAGTATAATTTATGCCAGAGGCACAGGTTGTGTCTAATACGGGTTCCTACCGCATTATTAAATGTCTTTACAGACTGTTTTATCGCCAACGAATCACAGATTGGTCTGTTCACAAGCCGGGGCGTGTATCCTCGACTCACCGGGGTTGGTAGGTTGTTGTTGGTTGGAGGAGCAGCGAAAACGCATAAATTGTTGTAAAAATGCGTAGAAATCGCATTGCCGATCCGATGACCTTCAGTCGGGAAATGGTCATTTACATGGTAATGCCGACACTGGGTATAAATATAATTTCCTTTCCAGCGTTTTTGCGCGTGTAAAAACTCGCGCGTTCAGCGGCGCTGTTGCGATACTTACAGCGGTTTAGCGGCAGTTAGTTAGCGTGCTAATGTAACTTATATGTTAAATGCGTTAACGTTTCGTCATAAAGCATACTTAATCGATGATGCGCCACGCGTTATTGACTTGGCTGAGTCAGCGATGCAGAGTTGATCAATAACAGGTAGTTATTTGACACCAATTTCAATAATGGTTTCAGTAAAAAATAACGCTTACTTTTCATGTAAAGAACCTTGACAAGTTTACTCTGTGTCCAGAAGTAAAATACTTTGGCTACATATTATGATCTTTCCCCTGTCCTCACTCGGAGTTCGAGATGCTGTCACACAAGGCTATAATGTGACAAAAAGAAACGGCACAAATGATTGTGCTCGTCTTGGAAAAGCCGCTCACGTCGTTGCACTTACTTTCAGCCCGCGAAATGTCCCGCCCTCGGCTTTCTCCGCTGGCCAGCGGACCGTCCCGTGTGAAGGGGCAAGCAGACAGACTTTACACTCGTTTACAGAGAAACCTGCGTCCACCCGACACTCGACCGATCTAGGCCGATACGATTAAACGCTTGCATTGTTTGTAATTACGCATAATGCGCTCGTAGAAACTTCCAGCTTCCTGCCGAACTCGATTCGATCGGTTAAGGACTTAAGGCGCCGTCCATAGTGAATCACCCGCGCGCAAAGAAACATGCACAAAATCGATTCCTGTATCAAATACACTAAACAAATCGAAAATGTTCACATATCAAACACTAGAATTAGGTGAGACCTATCTAACACAGCCAATTTCGTGTTGACATTCATAAACGTTTTGAAGATATTTTCGCAGAAAAAAATAGGCGCACTTTTTTCAGCGAAAATATCTTGCAATCCTGTATGGAAATCAACATGAAACTGGCAGTGTTAGATAGGTCTCACCTAATTCTAGTGTTTGATATGTGAACATTTTCGAATTGTTTAGTGTATTACGTATATGAATCACATTTGTGCATTTTTCTTTGCGCGCGGCACAGTGGTCGATTTGTACGATTTAGGCGGCCAAAAGTCCATTTCTCAAAGTTAACTTATAACAAAACTAATTGATTCCCGGAAAAATAGACACCCCGACTGCCCAAACCCCACCCCTCCCCAGTTCCTAGAACTGCGTGCGCGCCCCCACAGGTAGTCGGAACTTGATCGTCGCGCAAGCTGTACGCGTTCGTTCTCGACACTCTTAGCGCAACCGATATTCTAAAGTGAATATTTCATTGGATATTATTCAGTTACAAGTGAAAGTGATGGAAGTCGAAAATTCAGGTAAGCTCCTTCAAATATAATTTAAATTAAGATAAGGAATATCAATATTTAGTGCAGTTACAACGTATCAAAGATCGCCCTTTTTCGTAGAAAATATTATCATTTTTTTTATTTTCAATAGTAAAAATGTTGTACTTCCGAGACCGTCCGAGTTAAATTCCTTATGGTTTCTAATAGTATAGCTCTTTGAGCAGATAACCACAAAAAAAATAGCCACCACCTTTGACCACTTCGCGAGAAAAATAATAATTCATTAACTTAGGCAGAAAGTGAGAAAAATTCATTTTTTGTTTCTTTTGCGTTAAAATTCCTTTTCGTTGTTCTAGGTTCATCAAGTTACTCGGGCATGGAGGTAGTAACTCGCAGATATCTTTTTGATAAGATGATTGAGGAAAACTCTCCATCAATAAACGACAAATTGGAATACTTACAAAATTATTTGTTAGTGTCTTACGGGGACTCCGACGAAGACAAAAAGTATATAAATCATAAATTTTCATATTTTAAAACAGAAATAAAAAAGAGATGGTCCAAAGCACGCAACACGCTAGAAAAATTTCTTATAAGCAATGATGCATGGTTAGCAGGAACGTTCGAGATGCCCATAAAAACGCATAATAAGTCAGGACGACCTAGCAAAACATTCAGTGAATGTAGTGAAAGACCTAAAAGGAGGAAAACAGAAGAAGTTCGCTCCTCTGTAGGCAAAGAAGTGATAGTTCACGCAGCGCAAGTAATTTTACAAAAAGAAGGAAAAAGAAACGCCTCGCAAGTCCTAAAAGATATTACAAATTCGCCTGCAGCCGCAAACGAATGTAAAAAAAGACATTCCAAATCAAAGGCACAAGATCCCCTTACGCCTCGGGAGGCACTGCGAATGTGCGTGGACGCTGATTTGACACGAAGTCAATATGAAATTGTGCGAGCAACCAACAGAAGCTTTTACCCGTGCTACGAATTAGTGTTGAAGGCTAAACAGGAATGTTACCCACCCAAAGAGACGCTACGAGTGACCGCTTCCTGTGCTGAAAGTGATCTACAATCTTTGTTAGATCACACCGTCACGCGATTATCAATTTTCCTCGAAGAAGTACTAATGACTCTTACAGAAACTGAGAGAAATTCCTTGCAGATTATCTGCAAATGGGGTTGTGATGGTTCACAACAAGCTCAATACAAACAAAAGTTAATGAATGACGCCGACTCGGATGCAAATATATTTTTGAGCTCATTCGTGCCTCTACAAATTGTTTGCGGCGAAGACAAAACAAAAATGGTTTGGCAAAACCCGACTCCTTCTTCACCACGATATTGCCGCCCGATACGATTCAGATTTATAAAAGAGTCTACAGACATTACAAAAGATGAAATAAATTACGTTCGGGACAGTGTGAAGTCCCTAAAAGCCACGGAATTGGAACTGAATGGGCAAAAATTCTCGGTTAGCCACAGTCTTAAAATGACCATGGTGGACGGCAAAGTTTGCAATGCGGCGACTGACACCAAATCAACGAGTAGATGCTACATATGCGGAGCCACTTCAAAAAACTTTAATGACTTAAGTAAAAAAAACGAAATTCACCCAGAATCGCTTGAATTTGGCCTATCAACTTTACATGCCAGAATTCGATTATTCGAGAGTATTTTACATTTAGCTTATAAATTGCCCGTTGGGAAATACCGTGAAAAAAGAACCAAAGCAGAAAAGATGCTAGAACAACAAAAAAAAAAGAGATTCAGCAAAGATTCAGAGAAGAAGTAGGTATCTTGGTAGATATGCCAAAATGTAATTTTGGTAACACAAATGACGGCAATACTAGTAGAAGATTTTTTGAAAACCCACATCTGGCTGCTGAAATAACGGGAATAGACTTTAATTTTATTTATAGAATTAAAGTTATTTTGGAAGCCATATCAAGCGGTCACAAAATAGATGTCCCGAAATTTGATGAATACGCCATGGAGACAGCAAAACTGTATGTAGAGTTATATGGTTGGCATTCTATGACTCCTACCATGCATAAAATTTTGGTACATGGTGGAAAAGTTATAGAAAATTCTCTAGTGCCTATTGGTCAACTTTCGGAGGAAGCTGCAGAAGCTCGTAATAAGCACTTTCGCTCATACCGTCTAAACTTTGCTCGAAAGTTTTCACGCGAAGACTGTAACCTTGATATTTATCACAGGTTACTCTTGACATCAGATCCACTCATCAGTTCAATGAGAAAAAAAAAGAAGATCCGATCAAAACCATTTTTGCAGGAAACTTTGGAGCTTTTGCTTCCTGCAGAACCAAATACAAAAGGCACTTGTGATAAATGCATGGAAAGTGACGGTGAGGAAGAATTGTCTTTTAAAGAGTAACATAACAATTTGTATGTTAAACTTTCATAAAATATTGTCTTATTGTTTATGATTCGGTACCTAACATTGTAAGTAACATTTAGTATAATAATGTGGTAATAACTGTTGACCATTTAATTTTAGTGTATACTGTATTTTTTTGTCATCCATATTTTATTTTCAATTTAAATAGGCATGCAGACTGTAGAGAATAAACATTTTTTTTTATGTACGGCCGTCTTTTACTTAACAAATTGTGATAATTCTTAACCCAAATATCAAAAACTACTAAGCCGATTTTGATAATTCAAATGAACTCAAAATATATATTTTACACCAAAGGGAGATTTAAAGAAAATTTAAAAACATTGGCGCTATTTACAAAAATATTTTCACAGAAATGTTTTTTTGTATAGAAAAATACGCTTTCAATGAAACGAATAGGGATAAACATATATATTCACTCTAAAATACCAGATTAGCATTTGTTGTCGTATTTATTACTGAAATAAAGCATAAAATAGTTTTGGCCGCCTAAATCGTACAAATCGACCACTGTGCGCGGGCTAATTAACTATGCACCGCGCCTTAACACGCGTAGCGCTGCAGTTTTACTGCCAAAGACGAAGACACGGTAGTCTCTGGTTACAGACGGATAGGTATACTTCGAATACGTCTCTTGATTACGAAGGAATAATGACCTTATCGGGCACACACATAGCTTAGGACAAACACCAGTGTACCCAGCTTGTTTGTTCTTTCACGCTACTATAGAGTATCCACGGCGGCCGAGAGTTTCAATAGCTTCAGTTTGAAACATTGCATGTCACGAGCGACTACGAATCAAACGCAATGCAGTATTGCTCGTACCCAGACACATAGGTGGAAGGAAATAAGCCCCTACGCTAACCTAGTCACGCGACAGGGGAGCCCCTTCCGTATACCCCTCGCCTTCTGCACCGCGCTCGCCGATACCATCGCGCCGGCGATAATCAATAGTTCGTTAGCGAGCTCTTAATGAGAATTAGCTTCTATGTAATCTAGCTTCTACAAATTCACAAATGTACGTAACTTTGAAATTAAACAAAGTCATAGATACATGCCCGCATTGGGAATCGAACCGGGTACCTCTTGCTTCAGAGTCCACTGTTCTACCCACTAGACCACCACTTATTTAAACAAAGTCATAGATACATGCCCGCATTGGGAATCGAACCGGGTACCTCTTGCTTCAGAGTCCACTGTTCTACCCACTAGACCACCGCTCTTTCTTACTCGCTAACGGTGAAGGAAAACATCGTGAGGAAACCCGCGGCTCAGTTGGCTCCACACGTATTGACCTGTCTTTCCTGTGGGCTAGGTCGACTAAGCTGTCAGGATGGTATAGGTGCTGGGCAAGCCTACTCCATCTAAAACAATGTCCCAGGCACTGCAGCGCCGAGTGGTCTCTTCACCCATCTAGTGTGAGTGAAGGTGCCACTGGACGCTGTATAAATCATCTCATTACGTAGATGCAAAGGCCTTAGTAACCTAGCTGGCCGGCAGATAATATTAAAAGTTACCTAAAGTAGCGAGAATTTAAGCTCAAGAGGACAAGCCTTAGAAGCACGATGCGAGAAGGGTCTTAATCGAATCAGAAGTTTAGTAGATTGGGGCGGATTATCCGGCGAGGAGTTATGCAACTAGGTAAGTTCTTGATCCTTCAGGGAATTGGGCGTGAGACATGGCGACAGCTCGCCAATAACTAACTAGGTAACTGTCCGAATACACGGTTCTACATTTGTCGTGACGGACGAATATCATCTAGACATGTGTAGGGTAATGCTTGTAATATTACAAAAGACATATTACACAACGGTGTCATGAAATATTACACATCACACGAGAAAATAAAGCATGGTACATAGCATTTCATTACACTAGATGACATGAAACATGACACATGGCATTTCAGCACACTGTACGTACTGCAATGAAAGTGTGCTGAAATACCATGATGTCATTTTTCATGTCTGCAATGAAGAAATACCATGATGTCATGTGTCATGTTTGGTGCCATGATATAAGGTAATATCACGCGGTATGAAATGTCATGAAATTTAACATGACTTCGAAGTGCACTGTTTCGCGCATGTCTAATATCATCTCTTCTCGATCAAATGACCGCTCCGCTGAGACAGGCCAGACAGCTCGCAGACAACCTGTTCTAATTCGCAACTCTACATCTGATGTGACAGATGAACTATTGAATATAAGATCTCTTCTGGCTAAAGCGGGTTATCGCGACATGACAGAAAGCGGCCAATAACTGTCCTGAATCGCAATTCTACATCGGAATCGACCGGGTGAACAATTTAACATCTCTCTTTTCGCTGAAGAGATCATGAGCTAAGACAGAGCAGACAGTTCGCCGACGACTGACCTAATTCGTGACAGGTGGGCAAGTGTCTCTTTGATCAAGGGAGAGATTTAATGGCTCACGTGAAGATATAAAAAGCCCAATTAACTGTGCCGGAGGTGTAGAAGATAAACAAAGTAGAATTTGGTCGAAATAGAATGCTATTTGGAGTACAGAAACCGTCCTAAGGAAGTGTCCGTGAAGTACTGGAGTAGACCTATTATATGCCATGGTGATTTACAGCTGCCATCATAACTGCAAGATCAAGTTAAAATTGTTTAGTTTATTCTAGTTACTTAATTTCACAATATTCCATTCCAGTAATCCCAAGAAAAGGTCATATCCAACTGAACAAATAATTGAACAAGCGAGCGAAGTTCTCCGAGTCTACTGGAACAATCCGGCGTTTGTATGTATGTATGTATGAATGTTCGTTCGACGATAACTTGAGTAAATTTGGTCGGATCGTTATGAAATTTGGTAGGCGGTTAAATGAAATTAAAAGATTTTTTAAGTTCGAACATGAGCCAAATCGGTCGAGGGGTTGCCGAGATATGGGGTTGTTAAGTTTATATGGGGTCGCGAGTTCACAGTTCGGGGCGAACCACTAGTTTAAATCTAAATCACAAAGGTAACAGTGACAGACAGCTGAGCAGTTACGCCTGTACGAGTATCAAAAGTTATCAATTAAACAGACAATGTATCAGAACAATTTGCTAACTGCAATGTCTAGAAATAAACATCGATTTGAGAAGCACGTCAAGCACGTGACATGTGACTTCTATATGAGTATTACAGGAAGGTATTAAAACAATCTGCATAACACAAACATGATACACAGGGCGTATTTTGATAATATTAATTAATTTGTCATCGGATTAGGCTTGGTCTTATTCTTTGCGTAGGTATGGGCCTTTCTCAATTACAAAAAAAAAGCGTGACAACTTGATTTTTAAGTTTGCTTTAGAGATATAATTTCGTAGATTTTTTGTCGAATGTATTTTTTTATAATAAATCACAGCAAGCATTAATTCGGTACGCAAAGTTTTTTGTTCGAAAGTCCGTTATTGGCTTAATCTTATCTTTAGACAATATTGAGAAACTAATTTCAATATTTTTTATTTTGGTTCAGTAGTTTGGATTTTACAACGTTTCAAAGATACGGTTTTATGACCTTCACGCGACGGTCTGCATACTGTTGGCGGTCATAGGAACAAAACATTTTATCGCATAAAAACAAAACTACTGAAGCAAAATAAAAAATATTGAAATTAGTTTCTCAATATTGTCTAAAGATAAGATTAAGCCAATAACGGACTTTCGAACAAAAAACTTTGCCTTCCGAATTGCAGCTTTACTTATTATTTTATAAAATATAAAAATATCAAAGTGTCAAAATTTCACAAAACGTGTGTGTGAAAAACCCATTTTTTAGTATTGTAATTTTTTTTATTAAAGAACTATTGTACATATGTATACTAAATATAAAATAACTACCCGATAGTTAATTAGTTCTCAAGCGATAATTACCAAGTTACTGAAAAATACGACTTTACACAATGATTTAATAGAGGTCTTAGTCGTGTGAAAAAATTAAGTTTCACAAACGTGGTGTGTTATATTTTCATTCATATCTCTGAATGACATAATGTTTTGTGAAGTGGCAACACTGTGGCATAAAAAAAATTATCGGGCGTTTGCATAGTTCGCGGCGCAAGAGTGGAGACGGCTGCAAAACAAAGTTATGGAATTTAAATTATTTCTTTGCGAAAACTGTAAAGCATATCACTTCATACACATGGGTAATATGCCAAGTTTGTGAGCAATGTTTTTACTATAGATTTTCTGATATTTCTTGCTAAATGGTCTCAATATGCTGTAGGTTCGATATCACATTCATAGCGTGATTTTAAGGTTATTTTTTGTCAGCATGGCTGCAAAATTTCACAGACCTGGCTAAAAAAAAATTTCACAGACATGTTTGTGAATTAAGGGCACGTACCCTGTTTTAATTATTTAATTAACTTTTTTTTTACACAGGGAAGGAAATTTTCTTGAATAATTTTCATAAAATCACGGACGTGGACTGATTGTCGCAGACGTGGATGTAAATAATCATGATTTTTCTAGTACTTTTCACACACACTTTCACAGACATGGGTGTTTATTTTTTCAGTGGTTTTTTCAGCTTCCTGGTAGCTTTTAAGCTTGACCGTATATATGTTACCGGCCAAACCCGATTTAAGGATAAACTATTTTCGCCTAGGCCAAACTAGTTTATCCGAACGTCGTATGGATAAACCGGTATGTCCTAGGCCAAACTAGTCTAGCCGAAGCTCTTAAGGAGAAACCAGTTTAGCCTAGGCCAATCTAGTCTGGCCTAGCAAGAATATGTAAGCTTCAGGATAAACTAGTATGGCCTACTCCTAGCAGATATTGACGAATGATTAGGTATGAATGTTACCATATCTCGTAAACTAAGAGGTTTAGCGCAAAAAAACGAATTTTTCGAACCCCTTAATAACCCTGGAACCAAGCCTTTTACTTCTATACGTGTTCTAAAAACCGACGTACAGGGTGTGTTTAACACCCTGTAGAGGCCGAATTTGAAAAAGTCTACATTCAAAAAGTCTACGGTATGTCCGGTTTTGTCCGGTTTTTAAAGGACCATTCGTAAACAAAAAGAGGTATGTCACTGTGTCGCCAACCAAACCTACTGACCTAACCTTTGTTTTAAATATTTTTCGACTGTCTGTCACACTTTCAGGAATACCCTGTATGTTTAACACCCTGTATGTTGGTTTTTAGAACACGTATAGAAGTAAAAGGCTTGACTCCGGGGTTATTGAGGGGTTCGAAAATTTCGTTATTTTTGCGCTAAACCTCTTAGTTTACGAGATATGGTAACATTCATACCTAATCATTCGTCAATATCAACTCGGGCTAGGCCATACTAGTTTATCCTGAAGCTTACATATTCTTGCTAGGCCAGCAATGACATTCTAATTAGGCCAGTCTAGATTTGCCTAGGCTAAACTGGTTTCTCCTTACGAGCTTCGGCTAGACTAGTTTGGCCTAGGACATACCGGTTTATCCATACGACGTTCGGATAAACTAGTTTGGCCTAGGCGAAACTAGTTTATCCTTAAATCGGGTTTGGCCGGTAACATATATAAATATTGAGCTGTAACAGTCCTCTATCAAATAAAGCTATTATTTTCAAGATTGAGGTCCAACCACCTCAAAACGCCTAAATTGAGAATAGCCCGTATGCTTCCAATTTTCAGTACCTGGTGGTAAAACCTGAACTAGTTCTCTTATTCTCAGAGAGACAAGAATGGTACGGAACAGAATAGAATAACTCTAATTATGTAAGTTTATCTGAAAGCGACCTTCAGCTTGTTACAATTTGACGCACCGCCGCAGAAATGTTTACGAACTAAAGTCTAATACATTGACAGGAATTACGACTAGCTGATTCGGATAAGACTTTGGCCAAAACAACACTATCTGCGCTTGGTGACGTCCTGCTGGCAGTGACTTTGACCGTCGACGACGTCGCGGGCTCGCGGCGTCTGCGCGTACGCATGCCCCGAGGCCGCCGCGTTACTACAATATTCTCTCCACCTTCACTTTCCGAGATATAATTACATTTTAATGTCACTATTGTACTGTTATAGTTTAATTGCTTTATTTTGATTCGAATGCGGAAGTTGGCATTTGATAATAGTATCTTGTAGAAGAGGCCAGATAAGTTTTATTTTTACGACGTATTTAAACGAATGAATTCTGATGACTATACGACTTGAATTCGCATTAGAATCGTTAAAACAAAGTAGGTACGGTTAATCAACTTGTGGATATAATTAACTGGTTTATGCCCGCGACTTCGTCCGCACAGACTTTTTTTTTCTCCTGAGTTTTTCCGCTGTTTTAATGGTTATTCTACTATTCGGGGCGGAGAGAAATCCAACAAATAAAAAATCTTAGAAATCGGTCCACCCGTTCTCGAGTTATAAATGGTGGAACTAACACGACTTTGTTTTATATATTAAGATTAGAAACTAGCAGAAAGTAGGTAGAACTTGTGTGGAAAAACAAAGAAGACACTATCCGAGACCACTACAGTGTAGAACTCTTCAAGCTCAAGGGAGCCGTCTAGGTATGCAAATGTTCTGTACTGACAATACAGGCGCGTTATCGCTCTGGCCGGGTGCGAAACTGAGTGACGTCACAAAGCGTTGTTTTGAGCACAGTTTGCTCAAGTGTCGAGAGCGACCGGTTCAACAGTCGTGTGGGACAATCGAATACACTTTACCGATCACTGGAAGCGAACTTAATGCATGATCAATTTATTATTATGACTTTTTCCCACACCTGATCGGTGACCGGTGAGCCGGCACCCACCCAGATGATAATCTAACTAATGATACAGTGGGAAAGCGTAACTCCAGCCTTCGATACATCTTTGTTTAGTTCCTTCGCTCGGGTACCTAAGTGCTCTGGGAAAATCAAGGAGGATGATTTACGTGTGTAAGCAAAATAATGGCATGAGCCAAGATGCAAAGCTGAACTGCAACTCAAGCTACAAATCATGCAAGGAAACGTACCAGGATTTTAACCGAATTCCCCACGACTCAGAATACCAAACGGGATTTTGTTCTTGTTCCAATAAGTTGCTTGCAAGGTTTTCCTCTAGCTCTACGTTGTCGATTCGATTTAAACATCTACCTGAATACCCAAGTATTTAGATTCCGCCCGCCACGCCTCGATTAAACCTTGCGCTATTTCTATATCACATCTGTGCCCCGATCGATTCAATTTATCTCTTACTTTACTCTTTTGTAATTTTGTTTGACGTAGCGTGGGATAGATAGAGTTATAAACCCATGGATACGCTCTACCTAACCCAATGTTATGCTAACCCACCTGGACTACCAGTTAACCACCAAGGGCCTATCAAGCTTTGACAGCGCGATACATCTGTCTGTTCCGCTCTTATCCTAGGCTGGTATTACACGTGTTATCAAATATCTTTATCCCATGCACACTCAATCAGGGAAATCATTTCTCATTTCTTTGTGATAGATCAACAGAGTGAGGAAAGATTCACCTAACTTGTGGTGACTTGAACGCACAGCATCGAATTAGATATGGACGATTATGCTAGAGTCGTGCAAAGCTAACTTTGAAGTGGAGCATCCGAAATAGTAATTTCCGTACGTTGCTTTTGTATGTTTTCACCATTTTTCAGTGGTAAATGTTACGTCAGTTATTGTCTGTTACAATTTTGTTTTGTGGAATACATTGAAAATATGGTGAGAACATACAAAAGCAACGTACGGAAATTACTATTTCGGATGCTCCACTGCAAAGTTAGCTTTGCACGACTCTATACGTGCTGGGTGCTCTTTGCAAACTTGTAACTTAGTTGATGATGATGATTTGATGATGAGTTATTTAGAATTTAAAAGACCTTGCGCACTCTGTACAAAGGGTAATTTTCGAATAGTAATCATAAAACCGATGCCAACCCCACTGTACGGTCTGTTCCACGCGCAAAGTGAGTCCTCCTAAATGAGGAAGGGGACGCTTAGCATGTCCCGCTGCCCAGTTCCGTCCCATTACTCTATTCTATCTATCTATCTACTAGACTAGACGGAAGGGAGGCACCGGTAGGCCTCCCTACACTACATACAATCTACAATTCTACATGCATGTTTGACCCCCGCGAAAGGTGGTTTATTTCTGTTGATAGAGGTACGAAATGTTATTGATTTAACACTCAGGGGGGTAAATCTTGGGAACCTCGCATTCGACACATCTCGAAGGAAAAATCTCATGTCACTTCGATCTCGACTGCTCCCGACCAATCGAGTCATGTCGAGCGAAAAAGGCAATCACCTCGCAGAAATCTCGTGCCTTATGTCGACGATGACTTCTTGAGAATAGGAGATATTGTGACATTTGCAGCAAAATAAGATTTTTTCTTTCGAGATGTGTCGACTGCGTCGTGAACAAAGTCAGCATCAATGAAAATGACTCGAAACAGCATGGCATCTACCAAAAACACAAAGATTATGTAGCCCCTAACAATAAGGAATAAACAGTCTTTTGGCAGCTTCAATTCTGGATCCTTTTCTTATGGAAAAAATCTCAATGGATCATCTTTTGTAACGAAGAACATCATGTACGAAACGGTCAAAGGGGACCGATGTAATAAATGGGCGCGCTCTTCGAGGTGCAGCTGGATAAGACTGAAGTGTGACCGGTTCAATAGTTGGCCTGATTCTGTCTCCCAGCACACTAGGTTGCCATAATGGCTTTCAATGGCGGAGGGAAGTCGTTAGTCAAAGATCTGTTTGAATCAACTGAGAGGGACTAGAGGCATTAGAATATCCATACGTTTTCGCGACTACGGTTGGCCACAGTCACAGGTACCCCATGGCAGCTCTTACCGCGCGCGGCATAAGGACGCCAATCGAACAAAAAGGGGTATCCTAGCGTGTGGCCGACTGTACCTATCGCATGTTGGTTGGCTTACTTTAGGTAGCGCGTTTTGTCGCTCATTGGAGCTTATAAGAGAGTCCGTAAAATTTGCCGTAAGGTGCCTATACAAAAGTTTTGCAAGAAACTCATTGGACGGTGTTCAAGGTTAGTTTTAGTTTGATAGTTGGATAACAAATAATAGGGCTTTTCTTATCCAGTCTTTTCCTGCCACTTTGACCAAGTCGTCAGTCCATCTCATTGGTTGCCTGCCCACATTTCTAAGCCGAAAGGAATGGAGTGCAATGGAATAGGCCTACACTCAGCATTGGGTTGCGACAGGCTGAAGAAGAAGAAAATAATAATTACTGAAAAATATTAGAGAGCGGACCCAAGTTTTTCACAAAACTAAAAATGTTTTCCTTTCCAAGAGGGGCATAGCATGAATGATTAAACATTTAAATCAGACTTCATAGCATAGGAGGAGGTTGAAAGTTGAAAGGATACAATAACACAGTTTTGCGCGTTGAGGGCCAAAAAGCAGACGGACAGTCCCAGGGCCGGATTTAGAAGTGTGGAGGCCCTGGGGCAACAAAGGTGTGGAGGCCCCATTGTTTTTGCGAGAACCCTTTATTCCCTTTAATTTTCCAATCAGAAAAATTTGATGCTGATGTATGACGAGCTTCACTGCTAATGGAATGCCGACTATTTGTGTGCTAGAATGAGTGTTTAACAAGGCCTGCATATTTGTTTTTTTACTGTTTTTTTAATAAGTTCAATTTATGTGGGGGCCCCTCTCTTGTGGAGGGCCTGGGCGGTTGCCCCCTTTGCCCCCCCCCCCCCCCCCCCCTTAAATCCGGGCCTGACAGTCCGTTTTCCGGATGTTTATCGAATAAATCGCGTCGCGTCTGGTGTTGACGAACGTCAGTGATGCGAGTCTGCCCCATTAGGCGCTATTGTCGCTTCGAATGCGCAAGCTTCACAGCCGAGTGACGATCGCCCAGCGACGCAATACATACAACACGCATAAGGTGTTTTTGCGACATCAATAATGTACGATGAGACCTAATGAACCGCAGCTGTTGCCGCGACTTCGTGAGCTTTGGTCCCGCTTTGTCCTTTTAGTTATGGATGGACTTACAGAAAATCATCTTGTCTATCTCTTCACTTCTTCTTATAGCGCAACGCCAAGTACGGACTCCTTCAACTTGTCATCCAAGGAAAGATACCCGGCAGAAGGAGACCAGGGAAGACCCAAAATATACATGGCTAGATCTCTACACTACACTTAAAAAAATTAGGTATGTTTGCAGTGCAGCTGCCGGTAGATCCCAGGCGGTATATGAACTGTTTAGTATGAATTGCTTGCTCGTGAAAGAGAGAGACCGCAAGAAATTTAATTAGATATAACCCATTTAATTTTGTTCTTTATTTATTGATGAAATACTGCATTATTGTTACGCATGCCGTATAAGCTTGGTGTGATCTTGGTATGATTCATGATAATCATGATTAAAATTGTGTTGTATATTTTTTAAGACATTTATGTTCTGAGTAATATCAATATTTTATCTTTCATAGCGTCAAATGTTTGTGAACAAATGTTTACGGCGCATACTGGGGATCTACTGGCCACGAAACATATCCAATGTAAGATTATGGGAGGTGACTGACTAAACGCTATTACACAAGGAAATCCTCGAAAGAAAATGGCGATGGATCGGACACGCGTTGCAGAGACCAGACAGTCACCTGTCCAAACAAGGACTGACGTGTCAAGCTTCTGGCAAGAGACGGCCGGGACGCCCCCGCACTACCTGGAGGCGCTCAGTTGCGAAAGAGGCTGCATCAACTGGACTCGGCTGGAAGGAGCTAGAGACTGCCGCGCAAGACCCTGAAAAATGGAGATCTCTTCTTCGAACCCTATGTCCCTGATAAGGGATAAAAGGATGTCATCGTCATCATCATCATAGCGTCAAATGGCGTGCTATGCTACAACGCCAAGCCTCGATCGACAGACGGACGCTATCGACGAGTTTTCCGTGAATAAATTAACTTGCTTGCCTCACGCGCTTCGCGGTTACTGATGACTGCAACATGACGAAATATCAACTGCAACTAAACCCGCATAAATACAGAGGCGTAGCTAGGTAACCAGGGGCCCTGGGTCTACTGGCTAAAACGAAGCCGATTACCATTGGCGAAAATCGAAGTTCGATTTAGGAAAAAATAACTGGGTGGCAGTAAAATTAACTGGGTGGCAGTACATTAAAAAAAAAACGAACTTCGATTTTCGCCAATGGTAATCGGCTTCGTCTTAGCCGGTAGACCTCCTGGGGCAAAAAACAAACTTGGGCTCCAAATTTACCAAACTATTTACTTAAAGGGTCTTTGCCCAGGACCAATCTATCAACCAGCATCTCAAACAAAGTCCCAGGCACTGCAGCGCGAGTGGTCTCGTCACCCATCTGGTGTGAGTGAAGGTGCCACTGGACGCTGTATAAATCATATCATTACGTAGATGCAAAAGGCCTTAGTTTTAAAGGGCCGACAGACTAAAACGGAGGAAAAAAAACTCCTGAATGTTTCAAAACACTTTATTTGTTTTAATTAAGTTAAAAAAAATACCCCCTGAGCTTGGGGACCCCGGGACATTGTCAGGGGGCCTTGTCACTATGTAGCTACGCCACTGGATAAACAGTGCCAGTTACATATTGTACCGTAAAATTATTCACGCAAGTTCACTTCAATAGAGAATTTTTGAACAAACACGACCTATTACAATAGTATGTAATTACGGGTAATGAGGTCACCCGTTTCGCTTTAAACTTTTAAAGTTTACCGGTAAATGTTGCATCATCATTTCACCCTGTTAATTTAAGTAACTTTTTTTATTATTTTTTTTCCTTGTCGAATTCACCGAATTCGCTGATACTACGCTCGGCAAATTAGGAGAGAACAGCAATGGGGATTTTAAGGGTCCGTATAAGGCTAACTAGCGCCACCAATGTTGAAAAAATCATATCTCGCTTCAGAAGAAGTTTCTGACAAAATCCTAAGATGAGCTCATGCGCCATGCTTTTCTAGATTTTTAAGTGTGGGTACCCAACTCAATTTCTAGTCTTAAGCTAAAAAATTTTCGATAACCGCCAAAAACGGCCGTTTTTGGCGGTTATCGAAAATTTTTTAGCTTAAAAGTAAATTTCGAAGAGGGTATCTACACTTAAAAATCTAGAAAAGCATGGCGCATAGGCTCATCTTAGGATTTTTCCAGAAACTTCTTCTAAAGGAAGATATGATTTTTTCAACATTGGTGGCGCTAGTTAGCCTTATACGGACCCTTAATGGTGAAAAATGCTTGTCTATTTGAACGAGCGAGCGAAGTGAGCGAAGTTCTCCGAGTCTACTTGAACAATCCAGCGTTTGTATGTATGTATGTTGTATGTATGTTTGTATGTATGTATGAATGTTCGTTCGACGATAACTTGAGTAAATTTAGTCGGATCGTCATGAAATTTGGTAGGCGGGTAAATGAGACACAGAGAATTTTTAAGTTCGAACATGAGCCTAATCGGTTGGGGGGTTGCTGAGATATGGGGTCGCGAGTTCGTAGTTCGAGGCGAACCACTACAGGGTGCACTCTAAGTCGATAGCGGAACTTTAACTAGGCTGTCTACTGATCAATACAAACAACTTGTACTAGGTGGCGACCAAAATGGAGCGAAAAAAATATCAGCTGTTTCATACATTTGGCGCAGTATTGAGTCGACCTTTTGTATGGAACAGCTGATATTTTTTTCACTCCATTTTGGTCGCCACCTAGTACAAGTTGTTCAGTAGACAGCCTAGTTAAAGTTCCGCTATCGACTTAGAGTGCACCCTGTAGTTATTTCAGTGTCACGCGGTAAAAATAGTCATACCTTAGAAACAAATGCTAAATGTCCTTCCTTTATCCGAATAATTGCGGCGGCTAAAACTAATAGTGGCCCATCGACTAAGTGGACGTCCTCATTGTGCCCCATTACAACGCCCATTACCAGGAAGCACGGCACAATACGGTAGCAAACTGGCGACGAAAGAGGCGACTTAGCAAAGCAAATAAATAATGAGTTTTTTTGTCCCCTCGACTACTGGCCGTAAGTCACACTTTACGACCGTATTCATCACGAGACTGAGGGAGCACAGAATGAACACTGCAGAGACATTGCTAATTATTAAATGTACAGTCAGCCACACGCTAGGATACGCCTTTTTGTTCGACTAGCGCCCTTATGCCGCGCGCGGTAAGAGCTACCGTGGGGTATCGTAGGCTGTCGCCGACCGTACTTTGCTATTGTTAGGTGATCGGCAAGACGACTCCTAACTAAACAATGTCCCAGGCACTGCAGCGTTCGAGAGGAGAGAGAAACGAGATGCCACTGGACGCCGTATAAAAATCGTAACATGTCAAGGTCTAACGTTTTTTTTTTTGTAATTACTGGTCGATCTTGCCATAGGGCAACCATCATGATGGTTTTACATTTGGCAGATTAGTATTCGAGACAAGCGCACAGGGGAAAACAAACAAAAGTGTAACTGATTCTTCAGGATGCCTTACGGTCGACATCAGAATACGGCCACAGACATCAACCAACGGTTAGGAATCGTTGCGAAACAAAGCAAAGCATTTAAACCCGAATCACACAGCTCTCTGATCAATAAGACAGTCGCCTCGCGCTGCCGAGTACATGACCAGAATGTGACCTTGGCTGACTCTCGAAATTGGGCTTCAAGTGTTTTATCAGCCGCTTGTGATCCCAACGGGCGACCTTGCCCAAGAACTTTAGATCGCTTGTTCGCGCGCGCGCAATAAGTAAGTAGCCCAATTTTAGGAAATGTATCATGCGTATTTTTTATTCAAGGCGCATCTACAGTACAAGTACACACGACAGAACGTCGACTCTTACACTCTTCTCGGTTACGTTACTAATTCTATGGTTACGGGTGACTTTACAACAAAAGTGTACCATCTGACGTGCTTTCGTGTGTACAAACACTAACAAAAATTAACATCTAGCTAGCGAAACCAACTGATATGCAAACATGACAGTATTATCCATACCCTTCTTTAGGGCTTCGCCGCAGTCTGGTAAAATTCTAAACCCGTATGCCATGTAACGGACGCTTATACTTGGAACGAATTTGTATCATCTAAGGACCTGACGACAACAGCGAGTTGGTACCTCTGCTGCCTGCCCTTTGGGAAATTGGGAAGGCAAAGTTTTTTGTTCGAAAGTCCGTTATTGGCTTAATCTTATCTTTAGACAATATTGAGAAACTAATTTCAATATTTTTTATTTTGGTTCAGTAGTTTGGATTTTACAACGTTTCAAAGATACGGTTTTATGACCTTCACGCGACGGTCTGCATACTGTTGGCGGTCATAGGAACAAAACATTTTAGCGCATAAAAACAAAACTACTGGACCAAAATAAAAAATATTTAAATTAGTTTCTTAATATTGTCTAAAGATAAGTTTAAGCCAATAACGGACTTTCGAACAAAAAACTTTGCCTACCCAATTGCCATAAAATTGACGTAGATCTGTGTGCTTATTCTGTAAAAAAAAACACAGTTGCTAAACCCGAATTATGTGTAAAAAAAAAAAGGTTTGTTTATTTCGATAACTGCTATTTTCCCGCATATAAACCGTTTTTTTTAGGATTAGCAACTGTGCGGATTTTTTTACAGAATAAGCGCACGGTTGGTTTTGGTCTTTCTTGTCTCAAGAAGTTGGCATTACTTTAGTTTCGTTAAATAAAAAGAGTGTAAATAGAGCGCTGGTGCCTACCGATGTCATGTCTCAGGGATTTTTTAAATGTTTGCCTAGGAAAGTAGCAAGAACTTTAGAAAAACAAAATAAAGAGTTCACTTCAGTACGGGCAGCATGGTAAGCCCGAGATAGGCCCTTCTCTATGCAAAACTGTCAACTTGTCGGTCGGGCTCGAGTTGGCTCTACGCCAACAAGGCGATGGAGACAAAAATAGATTTTTTTTATTAAAATGGAAATAACTACTTTTTGCTTGACATGACCCTAATCTATTGCCATCTCGAGTCCCACCTGCCATGCTCGCACAATAGACATGGCACGTCTGTCACTCGAGTTCGAGAGAGTGTCAAAACGACCATGCTAAGCATACTGTAAGAGTGTAAGCAGTCTCAACTTGAGCCTATTTTGCGTCCAGGAACAGAAAGAGTGTAATAATTTGTATTTGTCGCGCCGTTCAGCACACACAGCGACAACTTTTAATCTCGCATGCCTTAGTCAATGTGTGTTTTATTTTATTTTTATTGCAATATCTGTCAGGGGAGATAACAGCTCCAGACGTGGTGGGGATTAATTGATACTATTTACACACTTCTAAACATTTCATCCTGTTGATGTAGAATTGTAGAGTAAATATCTACTCATCTCTAAAATAAATTGTTACCCGAGGGAGTTATGGACATTTCTTAGGGCGAGTGGTTTTTGAATTCAGAACAGAGCGAAGAATTCTAGAGTAGAATCGCTAGCGTAGCGAGTGAGACTCGCGCTTGGCCGATTTTTTTTCACACACAACCTATATCCCTGTCTACCCCCTTGTGTACCACAGCGTATCATACCTATATTTAAGTTTGTTAGTGCACAATATGACGTACCTAACTAATGAATTTACATTAGGATATTTGGCCAGGGATTACCTGCGATAAGAAGGCGGATGGCGTGAGACGAGTGACGTCACGCGCGACGCGGTAAGCCCGATACACGTTTGTTGTGTGTTCATTGAATACTTGATGAGGCGTTCGAATTCCCTTTTACCCTGGGCCTCAAGTATAGATTTAGTTGTTCGATTGAGAAATAATTGGATGGAATTGGAGAGAGGGTTAGGTCCTGTTATTGAAGCCTAAAACCCGATGTACCATTTGGATGTGACATCACTCCCCAAAGATGCAATAAAATATATCAATTTTTCTCCCGGCAATAGAAGATCCATACTAACACCATTATAGGCATCACATAATCAAGACATAACAAAAGACAATACCTAGTAAGATACAAAGCAGATAGGCTCAGTAACTTCAGCCTACTGGTCCACCTGGCCTAGATCCACATAATACTAATTAACATACAGAATATCAAACTGTAGCTTTCAAAACAAATACATAAATTAGAGCTGTTTAAATCCAATGTCAAGATGTTGTATACTACGACTATGTTGATCAATGGCATACATTAAGTAAGTATGCTACAATTTTGAGCAGTAAGGCTTTTGAAACAGTAGATGAGCTAAGACGTTAGATCAGACATGATGTTAACTGTTGATTTCACAAACATTCAATTTGGAAATGTTCAGTTAATGCAACTGAGTAAATTATGTATGCAACAGTAGGCAATCATACAAATAAATGATGCAAATAAACCAATTGACTTTTCCATCCATCCATTCAGTCGTTCCCTCAATGCTGAGGATCGTGACCATCATTGAAGTTGGCAGAGAGTAGAGTTCTCTATTGCTCTCTATCACTCGCGATGTGGATCAGTTTGTGCAGGTGTTTTTGCGTGGCTTTGGTTATAAAATCCGTCCATCTAGCGAGTGGTCTGCCTCGAGCTCTTTTTCCCTCCACCTTTCCCATCATAATTTGTTTTTCCAGGCTAACTGGTCCTCTACGGGCTATGTGACCAAAGAATGTTGCGATACGTCGTTGAGATATGATTGAGAGTGGAGTGCATGTTTTGACTCAATTGACTTTTAATCATAAATAAAATATTTACCTAGCTAGTTGGAAAATTGTTTTATCTGGAGCATTCCTTACCTGGTAAAACTAACACATTCATATGCAAGAAGTTTACAATAAAAATGTTGATTTCTGACGCTTTAGTTCGGTGCGCTATGCACATAGCGCATAATCTACCTTCACCTACATGACACTCTTGGTTCCAAATACATAATTCCAATCAAACTGATCAGTTACAACCAAGATTTTATTCAACGTTAGTAAACGTAATTGTCTCCATCCTAGATGTGGCTTTGAGTGTTGCATGACGGCATTTCACTGTATGAGGAAATTAGAAAAGTGTGGATTTTGCATGAATAACACTGAAACATATTTTTGGGCTGATTCTCAAAGAGCAGGCCAAACAAAATTATCGTTCAATTTTGTGGCGCCCAAGCTGCAGGGTGATTTCCCACCCTGCTATACAGTATAGCTGTTTTGGAGTAGGGCTGGCTGCAAGGGCTGCAGCCGCGGAGGGAAAAAGCCTTCATGAGACAGGACTATCAAAGAAACAGTATCTTTGGGAGACATTGGTCCCATTCCTTCTCAAGATCAAACTACATTTAATTTAGTTAGCCGACTTATAATTTTTACCACATAGCTTATGGGACATTGTGGACTCATCAAGAGAGTTGGTGCCTCTACTTACCTCTCTTTCTCCCGAGCTACTGTTGTGTTCAATTGACCATATGAGTAGTCTAGTGTGTGTGAATAGCATGTTAATCTTTGAGCACTTATCTTTATGAGTCATGTGCAGAGCCATAACAAATAAGCGCAGTGAATTATTTAGACTCGCTTGCACAAACTCATTTTACTTTCAACGGTGGAATAGCTAATTCTTGATAAGACTGTGACTACCAAACCATGAATACGTAAAAAGATGTAAATATGCATAGGAATCAAATGCTCAATTTGGGATTTGGCTATGTTAGTTGTTGAATTGGGACATTCCTGATCATATTGAATTCTCATGGTATTGTAGACAGCATCCAACATATTCTTGTCTTATTATAGATACTGATATTTGTTATCAATGAAATGAAAGTGGTGCTTCAGAAATAAACTTAGCACTGCTGCAGGAAAACAATTTGGTTGTGAGCACCACAGAAAACAAGAACTACTATTATTTACTAAACTTATTTGATTCTCATTTAGTGAATAACGGTGGACAAAAAATGCACACTGGTGGCTTTACATGATTGGACAAGCCGTGCTCACGTAAAACACGAGACGTTTACAGCAAATAAACAATAATTGGCAACGACATGTTTGAGTAACAAGACAAGTTGGCAACGACTGGCTGGACAAATATGAGGTAGGACAGGCTTCAGCAACATTCAAGCCTTGCTAAATAGTCTTCGAGAGGCGAGGTATCGCGCGGACAGTACAGTTACAAAGGTACAACTTACCAAATAACAAGTTTTTTCAGGGAGAAATCACGAAACTATCCGATGGCTTGTCATGGACGAACACAAAACACTTCACACGATGATTTGTCACAATATCACTAATACAGTTTGTTTTATCCTAAACAACACTAAACACGAGTCTCCACAGCTGCGTTTGCAAATAACAATGATTTTTTTCAATCCATCCTCCGTCCGTTCCACAGTCAGCCATTGATTAATGTTTTTTTTTTGTTTGGTCAGTCGGTCGGTCGTCAAAAACACAGAGCAGAGTAACACCGTTGATTGAATGAAATGAAACTTCGATTCCAACTATAAAGTGCGCGTTAGCTTTAGTAGTTACACGCTCAAACGTGTTCCCGTTACCACTCTTTCATCTGTGTTAATTTGATTGTATTTGACATTTCATTTACAAAAAAAAAGATTTGTTATTGTTTTTCGCACGTGCTACGTTTATTTGTGATTTATTTCTAAAAATGGTCCGAAAACTAAAATTCCATGAGCAGAAGTTACTCAAGAAAGTAGACTTCATATCATGGAAGGTAGATAACAACCTAAATGAAGTAAAGGTTATGAAAAAGTACTATATCCAAAAACGAGAAGACTACACGAAGTAAGCATTCTATCCATCTAAAATATCAGCATGCTAATGGCCTATTCTCCTATCCTTATGCTGCTGTCAATTATTTCAGATATAACAAGTTATCCAGAGAGATTCGCGAGCTAGCAAACAAGATAAAAGAGTTAGATGCCAATAGTGAATTTAGGACTGAATGTAGCGCTCAGTTACTAGAAAAACTTTACCAAATGGGCATCATTCCAACGAGATGGGACCTGGCACTAGCCACTAACGCATCCGCAAGCTCCTTTTGCAGAAGAAGGCTGCCAGTCGTGATGGTTCGAAGTAAGTGGCTCATATTATAAAGTTAGTACTTAAAGAAAAAAAAAAAGTTAATAAAACGAGTGTTAAATCCGTTAAAATCTGTGTTTAAATTAGTACTTAAAGATTTTTTTAATTCCTTCCAATCTAAGTATTGCAATACTTTTTGTAGATAAAATGTCTGAGAACCTGAAGGAGGCGACCAAATACATTGAGCAGGGCCATGTGCGCGTCGGCTCAGAGGTGGTGAAGGACCCTGCATTCCTCGTGACCCGGGCACTAGAGGACTTTGTCACGTGGGTGGACGGCTCCGCTATCCGGAAGCATGTGCTTGAGTATAATGATATGGTGAGTTGGCCTATTTTTCCGAGATGTTGTCAGCACCGAACTAAATTCCATAGAATCCGCATTACGTATAAAATCACAATAAAAACTTGTCCCCACAGAAACAAATGATATCAGCAATAGAATAATACGAAACATCATTTCGACCATACGTCTAATATTCGAATGTCAACCTTATTGCATTAGTGTACAGTTTTACTTTAATTGTATAGACTACGAGCAAATAAGCTCCCAAAGGCAGTTTGGACATCTATTTTTCCAGACACATTTCAGAGTTCTATGTTGTATCTAGTTTTATCCTTGATCGAAGGTTGTCAGGCATTAAACACTGACTGGGCAATGGCAAGAGTCAGTAAATTGGGTCCGAGTTTGGTGTGACAAGTGGCAATAAATATTAGAGCTTAGTTCCATAAAGCAGAGAGTAACATTGCAATTAAATAACTGGTAAAAAAATCATGGGCCCTTAGTTAAAATACAAATTGTCTTGTTTCAGAGGGATGACTTTGATATGCTGTAAATGCAAATAACAACATCTACTGGTGACAATGTGTGAAGGGTACTGGATGAACTAAAGGTTTTATTCCAAATATTTGTGTCCATTTCCAAATAAACCATAAGTACCTACTTACTCTACAGTTATGTGTATAACAGATTAAATAAAACAATAGTAACTGTTATGTACTGTGCTCATTTATTTATTTATTATTATCTTAACTTAATCTATTTAGGAATAAGGATACAACTAGAAATAACTATTCAGGATATGTTTCCAGCATAAATTAATTCTATTGTTAAGAAAAGTTACCTGTTGGGGTACATAATTTTTTCAATGTGCAGAATAGTCTTGATGTTTTTGTACAAATTCGAGTCATGCCTAACTTTATGAGTTGCTAAAATATTCAGAAAATTCTGTTCTAACTTCTAAAGCTCTTGGTTGTGGTATACTGGAATCTTGTGGTATTGCTCTAATTGCACCTGCTTCTGCGTTTTGTCTCCAAGAGCCTTCAACAAATACACCAGAATCAAATGAATCAAAAGTTCCTGGGGGAGCATAAATATTTCTAGAAGTTACACTCCTCATCAAGAAATTATGCAACCTAATGCAAGTCATTGTTAATAGAGGAATCTTGTCCATTTCAACATCGATTGCCTTCCTAAAGATCTTGAAAACAGATGTCAAGACACCAAATGCATTCTCAGAAATAGCTCTGGTACTTAGTAAGTTATAATTGAAATTCTCTTTGCTGGTGCCCACATAGTTTCCTGGGAAAGGTACCATGACATGTTTGTCCAAAGGAAAAGTTCCATCACTAAGAAAGACATATGGCACATGTGTTTCTCTTCCTGGTAATGGGCATTGAAGTGGCAAGTTGAGTGAATCTGTTTCAAGTTTTTGCCACAGTTTGCATTTAAGACCGCCCGTCTCAGCGAATATGAAGCGATAGTCGCTGTCCACTATGGTCACCAGTACTATGCTGCTGGCGCCTTCTGAGCTGATGTGTGGTGAACGTACAATGCGCTTGCCGTCGAGCACGCCTACACACCGCGGGAACCTTCCTCTAAATTGCTCTTCAATAGTCATCCATTCTTCAGTGGTATGCGGTAACTGAAAAAAAAAAATGTTTTTTCAGTGACTGATTCAATTAAAAAAAAACAGCTATTCATTGAAACTTAGTTTTACCTGGAGTTCATCTTTTAAAACATAATTGATTGCCTCACAAACTTCAGGTATAATCATGGTAATGGTTGAGGCAGAAACTTTGAATAAATTGTGGAGCCGCCTATGACTGTCACCTGTCGCTAGATATCGCAAAGCAATTGCTAAACGAATCTTGGCTGGTATAGGCAATCTCATTTTGCTCGTTTGCTTTGTTATTGCCGGTTCAATCTTACTGAGCAAAAAATCAAAGTCACTCCTTGACATTTTGAAGAACTTTGTGAATTCTCCAGAATCTTCATAGGTTATTTCAGCAAATAACTTGTTCATGCTGGTCCTGAAAAGTTTTTAAAATAATGATGAATGAATGTTTTCCACCGAACTAAATCCCATAGAATCCGCATTACGTATAAAATCACAATAAAAACTTGTCCCCACAGAAACAAAAGATATCAGCAATAGAACAATACGAAACATCATTTCGACCATACGTCTAATATTCGAATGTCAACCTTATTGCATTAGTGTACAGTTTTACTTTAATTGCATGGACTACGAGCAAATAAGCTCCCAAAGGCAATTTGGGCATCTATTTTTCCAGACACATTTCAGAGTTCTATGTTGTATCTAGTTTTATCCTTGATCGAAGATGTTTTCACATTATTGCACATGCAGCAATGGCCCTAACTTTTTAATTCATGGGTGTTTAAAAATAAAGAAACTCTGAAATAATTGTATTTTTTTTTTTGCATACTGTTAAGGCAGTGCATTTCAGATTGTTTCTTTATTACAGGTTATAGTTGGTACTTACGCAGTTCTATTGGAGTGAATTTCCCTCGTCCAACATCTTCTCTGGCGACGACGTTTCTTTTCAGGATTCACACCAGAAGAGGTTCCCAAATCCGTTTTTATTAGAAGCGTTTTGCGTTTTTTGCCTGAGCGGATCATATCCCGAACCTGCAAATTTTATATGGGCTGGTGAGTCAAGTTGGGTCCTAAGTGTTATATTTTATTAGATAGATATGCATAACATACGGTCTTCGGCAGGCACAACGGTGGAGTCGGGCGCCGCACCGGCGGCGGCGGTGGCGGTGTACTCGGAGGGCGATGCTTTGCATCAATAATTTTTCTTTTCAAAACATTTCTGTAATTTATTAAACTCAACATGCAGAGCGCGAACGCTCCAACAATCGAGGAATCGTCCATTGCAGTAAATAAATTGAAATCGTATTTGTTTTGCTCTATCTATTTTATTTACCATCAGACCACCACAGATTATATTTATGGTTTGATTCACAAATTAAAAAGTTTGATTGACGTGCGTGAGTCTGCGTGACGTTTCACGATATCTCCACAGAAAAGAAAATAGTGATTGATTGATAGTGTAGTATGAGCTAAAATGTCTGGCGGCGGAGTGCACGACATACCTTAAAAATCCACAGAACAAAAGTTTATTGCAAAAAAATGGCAGTAATTTGTCTATGGAGCCGGAGAAAATAAAAAAATGGCAGTTACTCGAGAGAAAGAAAATTGTTCAAGAAAAATTAATGGAAATATCCCTGCATTGTCTCTCAACAGCGATATGTCGACATCCACGGACAGTGACGACGTAGCGGACCCAACGTCCGAAATTAGAAACATCCAAAGTATTATAAATGTGACTCGCGAAAACATTGACTCGCTGAATGCAAAATTCGCAGGATTTCAGCGGCCTCCTTCGCTTTATTTATCTGAGTATCAGGAGTTGACTTCGAAGTTGCATAATTTGGAGCAGCGAGAGCGGACCCTGCGGGACTTGCTTCAGTCGGAGTCGCCGGACAAAAGTGACGACCAGTCTTGTTACGATGATTCGAAGAGCTATGACACCCTCACCAGGCAGCCCAAGGTGTTCCTGCGGGCGCACCTGCCTAACCAGCAGCGTACCAGCGTGCAGGTGAAGGAGGGAGTGACGCTGCGGGACGCCCTCTCCAAGGCGCTCAACTTTAGGAACTTAACATGTGAGATGTGTGAAGTGGTACGGACAGGCAATAACCAAGTGATCCCATGGGATATTGACATCACCAAGATCGATGCCGAAGAGGTCAGTGTAGTGTATCGTGCAGTATTTGGCAGAAAGTGCATTAGGAATGAGCAGAGGCTGTTATTATTAGTACTTACTGTGCATTCCATCAATACTTTGCTTTCTTATTGTTTTTGTTTATCAATTTCTTTAGTTGATGATTAGACTTTTTTATATGAAGGACTGTTGAGTAAGCTAGGACCGCTGGTATCAAATGATGAAACCATTCCAAGATCATTTGTAAAAAGCAAAGGTTAAGAAGGAACCAAGAGGAATGGTACCATTATTTATTTTGACTCTCACCAACCTTTCGTTGTTGTAATCAAAACATCAAACCACAACTTCCTTTCTGAGTATCAGAAAGAGTACCAGAGGTTTGAGCTCAGTGGAGAGAGCTGGAGGAGGCCTATGCCAGGAGGCATGCTAATTTGATATTTTATTTTATTTTCAAAGGAAAACTTACAGCTAAGATACAAATACATAGTTAATAAAAAAGCTGATTAAAAGTTTTCACAGATAGAAGAAACAATAGTAAGAAATGGTACAGAATTAAATAGTTACAGAAATAGAAGATTTTAGGTACCAATATTTGCCTAAATTAATTAATTGTATTCTGTGTATTGGCAATTTAATAAATCTGTTATCTATCTATCTATCTAAAATAATGTGAAAAACTAATACATAATGTAAGTGCATTTTCCCCGGCTGCAGGTGACTGTGCGTACACTAGACCGGCTCCCGATAATGTCTCACATCTCGCACCAGTACACCCGCAAGACCTTCTTCACGCTGGCCTTCTGCGAGTGTTGCCGACGGCTACTCTTCAACGGGTTCTATTGCTCCCAGTGCAACTACAAGTTTCATCAGCGATGTGCCGACAAAGTGCCCAGCACTTGCCATCAGGTGAATACCCTACCACATACAAATATTTTTTCAGAACAACACACATTTTTGTTCCGAGGACTAAAACTATAACTATCATGGTTCAAATAAAAATTCAGGCCCTTGCCGAAATACAAGCCGGAATAATCTTAGGAAGTATTGCAGGTTTACTCATGGTTTTACTCAAGGTTCGAACACACCTAGAATCAATTGAATTCAAAACTATGTTATTAAAAAGTATGTATAATGAGATTCGCTAAATTTTGTATAATTTTTTGATGAATATTGATATACAGGGTGGCCCAAACATAGACGTCAAGCGAGAAAATCTAGATAGCTGACACCGAGGGCTACCCGAATCACCCCCATGTATGTTCAGCCATTTTTTGTCGTTTAGAAGTTATGAGGCTTTTAAGGTTTTTTTGAAAAAAATTACCTGGCATTTGATTTTATTTTGTAACTTTTTTTTCTTTTGTCTTTTCAGCAAAATTTTTTTTTTCCTTAGACTCTCAGTTAAATTATCTATCACCAAAAAAATAATGATCAGCTATGGACTTTTAGAAGATAGCGCAATTTTGATCCAAAGTCCAAAAATGTTGTTTTCGAGAAAACATTACTGAAATAGTTAGTATGGGGAAAAAAATAAGTAGAAGTCTGAAGGACTTTTTATTGATTTCAAAAACTTTCCCAAAGCCTCATTCTTCAGAATAATACAAAAAACCTGTCACTTTATGGGACTTTTATTCAAGTAATTTGCGATCAAAGTCGAAAAACTGGAGTTGGAAGAAATTTTATTTCAATCAATTTTCATTTATTTTGGTCGATTCGGACAAAAAACATTGCGGATCGGCTTTAAATTATCTGTCAGTAGGATCTGCATTAGAAATTCACGAAAAAATAAAAAATAAAGGCATTTCATTTTCCGACTTTTTTTATTTATTTTTTGTTTAAATTTATTTTTTTCTTCATGTTTTGTAAGTAAATTCAATAATAAAATAATTTAAATTTCAAATAATGAAAAAAAAGAACAAAAAAAAAACAAAATATTTTATGGTATTTTTTTTTTTTTTTCGTGAATTTCCTATGCTGACCGTGCTGACAGGCAATATTAAGCCTACCTGCAATGTTTTTTGTCCGAACAACCAAAATAAATGAAAATCGATTGAAATAAAATTTCTTCCAACTCCAGTTTTTCGACTTTGATCGCAAATTACTTGAATAAAAGTCCTATAAAGTGACAGGTTTTTTGTATTATTCTGAAGAATGAGGCTTTAGGAAAGTTTTTGAAATCAATAAAAAGTCCTTCAGACCTCTACTTATTTTTTTTCCCATACTAACTATTTGAGTGATGTTTTCTTGAAAACAACATTTTTGGACTTTGGATCAAAATTCCGGTATCTTCTAAAAGTCCATAGCTGATCATAATTTTTTTGGTGATAGATAATTTATCTGAGACTCTAAAGAATAAAAAAAAATTGCTGAAAAGACGAAAGAAAAAAAAGTTACAAAATAAAATCGAATACTAGGTAATTTTTTTCAAAAAAACCTTATAAGCCTCATAACTTCTAAACGACAAAAAACGGCTGAACATACATGGGGGTGATTCGGGTAGCCCTCGGTGTCAGCTATCTAGATTTTCTCGCTTGACGTCTATGTTTGGGCCACCCTGTATGTATTTTATTACATTTCAAGTTTAGACACCTAAACCAAATGCTTCCAAATTGCAGGTGCGAATGGCAGACACATACTATGCATACCTGCTAGCACAGAACCCAGAGACGCAAGCGGGCATCCTACACTTCCCGCCACACTTCGGGTACCACCACATCCTCGGCCGGGATCAGAAGCAGTGAGTAAAGGGCACACTTGTTACACTGTCTTGTTCAACTCCAAACTATCTGAGGGTCTGTTTAGGGTTCGCCACACGGTGACGGCGATTATAGCAGCCTTTATAACCGTTGTAGAAATCCTTTATAGCACGAAAGAAACTTTTGTCGCGGAGTCGTGCCGCTAGCGCTGCGTATTCGCGATCTAGGGGCTAATTCTCGGAAATCACGAATACGAAATTCCGTCGAAAATCTCGACTTTCCCTCGGAAATCGCAAATATGGCATTCCCTCGGAAATCTCGAATACGACTTCCCCTCGGAAATCCAAATATGGCATTCCCTCGGAAATCTCAAATACGACTTCCCCTTGGAAATCGCGAATATGGCATTCCCTCGGAGATCTCGAATACCTCAATTGGTTCTCGTGCTCCTACCAGTAGGACAACCGAGTAGGAGCAAGTGGAAACGATCTTCCTTCGGAGATCTCGAATACCTCATTCCCTCAGAAATCTCGAAAACGATATTCCGTCTAAAATCTCGAATACGGGATTCCCTCGGAAATCTCTAATAACACATTACGAGTATATCGGAAAACGCGAATACGACACTCCCTCGGAAATCTCGAGTACGATATTCCCTCGGAAATCTCGAGTACGATATTCCCTCGGAAATCTCGAGTACGATATTCCCTCGGAAATCTCGAGTACGATATTCCCTCGGAAATCTCGAGTACGATATTCCCTCGGAAATCTCGAGTACGATATTCCCTCGGAAATCTCGAAGAAAAATTCCCGAAAAGCCAACCAAACTTGGTCCCCTGCACCAACTGTGTCTGTGTGGCGAAACTTTTGGATCTTTGGTTCCGATTTATCTTTAAAATACTGCTCTAGTGAGTTGCATTTTGTAAGCAGCATTAATTCTTCAGGTCTGTCTCGCCAGCTAAGAAGATGAAGGAGTTCGATGTGAACGCTTGGTGAATATCCAGTAGTGTTGCCGTGCCACTGCCAGTAGTGTGTTAAGGCGGATGTACACTCGCCGAGACATTTGCATTTGAGCTCAGTGGCAGATTTCTCATAAGCCCAAATAAGCATGTACCTAATGCGACAGATATTACCACTTTTAAAACTTAAACTTTCGTGAGCACTGCACATTTTTTCTATTAAATCAAAAAAAAAAGATATTACCACTTCTGAAGGGTAATATTGGGTATCTTGGACTAAAATTTAAATGTGTAAATCCGCCTCTATTTAATTTTCTTTGGTCTTGGTTTGGTCAAGAATGTACATCCACCTTGCGTGTGTTCTGTTTTAGAAAAGCTTAGTGCAGTAAGAATATGTACGTAGCTGTGTTGTAAATAGGCATTTTTACATCATGGCTTCATCAACCACCTTGCGTAGTCCGTGTCGATAGAAAGTCTGAAAGTATTCTAAAAGTAGTTTGTTTTATAGCAGTAGCTCATCTTTACAGAGTGGATGAAAGGCACTCGCTGTAAACATTTTGAGCCTTGCTTAGCTTTACACGCTCGGATGGCCGCGGTGACGTGTCGCAAACTCGCAACGCAATGCACACAACGCACGCACATACATCGCTATTGCATTTTTTGTTGATCATTTCACTTTACAGCATTGCCAAGAGTGTCTTTTATTAACAGAACATTGAATCATTAAAAACTATTGAGCATTCGTTATCACCGTGTTCGTTGTTGATCGAAGCTCGCCATCCGCATCCATGAACCCTATGTCGACTTCACACTGTCGTCCGACTTTCGGTCTGCTGGTCCTACTACTTATTCCTACTACTTATTCTACTTGATTCTTATTTAGATCATCATTAGCCGGTTAACAGCTGCTTGTAGGGAACTCCGACTGTTTCTAAGGCAGACGGAAAAACGGAAAATTAAAAACAGCAATATCTATCGATCGATACCTGCATCGATCGGCTGTAAGATCCATACATCTTTATTAATAATATGTTGATGTAACTTATTTTTTGTGGCACTAGGATTTTCGGGGTGCCTTAGAAACATACTTGCACTTCATACATTTTATATCCCATTGGTACAAGAGTTTCTTTCGTGTATGACAGGCAACAGCATCCTCGCTCGCTGAACCAGCATGACCGGTCTAACTCTGCCCCCAATGTCTGTATCAACATGGTGCAGGCACGGCCCATGACCCTCGCCGACCACCAGCGGAAGTATAACCAGGTATGGACACTAAGGCCTTTGCATCTACGTAATGAGATGATTTATACAGCGTCCAGTAGCACCTTCACTCACACTAGATGGGTGAAGAGACCACTCGGCGCTGCAGTGCCTGGGACATTGTTTTAGATGGAGTAGGCTTGCCCAGCACCTATACCATCCTGACAGCTTAGTCGACCAAGCCCACAGGAAAGACAGGTCAATACGTGTGGAGCCAACTGAGCTGCGGGTTTCCTCACGATGTTTTCCTTCACCGTTAGCGAGTAGGCGGTGGTGGTCTAGTGGGTAGAACAGTGGACTCTGAAGCAAGAGGTACCCGGTTCGATTCCCAGTGCGGGCATGTATCTATGACTTTGTTTAATTTCAAAATTACGTACATTTGGTATGGACAATAGAACACTAAAATGACCATAGATTGCATGCGCCTTTTTACATGTAATATGAGAAGGAATGTTTTTATCCCCCAGGATGCCACTATTTGGTTCTGATAATGTAAAGACCTCATGAAAATTAGATTTTGTTTCTGTAAAAGGAATATTAACTCATTTGCAGTGCAACAACAACTCGCCACAGTCATCAAATTACCTGAGCTCCAAGACTAAGGAAGGAGATAAAGGAGAGCCACATAGTCAAAGTACACAGGTAAGCCTTGTTGTATTCTCCAACCAGCTGTTCGCGTGTCGCTGGCCGTATCTGCATAGTTGTGTAGAGAACATGTGAACTTTCACCGAAGCCCGATATCGTGGCCGCTAAAATCGCTAAAATTCTGCTATCTTCCGACGCACTTGCTAAGGCTGCCATTTGTTCAACATTTTTTTGTAAGAAATTATCTGTAATATTCTTTCTGTTGCGCAATAAAGAGATCTCAAATCATTATTCGGCCCGTGCTACAGTTCTTTTTTGCTGTTTTCAACCCTTAAATGTATTTCCTGTCTGTTTCCGTCTAGGCGTCCCCGACGGGCACGCTGCGGCCGCGGCGCGCGCGCGCGCGCTCAGCCGACGAGTCGTGGAAGAACGCGCTCTCCCCGCGAGAGAGCTACGACGACTGGGTCATACACGCCGACGAGATACTCATCGGACCAAGGATAGGTCAGTTCTACTCACTAATGACACCGCTGGCTCACTAATGACACCGGAGTGCGAATGGGGGTTGGCCGTCAGATCTTCATTTGATTTTCTACTCCTTGCCAAGTGATACTGATAGATAGATCGAAGTTGGGTGTGGTTCTAAATTTACTAAAATTCTCCGCCCTTCTTCGTTTTCTTTGATTACGGGACGAAAGGACCTGCCATCACAAAAAAAAAAAACTTAGCATCTAGTGGTTACATCTCGCACAGGATGCATCCATCTCATGATCTAGTGACCACTCGGTTGCTATTAGTATAGTATCTGGGAACCCTGTCTAACCATCAAGATTCAAGATTCAAGATTCAAATGTTTTTATTCAATATTCCATAAATAAATTATTTACATTGAACGTCAAAATATTATCTGAAAGTAAAAAAAATATATAAATCAGATACTTATTACTATCTAATACTAAGTATCTAGCTACTTTTTTTTCTCCAGCTTCACTAGCTCTGATCGTTCTTGGAGAAGAATCATGGTAAAGAAAATCCAAGGATCTCGTGCTTAAAAAAATAATACATTTTGTAATGCAGGTAGGTACCTAAAAAATAACACATTGGTAAGTGTGGTGATCGTGCGCTGAACTGGTTTAGTGCCAGACTTCTTTGTCATTTAGATAATCATCTATTCCGTAAAAGGCCTTTTGGCACAGGGTGTGCCTTACACATTTTTTTAATCGGGCCTCTGGTAAACTTAGGATATCTGTTGGGATCTTATTATATGTAGAAGCGTATACAGTTGCCGAGAAATGAGCTTCTAGCCTTCTTAAGCCTAAGAGTTGGAATGGCTAGAAGCTCATTTCTCGGCAACTGTATACGCTTCTATCTCTGAGGTATCGCATAAACAACAACATCTGCAGTGAAAACTTGTCCCGTTGCAGGCTCCGGCAGTTTCGGGACGGTGTACAAGGCGCACTGGCACGGGCCGGTCGCCGTCAAAACGCTCAATGTGAAGACACCGACGCCGGCGCAACTGCAGGCGTTCAAAAACGAGGTGGGTGTTATTAACCCTTTTTGGAACTCTTTTTATATTCAAAATTCTTGTTATTGTTTCTTTTAAAATTTGATGTTTGAGTCAGTTCTCCTCCAAGTGTCTAATAAAAGCCATCTTTTCTAAAGAACCCCGTTTTTTGTAATCTTTAACAGTGGGTTTTAATATCACTTTATTTTAAAGTCTTGGCCATTGTGAATTTGTGACTACCCGAGTGGCCTAAACTTGCTGGGCGAGCGTTTTCGCGAGGCAAGCTCTCATCTATCGTTAACAGACCTCGCGTCTGCTTAATTATGTCTGCGCTAGACGTATGTTTGCCTCTGAATTACATAGCCATGTTGGATGGGATCGGAGAATGCTAGCTTATTATTGTACCAAAATTGCTTTTATTGGCTCTCTAAGCCGCCACCTTATTTTAATCGTTTTCCGATTGGCCGGCCATACATCGGCGGCGCCAAAAATTACTCAGTTGTTTTATTTTTGCTGGTTCAACGACGCGACCTCCCCTTGTACCACGTTACCTCCCACCAATCTTCTTCCTAGAGCTATGGTAGGTCCTGGAGCTAGAGTAGGTCCCTTACTAGCGATACTTAGGACGTCCGGTTGCCAAGCATACGAGGGTGCTTCCTCATGTGCGACAAAATATACAGGGTGCACTCTAAGTCGATAGCGGAACTTTAAGTAGGCCATCTACTGATCAATACAAGCAACTTGTACTAGGTGGCGAAAAAAATATCAGCTGTACCATACAAAAGGTCGACTCAGTACTGCGCCAAATGTATGAAACAGCTGATATTTTTTTCGTTCCATTTTTTTCGCCACCTAGTTCAAGTTGTTTGTATTGATCAGTAGAAAGCCTACTTAAAGTTCCGCTATCGACTTAGAGTGCACCCTGTAGTTAATTTTCATAACTATGCTTTTTAAGTTTTTATGTATGATATGAATATTGATGTACGCTTGGAAACATTCCCACTCCCGGCAATGTTTCCACTGGCAATGTTCCCGGAAAGTTTCCGAAAGTTTCCCAATGTTTCCATAAATTCCCAGTGATATTTTTTTTTGTAAATTCATGCTAATTCTTAAATTATCGCGTTGGTTAGTCAAGTGACATGCATATTTCCATAAGTGTCTTGTCCTTGCAGCGTTGCCATATGGAGACTGCATGAAAACGGTGTTTCATTAAAAAATCCATCTTAAATCCGTACTACCTATGAAATTCGTATGAAATATGTGTTTAGTAACTTATTATTTGGTGTATAAAGAATCCAAAACCATTTACAAGTCATTAAACAAATATTGAAATATCCAAAGTTTAGAGCAAAGTTCCCGTTAAATTCCCAGTTGGGGGAACATTGCCGGCAATGTTTCCGGCAATGTTTCCAGCGATTGGCAATGTTTCCGGGAACGGAACATCAATGCATATGAACAATTAAGTAGGGTAGGTAATCGTATGAGGTAGTGGCCACCTCTGGTGTCAGAGTTTTTAGGCCACCCAAAGGGTCTCTGACATGGCTTAACGATTGTTATTAATAAACAACAACCGGGACCAACGGTTTAACGTGCCTTCCGAAGCACGGAAGCGCTCAGATATTATTGCCACTAGCGGTCACCCATCCATGGACTGACCGCGGCCGTTGTTGCTTAACTTTGCCAATCGGTTAAGAACGGCTCGTACAACTAGAAAATTGAACCTTCGTACTCAGGTGGCGGTCCTCCGGAAGACGCGACACTGCAACATCCTCCTGTTCATGGGCTGCGTGTCCAAGCCCTCCCTGGCCATCGTGACCCAGTGGTGCGAGGGCTCCTCGCTCTACCAACACCTGCACGTGCTGGAGACTCCCTTCCCCATGCTCTACCTCATCGACGTGGCGCGCCAGACCGCCCAGGGCATGGACTATCTGCACGCGAAGAACATTATACACAGGTGAGCTGTTCATGGGCTGCGTGTCCAAGCCCTCCCTGGCCATCGTGACCCAGTGGTGCGAGGGCTCCTCGCTCTACCAACACCTGCACGTGCTGGAGACTCCCTTCCCCATGCTCTACCTCATCGACGTGGCGCGCCAGACCGCCCAGGGCATGGACTATCTGCACGCGAAGAACATTATACACAGGTGAGCTGGCCGTCCAGCCCCTCTACCCTTGACGCATTTTTCCAATACGGCCGCAATATGGCGCAATTTACAAAAAAATATATTTTACAAATTAAGACGCATTTTGTGTCTTTATTGAATAAAACAGCCTTACCTTTTATTAAACATTACAAAGTATTTAAAATCAAAGCTTTACTATGCGAAATCAAGGAGAAATTAATTTTTAAAAATTTTCACTTTGATCGCAATAGCGTCAAGGGTAACCCCCCTGTGCCTCCCTAATAATGCTGTGGATCGTAGGTTTCACTTAAAGGTAGAGGAGAGCAGTCTCCATCGAGTTCTGTCACACCTGCGATTTAGATAAGATAAGATTTTGTTTCAGAAAAAATGTAAGTACATAAAAGACCTTATAGTACAATAAGGTAAAAGTACCCTGCTCCCTAAAAAGATAAAAGCAGTGCTCTCCCTATGATTATTTGAATCAGATATAATTTTTAAAGTTAGTTACTTAGGCATTAGTTTGAAACCGTACTTATTTACCTTGTTGCCTACGGACTAACTGCCGGTTTCTGAACTGAAAAATTCGCTAAGCAAATGGGTAAGTACCGTCCGGTCTCTGCAGATTTCTCACAAAAGACCGTGACAGAACGACAGTTTAGTATTTGCTTAGCAAAATTCTCAATTCAGAAACCAGGCCTAAGTAGGCCAAGAAGAATATTATCCATCCAACTCTGACTGAGAAGAATATGAAAAACAATCATTTGCTCTATTAATCGAAGACAACAACGGCAGGAGGATGTACTCTGCCACCGCCACCCAGAGTTAAAGATTTCGCAAACCCATTTGTTTATTATTTATTTTCAGAGACCTGAAGTCAAATAACATTTTCCTGAGAGACGACTGGTCGGTGAAGATAGGCGATTTCGGACTAGCCACGGCCAAAGTTCGGTGGTCAGGTGAGTCATTTTGATCCATTTATTTTAATTCCGTGGCTGAATTTGTCTGATTGATAAAAAGAGGCGGAGTATACTCATATTTACTTGACTTTCATCTGTGTGTGAACCAAGTTGGGATTGATTCTGCCAAAATATTGGTTCGTACCTGTAAGGCCTTTTTACCATCTTTCGTGACATGTTGTGAGATTTGGCTTGACACACTCCTCCTCCGTACACGCCCCAAGTAATGAATGGCCCCCTTATCTGCCATTACTATATTCTATTAATCTATCCAGCCCATTAGCAAATCCCATTGCTGGGGGGTTACCCTTGACGCTATTGCGATCAAATTGAAAAAGTTTTAAAATTTATTTCTCTTTGAATTCTCATAGCAATGATTTGATTTTAAATACTTTGTAATATTTATTCAAAGGTAAGGCTGTTTTATTCAATAAAAACACAAAATGCGTCTTAATTTGTAAAATATTAAATTTTGTAAATTGCGCCATATTGCGGCCGTATTGGAAAAATGCGTCAAGGGTAGAGGCCCTGAGGGGCTGGTCGGGTGTAGGCCTGGGCACTGTTGCACAAACGTGACTACGATAGGTGACAATCCGACAATTCGACCGGTTTCTGTCGCACAAAGATTTCGAGCGACAAATCATGGTGGAAAATCGTGAATTTGTCGGATTTTCGCGACTAGTCAGTAGTCATACAAAAACAAATCCAAAACATTTCCTCCGGCAGAAACGTCGAGCGCGGGCGGCGTCCAGTGGCAGCAGCCGACCGGGTCCATCCTGTGGATGGCGCCCGAGGTGATCCGCATGGACGAGCCGGCGCCCTACACCTTCCGCTCGGACGTCTACGCGTACGGGATAGTACTGTACGAGCTGACAGTCAACGAGCTGCCCTACACCTCCTCACGGCTCAATAATAAGGATCAGGTTTGTAGCTTTGTAGTATGCAGTAGACATGCGCGAAACAGTGCACTTCGAAATCATGATATATTTCATGAAATTTTATAACGCGTGATATTACCTTATATCATGGCACCAAACATGACACATGACAATTCAATTAAGCACACGTCATGAAATTAAACATGACACGTCACGAAAAGAAACATGACATGTTATGAAACATGACACGTCATATTTCAGCACACTTTCATTGCAGTACAGTTATTTAATTCAGTCCACCAGAGGACATGAAACATGACACATGGTATTTCAGCACACTTTCATTGCAGTACAGTTATTCATTTTATTACACCAGATTACATGAAACATGACATCATGGTATTTCTTCATTGCAGACATGAAACATGACATCATGGTATTTCAATACACTTTCATTGCAGACATGAAACATGACATCATGGTATTTCTTCATTGCAAACATGAAACATGACATCATGGTATTTCAGCACACTTTCATTGCAGTACGTACAGTGTGCTGAAATGCCATGTGTCATGTTTCATGTCATCTAGTGTAATGAAATGCTATGTGCCATGCTTTATTCTCTCGTGTAATGGGTAATATTTTATGACACCGTTGTGTAATATGTCTTTTGTAATATTACTAGCATTACCTATACATGTCTAGTATGCAGGCAAACAAATGGACTTCGGCAAGTGAACCTTTTCCTAATGTTTTAAACGCGAAAATGGAGTATTGTTGACCTTTCCATGACTACGAATTCCGGACGAGGTCCGAAACATGTCGGCTATTCCGACAAACAACAAAAGTAAGTGAAACCGTTTAATTAATATAAAAAGGTGCAATTCTTACGTAACTTTAAGTTGTAAAACTTACTTATTTTTCTCGCGGGCAAGTGCAGATAAAAGTCGAGTCGCAGGCTGCTATCCTAGTCCTAGCCCGACAGGTGGGTACTCCAGTAGCGGATATGTACACACGACAGCACGTCAGACTGTACACTTTTGTTGTAAAGTCGCCCATAACGTAACCGAGTAGAGTGCAAGCGTGTAAGGCGTGACGTGTCGTGTGTACAACAAGTATTATTTCTGCTTTTTAGTATTGACGGTTTCTTTTACTTTTGTCGACGTCAGAATACGTAGACATTGCGCTCGCCGTCTTATAAATATAAAAGAATGCTGTGCTTACGAACAATTTATGTCATGCCTAAATATTTCTCCCAACAGATCCTCTGGATGGTGGGTCGCGGCCTCCTGCGGCCGGACGTGCGTAAAGTGCGGCAAGACGCACCGCAGGCGCTCAAGCGGCTACTCGAGGACTGCCTCAAGTTTGACCGCGAGCAACGGCCGCTTTTCCGACAGATCCTCGCCAGTCTCGAAAGCATGCTGCGGGCCATGCCCAAGGTGAGTCATCCTGTATAGTGACATGCTCAAGCAAGTGCCTCAAGTTTTGCCTTCGACCGCTAGCAGGAAGGCAACTTAGAAAACCGTAGCTTCTACCGGTAAATCAGAAAGCTATTTAAACTAGTGGTTCGCCCCGAACTATGAACTCGCGACCCGATATCTCAGCAACCCCTCGACCGATTTGGCTCATGTTCGAACTCAAAAATTATCTTTGCCTCATTTACCCGCCTACGAAATTTCATGATGATCCGACTAATTTTACTCAATTTATCGTCGAACGAACATTCATACATACATACAAACGCCGGATTGTTCAAGTAGACTCGGAGAACTTCGCTCGCTCGTTCAATAATACATCAGCTCAATCAGAGATCTCTCGGTACAGCCTAAACTCTGTTTTAGATTTGCGTAGCCAATGAGCCGTTTTCACGGCCGTCAAATTTCGCTGTTTCTGAATGTGTAAGCGAAATTTGACAGCCACAACCCGGTACTTGTATGGCCAAGCCTATGAGCGCCATCTACCAAGGGCTTTGAATTCAGCTTTTAACTGTCAGTTATTTATTTTGCGAATGGAATTGTGCTCGAAGTGCTATACGGTGAAAGGTAAGCCGTCCAACCACGTCGTTACGTCTGTGTCGGCCTCATGCACCTTAGCGACGCCGCCTTGGCGGTTGAAAACGGGCCATTCTTTCAGCTTTTGCGACCCCCTCGTCATGAAACGGTTAAGGCGCGGTGCATAGTAAATAGCCCGCGTGCCCAGAAAAATGCACAAAATCGAGTCCTGTACCAAATACAGAAAACAAATTGAAAATTTTCACATATCAAACCCTAGAATTAGGTGAGACCTATATAACACAGCCAGTTTTGTGTTGAGATTCGTAAAGGTTTTGAAGATATTTTTGATGGAAAAAAATAGGCGGCGCACTTTTTTTTAAACAAAATATCTTGCAATCTGTTATGGATATCAACACAAAACCGGCTGTTTTAGATAGGTCTAATCTAATTCTAGGGTTTGATATGTGAACATTTTCGTTTTTTTTAGTGTATTTGATACAGGAATCGATTTTCTGTATTTTTCTTTGCGCGCGGGCGATTCACTATGCCCAGCGCCTTAACCACGAGCGCTGGCCCGAAAAAAACCGTCTCTTCTTTGTGAAAATAAACATGGTGTGTGTTCGTTTCCCAGATCACCCGGAGCGCGTCGGAGCCGAACATGAACCGCCAGCTGCACGCGTCCGACGACTACCTGGCGTACAACTGCGCCTCGCCCAAGACGCCGGTCAACTTCCAGTTCAACACCGACACCAGCTTCCCCGCCTTCTATGGGTGAGTCCCACTTTTTTACCGACTTCAAAAAAAGAGGTCCTAGGTTCGATTCCCGGTGCGGGCATGTATCTATGACTTTATAAAGATTTTTAAAAGGTTAAAAAATTCGCTCGGGACAGGATTTGAACCCGCAACCTTCTTGCATTCCGTGCAGGGAGTCAAGTACTGTCTTTGCGAATTTTCTAACCTTATTGAAACTCTTCTTACGGACGATGGGGCGCCTATGACTTTGTTTAATTTATAAAGTTACGTACATTTGTGAATTTGTAGTAGCAATACCACTCGCTGACGGTGAAGGAAAACATCGTGAGGAAACCTGAGCGTAAAGGGCATTATGCCCTCAACGCAAAAGCTCGAACGCTCTCTGAGAGAAGGTCTTTGCCCAGCTAGTGGGACATGTACAATTGTACAGGCTATATCTTACTTTTTTTATTTTACAAAAAAAAGAGGAGGTACCGTTCCGGGCGCAAAACAAAGATAAAAATAAGATAAAGATAAGCCAAAGTCTTTGTAGTGGGGATGCGTTCGCGCATGTCAAACCAAATCCTTCGCGCATCGCCCCTTGTCCCCCCCAAAGAGACCCAAAAATCGTGTAATGCGCTGTCAAGGTCATTTTTCAAGTTTTACGCCGAGGACTGTACTGAAATCAATTCGACCGGTTTTTTTTTAAATGTGTGTTGCCTGGGAACTTTCTTCTTTTTGAGCCGATTTAGCCGATTCTTTTTTTGTTTGAAAGGGTATACTTCCCATATGGTCCCATATTAAGGTGAAGATCTGATTAATAACTTCGGAGTTGGAGAACGAAACTTCTCAACAGACAGCCCTGTATTCACTGACTGAAACAATCCTGTTCCAGCATTCCAGTGCCGAGCCAGAGGCACCCATAAGAGCTGCTAAGGGGCTACGAATAGCCCTCCGGCCCAGTCACGCAGCCGCGGGCGCCTCGCTCGACCTCGCCCGAGCTACCAGCTCCACTAACCTCGCCCGAGCTACCGACTCCGCTCACCGGCGAGTCACTATCCTGCGCCAAGCTGCTCTACTTGACGTGCAAGCTGCTCGCTTGCCATTCGCGTGTAAACGAGTCCTTGTTTTAGATTCGACGCTCGCGCTCTTTGCATTTTTGTTGTGTTGGCGAACCTTTGGCCCAGCGCGAGGTTGCACAGTCGACCAGAATGCTGGCAGTGCGGATCTTGGTTTACATCACAGATTTAGATGGACTAGATACGGCCAGTTGTTGAAATCGTACGCGCCTGACATGTATTTTAAAGCGCGTTAGAGCTTATCACGAGGTTAATTTCCGGCACGTAAGGAAAAGACATAATGCGGCTTTCTATTTCTGTGCTTTATTCCAACTGCTCGACGGACTTATTTAGTAAGGTTGCGAAACTTGTTAAAGTCTTGAGTTTAACAGGTATACTTTCTGTCGCATGGATAACTTGACCCGTCAGCAAAGCTCTGAGTAGCTAACGTTTCTTTGACGTGTATTACCAATACGCATGACTTGTTTTGACTAAAATTACTGTAAAAAATGTGTATACTTAAGTCAATGAATTTTCTGGCAATCTTACTGTTAATTCAAGACAAAATATTGTTTATTTGCCCAGTCATAATGTCTGCAAAACGTTTGCACATTGCGTTGTTATCGAAAGCCAATCTTAGAGCCCCCAAGAGTTTCTCAAGGCTATTTTATGCGTTTTGTAGACGCTATAACAGAATCGTGGCACACATACAATGAATAATTAATTTTCAGATAAAAGTGATAGGTATTTTTGTAAAGTTAACGGCATAATAAAATAAGAGAAACGAGCGTTTTGTAAAAGTATTATTTGCGGTGGGGTAAGATGGACTCGCAAAGACAGTGCCAACTGCCTAGTGAATTCAAAACCCGCCTTATATTATGGGTCAGAAGAACCTACTCAACCTACCGAAAATAGACCGAAGCTGGTTATGGTATGACTTGATTCTTGCAGAAGTATCAGCTACCATTTGGCTTGGCTGTAACATTGGGGACTTTTAGCAGCAAAGTAGGCTTAAAAAGTCCACTGAATCCCGAATTTCCTTTATGAATATTTCAAAGAAAATGCCTTTATTTTGAAGTTTCGGAGATGAGCGTGTCGATCTTACCCTGCCTCTCTGTATAAATAGGTTTAGCAGTCAATCGGATGTATGTAATTTATTCCATAACTAATGTAAATAATTGTTGTAATTATGGTTGTTAGCTTAATTATTGAACAACTAAGGATGTATATACAGTTTCATTAATTTAACGCGTAACTATCAGATCTACGGACACAATAAATTATTGTTTCAAATTAACTGCCATCTTTCAATCAGTATTTCCTTCCACATAGAGTTGTGTTGCTAAAGTATCCCCCATCTATTATTACCTTGCTCGATGAGTAGCTTGATTATAATAACTCGAATATAATTTAATTTTGCTAATGCTAGCATTGCTATTGGTGCTGATGGCTTTTTGGATCTCCAATTCCTAGCCACACCTCCACGCGGTCCCTCCTGGTAACTGTAGCGAGCTCAGCTTGCTAAAGGCCAACGCGGCAGGAAGACTCACCAAGACGCACTGGCCAGCGTGGTGTTTTACGGCTAAAATCCTTTCTTTCATGGAAAACTACGCCAATTTATGGGCTGGATAGATAGAATTTAATTTTCATTTATTTGGCACATCATTGTTAGATTACAGCTATTTACAATAAAAATATTTTACATCATCACCAATAAATCGAAATAATCAAAATAAGACCGCACTAAAATAAGCTATGAAGATTACAGACCCAAGGCAAGGGTTGTTATACCAGTATCATAGTACATTCTCTTACATTACTACAAAGTATAACAACGTCCAAGCGCATTAATTCTCAATGCAACAATATCACAAATTCAAAATAATCTATTCATGATGCAGTAACACACACAGAGAGTGCACAGTGTCGCCACAATGACCGAGCTCAAGGCGCCACAACACGCAGCCGGTTCAGACCCGTGGTTACACTGTTTTGTCACACTCTGCATGTAGGACCCGATTGTGAGCCTAATGAGGGATTTTCTAACAGCTAAATAAAAAAATGTTCCAAAAGCTGTGAAAGATGGCGTTGATCCGACATGTGGAGTAAATTAGTGCTTTTCAAAAGAGAAAATTCTTCTTCACTTCATTTTTCTGTGACTCCATCTTTCAACGTCGTAGACGTCATTCATTCCATTTTGGTACATGAACAAGTGCACGACTTTTTTTTTGTTCTCGTATGAGTGAATGGTAAAACCGGAAACACTTAATTTTGCTCCACCATTAGAGGTCAACGAGCGCGAACTGGCATAAAAATAAATCATGTCTCGTCAGCGACATCTAGTTACAAATTTGGAACTACAACTTATGAGCTGTCAGAAAATCCCATTAAGGGTAGACGATAGCAAGGTGGCGGGAAATTAAAATTTTCACAGACTTTTACATTTTGTAGCTAAAGTGAACTATTTTTGTTCAGCGATTTTTCGTTCGCGAGAATAAAACCGTATTCTTTTCATTATTGTAAACAACAGAACAACAATAATTGCGCCGATTATGTGTTCTGGCCTACGAAGCAGTGGTACTGCCCAAAAAACTTATCGTAGACCAGAACACATAATCGGCTGAATTATTGTTGTTCTGTTGTTTACAATAATTAAAAGAATACGGTTTTATTCTCGCGAACGAAAAATCGCTACACAAAAATAGCTCAGTTTAGCTACAAAATGTAAAAAACTGTGAACATTTTGAATTTCCCGCCACACTACTATCTTCCAGCCTTAATGGGCTCAATAGCAGTATACACCATTGTCTGTCCGCTTCGCAACATAAGAGCAAGAGCCTCGTACTGGAGGTAGCCTGTACAAGAAAACGGAGTGTGCAACGTCCTAGTCCTCATCACTGCTATCGCTGGAGCTTTCACCGTCCTTTGCCACTGGGCCCGCGCCTGCGCCCTGCGGTTTCCGCGCGGGCGATTTGCTCACTGGTACCTTCGCATTAGTCCTTCCTTCCGCCGTCTGCGGCTGGTCCACCTTTCCGTTAGTCTTTCCTTCCGCCGTTTGCGGGTTGTCCACTGTTGGTCTGTTTCCGCGGCGCAGGTCGAAGCGAGAGACGTAGATCTTCTTGCCGCCCACGCGCGTGTCCTCGGCGATTTTGAGCGCTCTCTCCACGGCCTTTGGCCCCTCGAACTCGACGAAGGCCGTCGCTGTGAAGGAGAGTTTGGTTGTCAGAGTAGAGCAGTGACTTGTCCACTTTTACCTCACCAGGGCCATAAACTAGGTGTTGTTTTGTAAAGTGACAGACGCCCGGTTATAAATAGAATCAAATGAACAAGGTAATTTGTGATTTTTTTTTCCAGCATTACTAAAACATGCAGGGCCTCCCCTAAGTGTATTCTTGCTAGTAACTCACCCATGGACTTCTTGCCCTTGATGAGTCGCTTGACGGCGCGGACGCGGCCGGCGGCGGCGAAGGTGTCTCCGAGTGCCTGGTCCGTGAGAGCGCCGTACGAGCGTATCACCAGCGTCGTCTCAGTAGGTGGCAGTGGCCGTCTGAGACGGATGATGGCGCCTTCAAGCTGCGTGTTGTTTAGCTGCAGGGCCTGGGGGTAGAAACGGGTTTAGAATATCGCGTTATAATCCGCGCGCGATGAGAATGGGATGGAACCTTGTCAATCGAAAATATACCTTATTTTACTTTGTCAACGTTGCTTCGACGCGAGTTTGCTTCCACGCGCGCGTCTCAGTTCCAAAACGTCGCGTCCCATTCTCATCCCGCGCGGATTGTATCAGGTTTTTTTTTGTGAGATACATAGCCTAACTAGTGTAACTATATCTAGCTTCGTGGTTTACCTCTGTGGCTGCCCCTTCACTGTAGAAGTTTATTGTGGCTGTGAACACCTCATCCTCGTTTGTGATCACTTCAGGCGGTCTGGAACAAAAACCTATTTGTTAGGTGTTGCTACTGTACTTACATTGCAAGCCTACTGAAACTAAATAATTTCCCAGGCATTGCAGAACCCGAGTGGTCACTTCATTCATCTAGTGTAAGTGAGTGTCAATGGATGCTGTATAAATCATCTCATTGTGTAATTTTAGATTATTTATGTATGACCTATAATATTACTTACCCAATATTTTTAATGAGGCCCAGGCTAGTGAAATGGTCAGTCAGCACTTTTCTGTATTCGGGCATTATTGCAACAGGCAAGTTGTCCACAATCACTGATGTGAGCAGGCTGTCTCCCACAATATCACTCTTCTTATCCTTGTTCCACTTTCGCTTCTTCCATACCACTTTCTCTTTCCCTTCCTCTATTTTCTCCAAGTCTCCAGTTTCATTGGGTGTTGCTTCTGGTTTCTTTCCTGTTTTACCATTTTTCACTTTGCTTTTTTTGTTTTTCTTCTTGTTTTTTTCGGCAACAGTCATGTCGTCAAGAAGGTCTGTCAAGGTGTGAGGATTGTCGCCTATTTTGAGATTTTCTAAGTCGTTAGCAATTACTTCTGGTTTGACTTCTTTCTTACGATTCTTGGTGTTAGGTTCTCCATTTGTATGGACATATTCAGTAGCTTGGGTGTTTTCATTTTGCTTTAAGTGTCTCTTTTTCTTTTTGTTGGGTTTGGATTCACTTGGTTTATCAATATCATTACCAATGCCATCATTATCTGTGTTTTCTGACTTGGAATCCTTTCTGGATTTCTTTGCCCGCTTCTTTTTCTTTTGGAGAGGCTTTTCTGCATTCTCTGGCACTGAAATGTAGGTATTATTATCTGAAGCTGATAATTTGCTTAAGGCTACATCAATAGTTGTCTTTGTAGTTTCTGAGACGCTTTCATCCATCACATAATTTCCAACATTGTTTTCTTTTTCTTCCTCTTTTCTGTTCTTGGGTTTACGCGGTTTTGTCCTGTCTTTCTTGACATTCTCAGCCCGCTCATGTTGAGATGTGGCATCATTTTTCTGATTCTTGTTCTTAGATTTTCCTTTTGAGGTGTCAATAGTTGTTTCAGATTTAGATTTCTTCACAAGAGTGTCTTGCTCGTCTTCAAGCCTGAAGCTGACGGATTTATTCCTTTTTTTGCGATTCCCTGTTGGAGAGTAATCAGGCACTTTCGCCTCAGAATCATCCAAGATTGCAGAGCTATTTTTCATAATGGATTTCACACTGGGTTTTCCTTTGAAGGCGTTTGGGGTGGAGGTCACGCCTGCAGGGTTCAAGCTAACACCATCAATGTCAATTTGCGAAAGTTCAAGTGTATCATTCTTCTTATTTTTCTTCAAAACCTTACCGGGTCCCACATGTGGATGTGAAGCGCTCTTACTGCCCTCAGTGATCACGCTGTTATTCTTCTTGCTCCTCGCAAGTATTGCAGACGTTTCAGACTCACTTTTGTAGAGATTGAGAAAGTCCAGCGATTTATTGTGGTTGATGTTGTCAGGCACTGGTTTTTTGTCCGACTTTGAGTTTTTAAAGATTCTCACATTCTTTTTATCCATGGTTAAGGAAGGTTTGTTTTGTAGACCAAAACTGCGTCTACTTTAATAAGAAATTTAGGAACTTTTCAAAAGTTTTTCTTATTTTGAGGTTATTTCCTACACATGAATACAAATGAAATGAATGACAGTTTATGACAGTTTTCTTTTATATTTTATTAGCACATGACGAGAAAAGAACTCGGAAGGAAGAAATCAATCAATCAAAATTTTGCTCTGTGAACAATGTCGATACATTTTTTTGTGATGGCAACACAATTAACCTTACTTTTTTTAATGGCGGGTGCGCTTGCGTGATGCCGGTCGGTGATTGAGTGCGTGTTATTTGGTTTTATTTGAGGCGTCTTCGTGCTATTTGTGTTTTTGGATATTCAACCAAATCCGGTAAGTCAAATACTGCAGGTTTCAAGTGGTTGTTAGTGCATAAAACTTATATTGTGTTATTGATTGCCGAGCGTCACTGAGCTGCTTGGAAGGTTGCCGTAATTTTCCTCTATCAACGCCATGCTTTATGACGCGCACTTCTATTCCACCGCTTTTTTATATACCGTTATCGTGCTAAGCCTCTCCGAAATTTGCTCCACACGTTGTAGCTCGCGTTCCGGCCGGTTTGTACGCAAGTCTTACGTTTCGCGCCCTAAGCCATGTCCTTGAGTCGCGTGTGAACGGACGCCGCCGTCGACCATTGCCCTGCGCTGCGCAGAAGGAGCCAAATTCGATACTGGAAGAAGTGCGTCCGTGTAAATGTTGTTGGTGTGTTACAGGGTGTTTTTGTGGTGTTGTTTCGCAGAGTTGTAAACATAAACATGGTGGCTCAAAAGAGAGGTCGCGGCGGGAAGGCGGCGAAGGCCAAGGCGGCAGCACAGGCCGAGGCAGAGCAGCAGGCGGCGGAGGCGGCGGTGGACGAGAGCGTCGAGTCTGTGGATGACAACGGAGCCGGCGAGGGCGGCGAGCAGCCTGCCGACGAGTCAGCGGCCGAGAGCCAGCCCGAGAGCGCCGACCAGAGCCAGGAGGCGGCTGCCGAGGCAGAGGCCAAGCCTGAAGAGCCCAAGGCAGAGAAAGTAGAACCTGGTAAACTCCTGGTTGAGAATGTTCCCATAAGCTATCTCTTTGACTACCAGGAGAAGCTAAAAGAGGTTTTCTCGAAGCACGGAGAAGTGAATGCCATCAAGTGAGTATACAGGGTGGTCTAACTTTGTTGTTTTGGCAACATTAATCTGCTTGCTAACATTCAAATATCAGTCCCTGATACTCATGATTCATAAAAACACAGATGATCTAAGATGCCTAATCTATTTTGGAACTTGACTATGATTAATGTAACTTTGTGCCAATTTGTTTTTTGAATTGATACGAGATTGCGAATAGCACTCGGAGCAAGACTGGCTGTGACGGAGATTAACAATAGAAATTTTCTTTGTTTTTAGACGTGGTCCAATCAATGTTACTGAACAGACCACAACTCCGACACTATCGGCTATAGTCGAATTCAAAAACAAAGACTCTCTGGAAAAGGTAAACAAAAATTTACAATTTTATTTTCTAATAATTGATTGAAAATTAAACTTTAGAAACTACTTGCCCACAAACAGTATCTACTGAGTGGTGCATTATATTTAAGGCTATAGTTACACTGTACTTGTTTTCTTTTCTAAATTAGCACTTGAATGAACCCTTTCCTCTAAAGTCATGTCCAGAATGAGTGACTATTTGAATGTTCGAACAAGGCTGGTCTTCTACATTACGGTCCTTTGGCAGTTTGTACAAGATAAAAGATAATACGTGTCAAAATTATTATTATTGTCAACATCATGTAGTAGATCAGCTATCCAAAAGTGGAATTGTTTTTTTTTATGTATGTATGTTTTTAACGGTCTTAGTTTTAGTATGGGTTGTCTGAAGGAAGCCATGCCACTCCGAGATTGTGTAGGAGTCATTCAGACATCCTATCACAAGGCATTTTTTTCCCTACTGAGTACTTGTGTTACAGAAAGATTCTTCATGCCTTACTAGGGGTCAACTTTTTTTACTCTTTTATAGCTGATATCGCAAAATAAAAAAGTTGCCATGATAACTTAAATTTATCTCGCAAAGTATGATTGTAGTTTTTTGTAACACTTGTACAAAGATTTCTAATTTTTAAATCGAGTCCACGGAATGACAGATGCTACAAAGGCTTTATCTGTCAGTGGCATACTAGCAACTGTCATTCCGTGGACTCGAATTAAAAATTAGAGTTTAGGTTCAAATAGTTGGTATTAAAAAGTTAAATCTTTCCTATTGGTTTTCAGGATATTATTTTAATTCCTGTGAACTTATTTCTGTCTTCGTACACATTTTGACTATTCAAGCATAAAGGCTGCTAAGTGTGTCTTTTACCAATAAGCATGATTGACAAATAAAGAACTAGTTTACGCGCGAATTCACACGTCACGAGTTATACAGTTTTTGGCCCTGATGCCTGTGTGACCAGAAATGGCTGAAAATCTGTACATACGAGACCCCACGCGTAATCTAAAACAGGCTCGACCTCGATAACTCCACATAATTTAAGAGTGTATAGCAGTACAGACAAATCTGTTAAAAAATCTGTTGCTGTCTCGCGTGCACAAATAGTGAGCGAAAGAGACAACCTGAAGAAAGTCTACAACATCAAGATTTCGTATTCCCCACTTTCCTCTCTCAAAACTGGTCCGATTCTTACGCATTTTTTTTTATTTTCGGTATATCCTAGCTCCTGTTAACAATAATTTATCGTAAAGATCGAAACAGTCCGACATGCCAGGTGGGCAGATGTCCCAGCATACCAAAAATTTTTGCTCTCTACGGAGGAAATTGGGGACTACGTTTGTATTGGAGAAAACACTACTATCTTAGGCCCGAATTATACAGAAACGGCGTAAGGTGAAGGCATCTTGCCGCTTCAAAACGTTTCAATATAAAATGTAGGTAGGCGACACGTTGCGAATACTCAAGCGGAATACGTCTCCACGCCTGCTCTGCGCCTGCGCCGCGCCTTCACCTTACGCCGTTTCTGTATATATAATTCGCGCCTTAGGGCTACTAAAAAGCGCGCAGGACTAAGAATCTAAAGTTTGTCACATGTCCGCGTCTCCACGCCTGCTCTGCGCCTGCGCCGCGCCTTCACCTTAAGCCGTTTCCGTATAATTCGCGCCTTAGGGCTACTAAAAGGCGCGCAGGACTGAGAATCTAAAGTTTGTCACATGTCCGCGTCTCCACGCCTGCTCTGCGCCTGCGCCGCGCCTTCACCTTAAGCCGTTTCCGTATAATTCGCGCCTTAGGGCTACTAAAAGGCGCGCAGGACTAAGAATCTAAAGTTTGTCACATGTCCGCGTCTCCACGCCTGCTCTGCGCCTGCGCCGCGCCTTCACCTTAAGCCGTTTCCGTATAATTCGCGCCTTAGGGCTACTAAAAGGCGCGCAGGACTAAGAATCTAAAGTTTGTCACATGTCCGCGTCTCCACGCCTGCTCTGCGCCTGCGCCGCGCCTTCACCTTAAGCCGTTTCCGTATAATTCGCGCCTTAGGGCTACTAAAAGGCGCGCAGGACTAAGAATCTAAAGTTTGTCACATGTCCGCGTCTCCACGCCTGCTCTGCGCCTGCGCCGCGCCTTCACCTTAAGCCGTTTCCGTATAATTCGCGCCTTAGGGCTACTAAAAGGCGCGCAGGACTGAGAATCTAAAGTTTGTCACATGTCCGCGTCTCCACGCCTGCTCTGCGCCTGCGCCGCGCCTTCACCTTAAGCCGTTTCCGTATAATTCGCGCCTTAGGGCTACTAAAAGGCGCGCAGGACTGAGAATCTAAAGTGTGAACCTTAAAAAAGAGTTTCGTTCGCGGCCCGCCATAAACCGTGGTCCCCCCGCAGGCTCTAACGGAGAACGGCACCGTCCTGGATGGCAGGCGGATCAAGGTGGAGGTGGAGAGCCGCGCCGACACTGCCGTCCTGATCGGCGTGCCTTACGAGGCCAACAATGAGTACGTGCGTCAGCTGCTGGGCGAGTGCGGCGAGGTAGCGCAGATACAAGAGTTCAGCAAGACCAAGTACAAGATCTGTGAGTACCAAGTCTGTGAGTACCCCCGTGTCAGTTCGTTCCTATTTTGTTTCGAAGACAGACCAAACTGTTGTTCGTTGTTATGCGAGATTTCGTTCAAGATAGTGAACTGTTTATTGCACACCAAAACTATCAGTTTGGTCGCTAAAGAGGGCGTTCCATGCACCAGCCAATAAAAAAAAAACCATCTTTTTGGATGCGTTTTTGCTACAAACAGACCGTCAAGTTCTCAACCCTAGTTTGAGGCTATTTTTATTTTTAGGACCTAAGGCTGGTATGTACGGTCGGCAACAATCTCAGATACCCCATGGCAGCTCTTACCGCGCGCGGCATAAGGGCGCCAATCGAACAAAAAGGGGTATCTGAGACTGGCCGACTGTACCAGATGCTAAAACCTAGGAATAAAACTTACAAAAGTAAAAAACTGCCACTCTTGACTTCTTCAGGTTTTATTCAGGTGCAGGTGCCTTTCTCTACGTCTTATAGCTATCCTTATCGATATTTACTGTTTAGCTCTGTAAAACAGCAAAATTTCAAGACTTCAAGATCTATTTAGGCGACGGACACACTGCCCCGGAGTTCCGAGTTCCGAGTTCTCAGATTTGCTTCACGAGAACTCCGCGTCCTGACCGCTTCAGTGTGAACGGTATCAAGCACCCGTACATTCGAAAGAACGCGGAACACAGAACTCTGAACGCGAAACGCAGAACTCCGGGCGGTGTGTGCGGCACCTTAATAATAAAGGCCTTTGCATCTACGTAATGAGATGATTTATGCAGCGTCCAGTGGTGCCTTCACTCACACTATATTATGGGTGAAGAGACCACTCGGCGCTGCAGTGCCTGGGACATTGTTTTAGATGAAGTAGGCTTGCCCAGCACCTATACCATCCTGACAGCTCAGTTAGCCTAGCCCACAGGAAAGTTCTGTTTTTTGCCAAGCGAAATCGATGTTCGACGCTGGCTATCTCTGTCCATTCCTTGATGTTTCTGAGCCACGACTTGTACTGTTGGAGTAGTTTTGCTACTTCAAATTTACAAATGTACGTGTAACCAACATGGAAGCATTTCTTCAAGCTAACCCATCCTCTAAAATCTGCACAGGCATCTACTCGCGCCGACAGCTTTGTTAAAATAAGAAAATAAAAAACTCCGTCATTGGTGGATGGTTTTCGCGCTATTGATGTTATTGGACATATTATACTGACGTCTTCTATAAATCACTTCTATCGAACCACTAAAATCGTGAGAGGAACCATCTGTAGACTCCGCCCATTCGAGAACCATATTGCATTAGGTCATTTCACAGGGCTATTGAGATCCATGTTATCTTCTGCTCGCTGCGCCCCACTCTTTGCCGCGCTAAGTTTGTTTCCTCCGTCGCAGTGCGCGTGACGTTCGCGGCGCGCGAGTCGGTCGAGAAGGCGCTGAAGCTGGACCGCGAGCTGCGCATCAACGGGTTCCTCGTCACCATCACCAAGTATCGCGACGATGATGACCAGAAGCAGTACGCCGCCGCCGTCAAGGTAAACCCATCTCCTCAAGGCCGTCTTAAACTACGCTGGGGCCCTTGGGCACACAAGAATTTGGGGCCCCTTTGGTAAAAGGGCCCCAAATTCTTGTGGCGAAAAGGGAAACTACATTACCACATTTCTGCCCTTAAAAATTTCGTTGGCTTATGTTATTACTGCTCACTGTTACTGTGCCGAGAAATTGTCGGTCCTTCGGGGCCCCCTGAGGAAGGGGACCCTGGGCACCGGCCCCGTGTGCCCTTATGGTAAAGACGGTATTGCTTCTCCTCTAACCCACTACAGCCATAACCTTCTTTGGCCGGGTACTGACTGGCTGAGCTGGTTTATTGTGACCATTTTCAAAAAATGCCTTTTAGATAATTTTATTTCTAAACGAAGCGACCAGGATTTTTTAAAATTATTTTTCCCAGTACCGCAGTACCTGCCATGTCACCCAGTTTCTGCTTGACATTGAATTACGGGACACCCAAGACAAGATATAATAAAAATGAAATACATTCATTTTTATAATATCTTCATTTATTCAGATAACTGGGGGATCCATTGGGTTACAGACTAGTTTAAAATAAATAATAGTTTGTAAGTAGACAATTTTTCAGAGATAAATAAGCTCGCCAAGTTAGACTGTGCATTATTGTGTGTGAGTAACACATAACGCACGCACGCACGCAACCACGTAGCCTATTTATTTCTTCTTATATGTATTTCGACCCATTGTTTAATGCCTGTGCCATCTCCTCTGCAGCAAAAGAGGCACAATCACCCGGAGAAGCCGAACCGCCAGAACGCACAAAACAACGTGCCTCCAGTGAACAACGTGCCTCCACCGGTGCGTCAAAACAACAACTTCCGCGGTCGCGGCGGCTTCAACGCGCGCGCCGCATTCCGGGGCATGGCCGGTGAGCACTAGCGGTTTTTTTTTAGGGGAGGGCTAAAGGGCTAAATCCCCCCCTTAAAGCATCTGAGACCGTATATAAAACAAAATGTTGTAAGCCATTTTTATCTTGAAAACCTAAGTAAGTAAGTAAGTAAGTAAGTAAGATATTTATTCACAAGATAAAACCTAACGCTCATTGGGTTCAAGCCCCCCCCAAACCCCCCAAAATCCTGGATCCGCCACTGCAGGTTAGTATGGATGTTCCATTCCCGAGAACATTTTCAATCGCTGGAAACATTGCCGGTAGTGTTCCCCCAACTGGGAATTTAACGGGAACTTTGCTCTAAACTTTAGATATTTCAACATTTGTTTACTGAATCGTACATGGTTTTGCATTCTCTATACACTAAATAATAAGTTATTCATACTAATTTGATTGGTAGTATACATTTTAGATGGATTTTATAATGTAAACCTGAAATACGTGGTTATTTCAACCCCCTTTTAAAAATCATCGCATGATAAAGAATAATTTATTTCTCAGAAAAGAATACCATTCGCGGTAGCAAAAGACACCTCTTGAAGGAAAAATCTCATTTTGCGGCAAATGTCACATCTCCTATTCTCACGAAGTCATCCTCGACATAAGGCACGAGATTTCTGCGAGACTCGAGTGGTCAGGAGCACTCGAGATCAAAATGACATGACACTTTTCCTTCGAGATGTGTCGAATTCGAGGTGTCCGAGAATTAGCCTTTTCTTAACACCCATGGTATTCTTTTCTAAGAAATAAATGATTCTTTATTATGCGATGATTTTTGTTGTTTTGTGGCCCCCTGTACGTGCAGCATGGTAAGCCCGAGATAGGCCCTTCTCTATGCAAAACTGTCAACTTGTCGGTCGGGCTCGAGTTCGCTCTACGCCAAAATGGCGATGGAGACAAAAATACAACATTTTAATTAATAATTGCAATATCTACTTTCTGCTCGACATGACCCTAATCTATTGCCATCTCGAGTCCCGCCTGCCATGCTCGCACAATAGACATGGCACGTCTGTCACTCGAGTTCGAGAGAGTGTCAAAACGACCATGCTAAGCATACTGTTGTTTTTCACTGCCATCTTTTCTGACAGTTGTTTGTTTGTGTTCGGGCGCAGGTGGGCGAGGGCGCGGCGGGTTCCCGGCGCGCGGCGGCGCCTTCCCGCGCGGCGGCTTCGCTGGCGGCATCAACAACTACATGCCTCCAGCCCCCTACATGCCGAGGCCGGTGAGTCATACCTCCACCGATTAGATGACGGATATACTGCCGGTTTCTGATTTGAGAAATTCGCTAAGCAAGTGCTTAAGTATCGTTCTGCCTCTGCGGATTTCTCACAAAAGAACGTGACAGAACGATAGTTAAGTATTTACTTAGTAAAATTCTCAATTCAGAAACCGGGCCGTAGTCAGTTTCTAGGGCGTGCGGACAAACACACAAGCTTTTGCCAGCTACTTCGTCAACGCAGACTTATTTTTACGGGTTTTTTTTTCCCATGTTTTAAGGGCAATAGGACGCACACTAGGATCTGGAATCTAAACCTTAGGTTCTAAAATAGTTAAGCCTCGCGTTGAGAACTTACTCAAGAGTTTTTTAGCAAAAAACGCATCCAAAAAGAAGATATGTTATTCTTTTCATTGGCGGCGCTATTTGTGCCTACATATCGCCATATAGTTTTGAGGCGAGGCTGAGACAAATCCAACAATCATAAAAATTGGTAAAAATTGACAAAAATTGGTAATTGGTTCATTAAAATTTTCGTAAAATGTCCGATTGAAACAAAACGATAGATCATTATTCGACCAGTCGATTCCAGTAGTGAAACTTGTGGTAAATGATAGCTTGGTTGGCACAATCAATTCTTTTTTGTCTTAAAATCACTGAAATGGACTGAATCGAATAAACGAATTTCCAGTTTTCCTTAAATTCAATTTAAAACATTGTTAGCTTAGCTTTGAAGAACGATTTAGGTCGATAGGTATCGCCCTCGTTACCTAGCTTACGCGGTACCAAGCTAACTACTAAGCGTAAGCGATAAAGAAAGTGGAGAGCTCAGTATGTTATTTCCTTTTGACGCCACTTTTTCCGTATGCCCTAGAAACAGACTAGCTTCTTATTGCAAGCTTGCATGCCTTTCCATTGCTCCCGTTCTCTTAGGATTTCCATACCTAACTGCCGGTTTCTGAGTTGAGAAATTCACTAAGCAAATACATAAGTAACGTTCTATCTCTGCAGTTTTCTCACAAAAGACCGTGACAGAACGATACGTAAGCATTCACTTCAATCTAGAAACCGGGCCTAAGTGTGGTTGCTACGCTTGTTGGGAAGGATGAAGGAGGGATACTTCCTTGAATGCTAAGACATTTATGTTAAAATAGATTTTTTTCTCGCTCATTTCTTTCTTTATACGACGCAGGAATTGACGCGAAAATTTAAAATTTTCTCGCTCATTCTTTGTGCAAATGAGTTTAATTTGAATCCAGAATCAGCATTAGGACAATCACATACATAACATTTCTTACTCCGGCCATCGTAATGCATTTACAACATTGTGTTGCTTACTATTCATTTGCGTGACATCAAGTTAGCCATTTGTCATCATCGCATTATACTTACAATTGTCAAATACACTAAACAAATCGAAAATTTTCACATATCAAACCCTAGAATTACGTGAGACCTATCTAACACAGCCAGTTTTGTGTTGAGGTTCGTAAACGTTTTGAAGATATTTATGATGAAAAAAAATAGGCGGCGCACTTTTTTTAAATAAAATATCTTGCAATCTGTTATGGATATCAACACAAAACTGGCTGTTTTAGATAGCTCTCACCTAATTCCAGGGTTTGATATTATGTGAACATTTTCGATTTTTTTAGTGTATTTGATACAGGAATTAATTTTGTGCATTTTTCTGTGCGCGCGGGCTAATTCACTATGCCCAGCGCCTTAATTCCTTTTGCTTACGGTACCTACACTGTATTTTTTTGCAGCAATTTTTCTTATCATTTGATCTTCCAAATTTTTTTGTAGTAATGAAATGAATGCATAGAAAAAGTGCAAAGAAACGCAGATTAGGCATTATGTGGGACTGCAATTTCTTTGTAACATTTTATTAATTTCTTTGCATTCTTTTCAGTTTTACTTCTAATTTTACTTGAACGTTTTTGTTACCAAGAAAGCAATCGAAAGGTAAACACTTTTTGCTTATTAACTGTTTATATTGATACGCTTTTCCAACTCTAAGGGCTCTTCATATTCCCAAGTGTCTAATGCTTCGTCTGTATTGTTCCAGCAGGGCGGGTTCATGAACGACGGACAGCGACCGAACAAGCGGCTCAGGCAAATGTAACTTTATTTTTATAGCAATTAGAGAGAATTCCGTGCGTCGTGTCCCTATGTTAGTTTGTGTAATTGTGAGTGTGCCGAGATTTTAGGCTGGAAGTTGTCTTACGCTGATCGCTTGTCGCCCTGCGTTACCCCGATTAAATTAAGAGCCTGCGCCGACGAGGGACAATGGCTCTTATTAGTACAGTAATAAGGTTGCACTTTGCCTGCGTATACCGCCAGTCGAGACGAGGTATTGTGCGGACAAAGTGTAACTTTATTTCAGTACCAAAAAGAGCGCGCCGCGGACATTTTGTCCACCATTGTTCCTCGTCTGCGCAGGCCCTAATGGGTCACTGCAGACACGGGTCAACACCGGTGCAATAACTGTATCTGTATCTCTGTGCAACATGTTGCTGGATGTGTCGGATCACTCAAATGCTCCATCATTTCTTGAATGACATAAAATAATTTATTGAACGAACTAAAATCAATTTTATTCAATACAGGGTGCAATCGAATTCGATAGCGGAACTTTAAATAGGCTGTCTACTAATTACTACAAACAACTTGTACATACGAAGCACCTCGAACCCTTACCTCGGTTACTTTACGGGTGACTTTACAACTAAAGTGTACAGTCTGACGTGCTGTCGTGTGTACTAGGTGAAAAAAATAATGGAACGAATAAAATATCAACTGTCCCATGAATAAGGTAGACTCAGCAACTCTGATTCGAATTCGATTGCACCCTTTAGTTAAAGTAGGATCTACTCTACCATCCCAACAATTAGACTCGGTTTTGGAGTGATATGTTGTTGCTACTTTTACCTGCACCGCAAAGAAGTATACAAGGTGTTACAAAAGTACCTAACTCTTTTTACATGGTAATAGCACCCGGTGATAGGGATCACAACCTAAATATTTTTTTGCTCTATGATGTTCCATTGATTTTTAACGCTGTGTTTTTAACATTGTGAATGCTGTGGCGGGAGAAAAGTATTTTTTAAATATTGTTTCCATTGACTTTTACAATGTTTTAACAACGCAAAGCTATGTAAATGCACCTACACACACAATCATTTTTTCAATTTTGAGGTTATAAAATAAAACATGTTTTTTTTGTATAAAACATGTTAGGATGTTTTGTAACACGTTGTAGTGCAGCGTTAACCACACGCTACACACGATCAGCGTAAGACAGTTTCAGTACCGTGGACAGAGTACTCTTTGGACAGAGAGTACATTGACAGGTTGATACCAGTATAAACAGCCCTCTCCACTCCCTGGCACCCTGCCTGGCTTGCCAGACTAGTACGATTGTATTTTATCTTTTATCTGAGGAACTGTGCTTTCTTTCGCCATGACTCCCTAACCTTATAGTTGAGAGTCTTGGTCAAATGAAGGTGTCTTGTAAGCCGAGCAGGGTTCTGTTAAGGGACGTGGAAATGGCACCCTAAATATAGTGAATTCTATTTACTAAGTACATAAATAACATAAATTGAAATAAAATAAATTGTAAGTTATCGTCTTTTGACATAGTAATAAACGTGATTACTAACAAATTATTGTTGTTTTAATCAAGTTTTTGTTTTCCGACAGTGGTTCATGCGCCATTGGTTTATGAATTTCAAATAGATCCGTCGTTTGCCATGCGTGCACCGCACTGCCACCTACTTCCGTTATGCGGTATGTTATTAAAACTTCCCGTTATATATTTTTTGCGACCTACCCTCTCTCACTATAAACTAGCGAACCCGTATATGACCTCATTAGCAAACATCATGTAACTAATAATAAGTAGCAATTATGCACTGAATTATCGAGTTTTCTAACTTTCCCGAGTGTGTACCAACAATGCTTGAAATATTGTAGTCAAATGAACCCATCTCCATCAAGATCTCGTGTCGTCCTCAACCGTGTCGAACAAAACACCAGTCAAGCAAGTTGGTATTTACATTGTACATAGTACGAATCGCAACTGAATGCGTTCACGAACTATCTAATGGAATTATCACATTGTTACTTTTCAATTGCGTTTCTTGCCGCGCCGCGAGCGCACGCATCCAACGTTCTGCTACGATGTGTTTGGTCAATAAACAATAAACAAAATGTCGAAGTTAACGTTTCTGTTCGTGGTTGCTTTGGCTGTGGCGGCGAGTGAAAAGGTTTCGCGGCAAAGACCGGGCACTGAAAGTTCGCGGACGCGGAGCAAAGTTCGCTTCCCGCGCACGCAAGTTCTGGACGACTTGTTCAATGTGTACGATTCAACGTTCCTGGCACACGTGTGGCCAAAGCTGCGCAATGGGATGCACGTGAGCGTCGGCGCCGGCTGCTGGGACGATATGGGAGTGTTCTACAAACAATTGTTGGAAGGGAAGCTTTGGGCTTACACCGGTGAGTGTATTTTTTACTAATTTAAAACATTGATCTGGTTGTAGGTACGATAGGCCTCAGTCTAAGATATGTTTTTCACAATAGTTTCGATCCCCCAAGGTTTGCTGGAAGAAATCTCTTACAGAGATAAGCTCGCCTTTGAACATGTGTTTTCTTATGCATTGTCATCTAATTTGTGTGTGCAATAAAGTATGATAATAAGATACCCCATGGTAGCTCTTACCGCGCGCGGCATAAAGGCGCCAATCGAACAAAAAAAGGGGTATCCTAGCGTGTGGCCGACTGTACCAGCCGACCCTGCAAGCGTTGCGTAATTTTTTCCTGAATATCTTGTTACAAATATTCTCTTTGGTTTCTATTATCCTGGTTTTCATTGTCTCATCATTGCCGCGTACAAATCCTGATTTTGAAGAGAGCTAATCCAATGTCCACTGCATCTAAAATACCACGGTCGCTTCCCGCTTACCTGGTAAAATCTTGGCTGGAAACAAGAAAACTGATATCATCTCAATAGTGGCAGATGTGATAAAAAAGTAACAATCACAACACATCGTGCGGGTAATGACTGAGTGTCGGCCTTACGCAACTTTCCATGCTAACGACCGATCAATCAACTCGCATTCGGTCGCTCAATAAAGTTATTGATAGAAGATCATATCAGCCCCCGCGGCACGTTGATTTTTAACCCACGACCAAAAAAGAGGGGTATTAGAGGTTTGACCGCTATGTGTGTGTTTGTGTGTTTGTCTGGTTTACTGTGTCACACACAAGTTCACACAACACAATACAGAAAAAGAGTGTGTGTCTGTCTGTGGCAGCGTAGCTCTTAAACGGGTGGAGGGTGGAGCAATTTTAATGAGGTTTTTATTTTATTTGAAAGATGGTTTTCTAGCGGGTATTCTTGGAAATGTTTTATCAAAATCGGTTCAGCCGTTTATGAGAGATGCCAATTTTAACCTAAAACGTCGGGGGTATTTTTAATTTAGTCGTTATTATGATCGAAGTCAAGACCGCGAAATCAAATTTTTTACAACGGTTTTTTTTATTGATTGATAAGTTTCAAATTCTGAGGATTTTGCCCCCCTTCGGATAAATCCTAGATTCGGGGCAGTTAAAAGCACCCAATGGTAGACCCCTTCATCATACACACCGCAATCTCAACCAAACTCATACGATTAGCAAGTTGATAAAGCCTTGTGAACATGGTGTTCCTATTTTTGATTTCTTAACTTCGAATAGGTACCCTGTATGCTTTTAGAAACGACAATCCCAGTACAGGCAGCATGGTAAGCCCGAGATAGGCCCTTCTCTATGCAAAACTGTCAACTTGTCGGTCGGGCTCGAGTTGGCTCTACGCCAACATGGCGATGGAGACAAAAATACAACATTTTTATCAAAATGGAAATAACTACTTTTTGCTCGACATGAACCTAATCTATTGCCATCTCGAGTCCCGTCTGCCATGCTCGCACAATAGACATGGCACGTCTGTCACTTGAGTTCGAGAGAGTGTCAAAACGACCATGCTAAGCATACAGGTGGGAACGACCAACGTCCTTCTGTTAAATGATTTAGTTTTTCTTCTCTAACCGTAGCACGAGACTAGTCGGTGAACGCGACGAAAAAATTATAAACAGAAGCAGAATACAATATTGAAATGAGGCAATTAATGTCACGCTACAATAATCGGCCGGTTAACATAATCGATCGAATACTTCAGTAAATCCGGGGTCGAGTTGATGTTACAGCCACGATATTTGGTTTTTATTAGCCGGTAGTTAGTATTAGTTCTGTTCCGTGTCTATTTGGCCAATTAGTATTCAATATCCATCCATTTCTTCGCAAATTAAACCATTTCCACTGGTTTTGTATTTCGTAAACGGTTAAACTTACTTTTATTATGTCGGTGTAGCCGACTAGTTTCGGTTCTCATTCGGAGACCTTAATCATGGACCTTAATCATAATCATGAATCATTTCCACTGGCTTTAAATGACATAATTAAAGCTCTACAGGGTGCACTCTAAGTCGATAGCGGAACTTTAAGCAGGTTGTCCACTGATCAATACAAACAACTTGTACTAGGTGGCGACAAAAACGGAGCGAAAAAAATATCAGCTGTTTCATACATTTGGCGCAGTACTGAGTCGACCTTTTGTATGGAACAGCTGATATAGGAACACCATGTTCACAAGGCTTTATCAACTTGCTTGTACCTAAATCAAAAGAGTGGGACTGGGAGAGATTTTTTTATTGAGAACACGACGACGAGTGACGGGCGCGTTGGGTTGTGGCGGTCAACGAAAAGTGCCCGTTTTCTGCGGTGGCTGGATTTATTGTAGGTTCTTGGATCTGGAATCTAGGCCTTAGGTCCTAAATATTGAGTAGGTGTTTGTCCTTGGCACCAACAAACACCTACTCAATATGAGGCTGTCTAATGACACCCACTGCAGGGCCTGTAAAGAGGCGCCAGAGTCCATGGAACACGTTCTGTGTGACTGCGATGCTCTAGCAAGTAAAGGCATGAGTCTTCTCGGGGTAGCATATCTTAGATCGGAAGAATATAAGTTCCTCAACCTCGGTGACGTTCTAAAGCTTATGACCTCGGTCTTTGCACGTCCTGAGCAGGAATAAGGACGGGGGTGACACAAAAGATCCCACTGGGTCGAAGTGTCCCCTCTCAGCCTGGTCCCATACTGATAAGATAAGATAAGATAGGTCCTAAAAATAGTAAAGCCTATGGATTCTCATTAAAAGCTCGTTATTAGCAAACAACGCATCCAAAAATAAGATATGTTTTTTTTTTCATTGGCGGCGCTAGTGTGCCTTGCTCATCACCATAATATTTAGATTATAAGCAACAAAAAGCCATCAATATGATTGTGAATGATTTCAGTGGTAGACTCGTCGGGTCGCTACCAGCCAGGCATATTTGAAGGCAATCGCCACTGGCTCGGATCGAAGCAAGAGTGTCTCAGCATGGCAAGTCATCATATAAAATTGTAATTTATATTTGATTCCTATCTACAGGGTGCACTCTAAGTCGATAGCGGAAATTTAAGTAGGCTGTCTACTGATCGCTACAAACAACTTGTACCAGGTGGCGAAAAAAATGGAGCGAACAAAATTTCAGCTGTTCCATACAAAAGGTCGACTCAGTACTGCGCCAAATGTATGAAATAGCTGATATTTTTTTCGCTCCATTTTTATCGCCACCTGGTACAAGTTGTTTGTAGTGATCAGTAGACAGCCTACTTAAAGTTCCGCTATCGACTTAGAGTGCACCCTGTAGAATTTTTGGATAATTTAAATGTGTTTTTACAGAATAAACCTAGGCTTGACCAGCTCAAAAATGAAACTGCAGAAGACAAAACTCAAGATTTCCTGTATGTTTTACGGAAAGAGAAATCATTTGATGGTAGTAAGTACTGTACCTTCTTGATCTTGAAATACATAGATCGCCTTCAATTCTCTTTCACTGGATACATCTGGAGGAACCTACAAGCGATGCAAAAGAAGCTTTAGAAATACAACGCTAAGAACCTTAGTAGGTAGTAGGGTGCATATTGACTCCAACAATCCATTATGCATGCATAATTGCGTATTTGCCATTGTGGTGGTAAAAGGCCTTTGCCTACGTAATGAAATGATTTATACAGCGTCCAGTGGTACCTTCAGTCACACTAGATGGGTGAAGAGACCACTCGGCGCTGCACTGCCTGAAGAGACCACTGCCTGGGACATTGTTTTAGATGGAGTAGGCTTGGTAAACGCCACTGCAGGGTGCACTCTAAGTCGATAGCGGAACTTGAAGTAGGCTGTCTACTGATCAATACAAACAACTTGTACTAGGTGGCGAAAAAAATATCTGCTGTTTCATACATTTGGCGCAGTACTGAGTCGACCTTTTGTATGGAACAGCTGATATTTTTTTCACTCCATTTATTTCGCCACCTAGTACAAGTTGTTTGTATTGATCAGAACAATGCCTACTTAAAGTTCCGCTATTGACTTAGAATGCACCCTGTAGTTATTCTCGACCACCAAGTGGCAATCTCGAAGGGGGGAATTTGCAATAAAGGGTTTTTTTTATCAAGAATTTTACGTCACTTGGGATCTTACCACGGTCTAATTGAACAAATCCTCAGGTCCGGAAGGAGAGTGGCACAGTTTGGCACAGCGTATAGAGCCCGCGCCGCAGGAGTCGGCCGGGCCTGCGCCTTTCGGCCTGGCTTACCACAGTGTCTCTATGGCTATGAACATTACCAAGACTGATATGGTGAAGGTAAGAGACAAATCCTCAGGTCCGGAAGATAGGTGGCACAGTCAAAACGCAGTGGAGTAGCTAGGTAACCTAAGAAAGATAGGCTAGGTAGGGCCAAAAAACAAACTGAGGCCCGAACTAAACTGTTTAGTTTTTAAAAAGTCAAAATTTGTAAAATGCAGGTATACAAGGTGGTCCAAATAAGGAAGTCCACAATTTTCTTTTAGGTTCTTCGCACTTCGCACTGTCTTATCCAACTTGGGATAAATTTTAGCTAGTTCAAATACGGTCAGGGTTCGAGGGGGCTCCTTAGCTTGGTGGCCCCGGGACATTGTCCCGCTTTGACCCTATGTAGCTACGCCACTGTTGGTAGGGACTGTGCCCTACAGGCTTGCCTACCACAGAGGCAAGCCTCTATGGCTATGAACATCACCAAGACTGGCATGGTTAAGGTAAGAGACAAATCCTCAGGTTCGGAAGAAAAATCTCATGTCATTTCGATCTCGACTGCTCCCGACCACTCGAGTCACGTCGAGCGAAAAAGGCAAACATCTCGCAGAAATCTCGTGCCTTATGTCGAGGATGACTTCGTGAGAATAGGAGATGTGACATTTGCCGCCAACTTTTCCTTCGAGATGTGTCGAATGCGAGATTCCAGAGAATTAGCCTCCTGGCCTGCGCCTTTCGGGCTTGCCTACCACAGTGTGAATGGCTGTGAAAATTACCAAGACTGATATGGTTAAGGTAAGAGACGGAAGCTGATGTAGCAAGCACCAGACATCCTGTCAAAGTACTAGGTACACATTCCAGGTCTTACCTACACTAACGTTTCATGTAAGAGTACAAAAAATGGAGATTAGTGACTAAACGGTACAATCTCTGTTTCAGTCATACGACGTCACGCTAGGGCTCTGCATGCCGCGCGCCTGCGCACCCGAAGACACCGTCGCCATCTTGGATTTCTCCATCATGGTCAACGACCATTTGCGGACCAACCGCACCGTGCCCCGCTCCGTACTTATATCCAAAGTACGAATCGTCGAGGAGACATACAACTTTAGGGAAGATACAACCGCTTTAGTGCTGATATTCTTCACCTTTTCGGTCTTCTGTCTCACCCTCATAGCCACAGCCGTAGATTTTGATCTGATAAGGATCCGAACAAGAAACTTCCGATCAATGAGCTTCGACATACAAAAGGCTAACGTGAATACGACGTTGAAGATCGAGAATTCGAACAACAACACTATTGAGATCCACAAGAAACGACCGTACGACGTCCCAAAAGTCGTCTTACCCAAGAAGGAGATTAACATTGAGACGTTGACTAGAAACAACATAAACAATTCAAATCAAATAAACTTGGTGAAGGTTAAAAAGCTGCTGAAACCCGAAGCCAAGGCTCCCTCGATTACTCTGGACGTAATCGCAGTGGAAGAGACGAAGCACGATAGCTGTCACCGATGCGGCAAGTACAAGAGGCAATGCGCGAACCAGAGCAAGAGAGACACCGCCCCGTGCCCGAGAATGAGCTACAACTCCTTCGCCAGCTTCAGTTCTGAAGACAAAGGTAGCTGCAAAAAGAAGCTGTTCATCAAAAGCATTCTTCTATGCTTCTCCCTGCGATATAGCTGGAAGAAGATCTGCAACACTAATCTAACCAGCAGGGACCTAGCGGCCGTTCACGCGTTGAAAGTGCTCGCCACTTTCTGGATAGTGTTCGTTCACGTCACAATGGTCGTGTATTATCTTTCAGGTAAATTGCTTATCAATATTCTTTTTGTCGTGAAAGAAGTGTAATTTGTGGTAAAATGATTTTCGTTTTCAGCCAATGGAGGAGATATAAATAAGAATAATTCAACGTATTACATCCTATCGACGGGGACGCTAGCTTTTGATACTTTAATATTCGTCAGGTAAGTTCATCTCCTCCACCACACTAATAGTTACTTTCTTCAGCATTCAAAATACCCACAGATCAGTCGTGTGTGCCTTTTGCAGGGGAGCACAACATCAAGATAAAAGTTTTATCCCAGTATCGGCTAGCGCCATCTTTCTTTTCACTGCTTAGAGCGAGATGGCGCTACTCGATAGCGATATCGAAAGATAAGTTCCCGATGGATCCGGGCGCCACTTTCTATGCCCTGGAAAGAAGTGCGAACTTAGCAGACCTTTTTGCGTCATCACTCCAAGATGAGACGAACTGCAACGTTGAAACACCTCACACCATTTTCAGCGGAGTGCTGAGCTCGCACCATTTCTTCTTCCTCCGGCGGCGGTACTCGCTGCGTGAGCTGGTGGGCGTCGGCGGCGGCTGCGGACACGTGCTGCAGTGCGTCTGCTTCATCACCAACAGGGCTGTCAGGTAAACACAATCGAGTATTGAGGGTTAAGGTGAATACCTAGGCACAACTAGCGCTGCCAATGGAAAAAAAAACATATCTTATTTTTGGACGCGTTTTTTGCTAAAAACGAATCATCAAATGATGATCCCTAGGCTTAACTATTTTTAGGACATAGGTATATTATATTCCAGATCCTAGCATCTACGTATAAAACCCGCCGCCGCCAAAAGTGGCCACTTTTGGCGAGTTTTATTCGTAGGTGTTCTACGTTGGAATCTAAACATTAGGTCCTAAAAATAGTTAAGCCTAGGGATTATCATTTGATGATTCGTTTTTAGCAAAAAACGCGTCCAAAAAGATGATATGATTTTATTTCATTGGCGCCGCTAGTGTGCCTTATTTCCTCACCTTGAGAGACCAGGAGGCAGGCCCAAAATGCGTTGGATTGACTGCATTGAAGATGACCTCGGGCAAATACAGCAACTGGCGACAAGAGGCAAGGGCCAAAGACAAATGGAAATCTACTGTGAAGAAGGCTTGTAACGCCAAAGGAAGTAAGAAGTAAGTGTTGAGGGTTATGTCGCCACGGACCGTATGGGGCCAGAGAGGTGGACATAGATCACCACTGACTGGATGCCCCACGATAGGCTCCGACGCCGTGGCAGGTCAATTCGTAGATGGCGGGACGACTTCACAACCTTTTCCCGGATGGCAAGGTGGACCAAGTCAGGGAAGAGGCATGCCTTTCACCGCGCAAGAGTTTACATAAAAAATTAAGAACCTGGTCTCCAGGACCTCAAGTCTGTAACGCAGTTGTGTCTTGATAGGTTCAGCGTTGTAGGAGAAAAACGAGAAATACTACCAGTGGTGCTATGGGGAATTGGAATAGTTTCTAGATTCCCTACGAATCAACCAGTTGAGCTTAATAGTTGCGTCGTGGGTCCGAGTTGAGTCGTTGGTAACTCAGTTGAGCTGACGGGAAACAAAAGTGCCCACGGCACAACCAGTTGAGGATAGCAGTTGTGCCTAGGGTCAGAAAGGGCCTTAACAACTGAACCTATAGAAACACGATTACGTTACAGACCTCGGGCCCTACTCCGACTGTATTAGACTAATGTGAACTGAGGAGAGAGAAAAACTCTGAATACTGTATTCCCTTCCAGATTAGTACCACCGTACGCGATGGCAGTGTTCATAGCAGGCGTGTTGGCGCGGGCTGCCAACAGCACTGCGCCGCTGGTGGTGCCATCTCACGACGACACCTGCGACCAGCGGTGGTGGCGCAACCTGCTCTATGTGTCCAACTTGTACCCTACTGAGGAACGGGTGAGTGAGACAGTAGTTGGCGCCATCTCACGACGACTCCTGCGACCAGCGGTGGTGGCGCAACCTGCTCTATGTGTCCAACTTGTACCCAACTGAGGAACGGGTGAGTAAGACAGTAGTGGCGCCATCTCACGACGACACCTGCGACCAGCGGTGGTGGCGCAACCTGCTCTATGTGTCCAACTTGTACCCTACTGAGGAACGGGTGAGTAAGACAGTAGTGGCGCCATCTCACGACGACACCTGCGACCAGCGGTGGTAGCGCAACCTGCTCTATGTGTCCAACTTGTACCCTACTGAGGAACGGGTGAGTGAGACAGTAGTGGCGCCATCTCACGACGACACCTGCGACCAGCGGTGGTGGCGCAACCTGCTCTATGTGTCCAACTTGTACCCTACTGAGGAACGGGTGAGTGAGACAGTAGTGGCGCCATCTCACGACGACACCTGCGACCAGCGGTGGTGGCGCAACCTGCTCTATGTGTCCAACTTGTACCCTACTGAGGAACGGGTGAGTGAGACAGTAGTGGCGCCATCTCACGACGACACCTGCGACCAGCGGTGGTGGCGCAACCTGCTCTATGTGTCCAACTTGTACCCTACTGAGGAACGGGTGAGTGAGACAGTAGTGGCGCCATCTCACGACGACACCTGCGACCAGCGGTGGTGGCGCAACCTGCTCTATGTGTCCAACTTGTACCCTACTGAGGAACGGGTGAGTAAGACAGTAGTGGCGCCATCTCACGACGACACCTGCGACCAGCGGTGGTGGCGCAACCTGCTCTATGTGTCCAACTTGTACCCTACTGAGGAACGGGTGAGTAAGACAGTAGTGGCGCCATCTCACGACGACACCTGCGACCAGCGGTGGTGGCGCAACCTGCTCTATGTGTCCAACTTGTACCCTACTGAGGAACGGGTGAGTAACACAGTAGTGGCGCCATCTCACGACGACACCTGCGACCAGCGGTGGTGGCGCAACCTGCTCTATGTGTCCAACTTGTACCCTACTGAGGAACGGGTGAGTAACACAGTAGTGGCGCCATCTCACGACGACACCTGCGACCAGCGGTGGTGGCGCAACCTGCTCTATGTGTGCAACTTGTACCCTACTGAGGAACGGGTGAGTAACACAGTAGTGGCGCCATCTCACGACGACACCAGCGGTGGTGGCGCAACCTGCTCTATGTGTCCAACTTGTACCCTACTGAGGAACGGGTGAGTAACACAGTAGTGGCGCCATCTCACGACGACACCTGCGACCAGCGGTGGTGGCGCAACCTGCTCTATGTGTCCAACTTGTACCCTACTGAGGAACGGGTGAGTAACACAGTAGTGGCGCCATCTCACGACGACACCTGCGACCAGCGGTGGTGGCGCAACCTGCTCTATGTGTGCAACTTGTACCCTACTGAGGAACGGGTGAGTAACACAGTAGTGGCGCCATCTCACGACGACACCAGCGGTGGTGGCGCAACCTGCTCTATGTGTCCAACTTGTACCCTACTGAGGAACGGGTGAGTTAGACAATAGTGGCGCCATCTCACGACGACACAATTCCCAGGTTCGAATCTCGGCATGTACGGTCAGCCACACTGAAAGATACCCCAAGGCAACTCTTGCCGCGCGCGACATAAGGGCGTGAATCGATCAAAAAGGGTATCCTAGCGTGTGGCTGACTGTACCTACGCCCTTTTCTGTGTGGAGGCCTATGCCCAGCTAGTGGGACAAGACCTTTACTGTTAGGAATACGTACACAAGACAGCACGTCGACGCTTACACGCTAGCACTCTATTCGGTTACGTTACGGGCAACTTTACAACAAAAGTGTACACTCTGACGTGCTGTCGTGTGTACACATGTGTACTTGGCGCGATATCAATAAGGTGCTCTATTTTGTCGGCGATAATAAGCGAGTGCAACCGATCCGAACCAATTTTCCGAGCGAGCCGAAGAAAAGTTTTCTGGAATGTCGGACGGGCGGTTTATTAATGCCTGAAAAACGATGCAATCGTACTTCGCCCTGACTCCTATATCCTCCCGCAGTGCCTGCAGGTATCGTGGTACCTGTCACTGGAGACGCAGCTACACGCCGCCGCGACGTTGGTGCTGATCGCGACGGGCAGGCGCGGGGGCGCCGCCGCGGCCGTGGCGCTGTTGGTCGTCATGGCGACCGGCGCCGCCGACGTCATCGCCGCCTGGCCCGGCCGGGTCGTTCAGTGAGTGTTGACTGACTGTTGACTGACACTAGAGACTCATCGCGACGGGCAGGCGCGGGGGCGCCGCCGCGGCCGTGGCGCTGTTGGTCGTCATGGCGACCGGCGCCGCCGACGTCATCGCCGCCTGGCCCGGCCGGGTCGTTCAGTGAGTGTTGACCGACTGTTGACTGACACTAGAGACTCATCGCGACGGACAGGCGCGGGGGCGCTGCCGCGGGAGTGGCGCTGTTGGTCGTCATGGCGACCGGCGCCGCCGACGTCATCGCCGCCTGGCCCGGCCGGGTCGTTCAGTGAGTGTTGACTGACTGTTAACTGACACTAGAGACTCATCGCGACGGACAGGCGCGGGGGCGCCGCCGCGGCCGTGGCGCTGTTGTCATTGCGACCGGCGCCGCTGACGTTATCGCCGCCTGGCCCGGCCGGGTCGTTCAGTGAGTGTTGACCGTTACCACCTTTCATAGATTTAAGGGTTCTTGTGAAATCCACGAGCTACTCGCGACAGTACTAAAGCCAAAGCGGAATAAGCAAGGCCTATCACAGGTTGGTCCATGGCACCTTGCTTATAATAGCAGAGTTTTGGGAAATGGTTTTCTTATCCCAACTAAATGGGAACTACGGCAAAGGAGGATGATAATGATATTTTTTCGTCTATTTGTTTTTTTTTATTACTAGAGTATTGTCTAGTTGCCAATTTCTAGCTATGTATTGTCATTTTTTTGTATTTTCTAAAGCACTAACCCGTCCCTAACATTATAAAAAAAATCTAATGTTTAAAATTTGCTCGGGACAGGACCTGAGAGGTTGCCTCTTGCATCAGAGTCAAGTAACTGTCGATGCGAATTTTGCGGGTTCAAGTCCTGTCCCAAGCGATTTTTTTAACCTTTAGATGTATTGACAACTCTGTGTTGTATCCTCAGTTGGTCGGACGTCTTTGCGGCGTACGCGTCGCTCGTAGAGCGTCCGTGGGCGCGAGCCACGCCTTACATCCTCGGTGTGGCTACCGGATGGCTGGTGCACAAGCGGGACGGACGGCTGCCCCTGTCTAAGGTACCTTATCTTTTAAATAGGCTTACAACCCGGGAAAGTGGGAACTTTTGTGTCAGTCCCATGCTTATTTCTCCTCAGAGCGTCCAAAGACCGGAGCTATAAGCTCAAAAATGAGGTTGAAGAACCTATATTCTTTCGGTTAGGATATGACATCTTATAACACTTAGGTATAGGTCACGTCATGTAAAAAGAACGCTACCGGTCAACCTGCGCATTAGGCGATTTATCGATCTGTCTAGGCTGTGTAGTTAGTACAGCTAGTCGCTATAGCTAGTATACTAGCTAGTAGCTATATGGCTAATTCAAAAATAAAACAATAGTCCTAGTGCTTACGTGCGCGAGTGTAACCATGCGCAAACACACCCCTCCGCTTTTTTCTAGCGTTCTTTTTACATGATGCGACCTGTACGCATCCTACCGTCCTACGAGTCAGTAGGAAATATGGGAATAAGCCCAGTGGACAGACGACAGAGGGTCCGTGGATGCGTGCAGCTAAAGACCGAGGAGGATGGCGTGAGGGGGAAAAGGCTTATACCCAGCAGTGGGCAAGTGTGGGCTGAAAATTATGATGATGACGCATCCTCTATGGTAAGAGCAAAGTTGGTTTGATTGCTATGGAAACAGTGCCCTTTAGGGAAGTGAACTTCTAAAAGATAGCGATTATAGGCGATGCTTTAATTTACCTCTCTTCCAACTGTTTTCGTAACCCGACTCACTGCCGGTTTCTGAATTGAGAAATTCGCTAAGCAAATTGGTAAGTATCGTCCTGTCTCTGCAGATTTCTCACAAAAGAGCGTGACAGAACAATAGTAAAGTATTTGCTTAGCAAAATTCTCAATTCAGAAACCGGGCCTTAATCTTTTTAACGTAACCAATGTGGTTGTTTTAGATCTTCAACAATGTCCCAGACACTGCAGTGCCGAGTGGTCTCTTCACCCATCTAGTGCGAGTGAAGGTGCCACTGGACGCTGTATAAATCGCTTTACTTTGTGGTTGTAGCTCAGCGTAACTTTTCCTATTTGAAGCCATAGAGCTTATCTTTTGTATCAAGTGACGTGAAGACCATGCGGTCGGCTTCCGTACTACTGCAGCGCCGAGTGGTTTCTTCACCCATATAGTGTGAGTGGAGGAACCACTGGACGCTGTATAAATCATCTCATTGCATAGATGCAGAGGCCTTTATTATTAAGGTGCCGCACACACCGCCCGGAATTCTGCGTTTCGCGTTCAGAGTTCGGTGTTCCGCGTTCTTTCGAATGTATGGGTGCTTGATACAGTTCACACTGAAGCTGTATCTAGTGTCAGTAAAGATGCCACTGGACGCTGCATAAATCATCTCATTACGTAGATGCAAAAGGCTTTACTTCGTGGTCGTATCCTCCACAGTTCAACTCGTTCTGCCTATGGTCGAGCTCGCTACTGATCCTATGTGCAGTGTTCGCGCGACCCTGGCTTCTAACACGGGGCGCGCTCGACGCAGCGCTTGCGGCTATATCGCACGGCGCTTGGACCGGCGCGCTGCTGTGGCCAACACTGGCCCTGGCCACCAAGTACAGCGGTGAGCTGGCCCCAACTCTGCTCTGATCCTTGGAGTTTCTTTACCATGCTTCTTCTCCAAGAACGATCAGAGCTAGTGAAGCTGGAGAAAAAAAAAGTAGCTAGAAACTTAGTATTACATAGTAATAAGTATCTGATTTATATACATTTTTTACTTTAGATAATATTTTGACCGGCGCGCTCTTGTGGCCAACACTGGCCTTGGCCACCAAGTAGGTACAGCGGTGAGTTGGCCCCAAACCTGCGCCACTATTCTCTAAAAAATCCACTCAACCTCAGAGCGTCAGAATACTCGAAAATAGCCCTAACCCAGGTCGTTCTGCCACCAGAGGGGTTATTGAAATGAACAATCTTTTTTTTGACATTTAATAACGATTATTTTTACTGTGGATAGTTTAGTTAGAGAATACAGGGGCTGCTCTGTCTGCTAATATCGCACGGCGCTTGGACCGGCGCGCTGCTGTGGCCAACACTGGCCCTGGCCACCAAGTGCAGCGGTGAGTTGGCCCCAACTCTGCTCTGTCTGCTATATCACACGGTGCTTGGACCGGCGCGCTCTTGTGGCCAACACTGGCCCTGGCCACCAAGTACAGCGGTGAGTTGGCCCCAACTCTGCTCTGTCTGCTATATCACACGGTGCTTGGACCGGCGCGCTCTTGTGGCCAACACTGGTCCTGGCCACCAAGTACAGCGGTGAGTTGGCCCCAACTCTGTTGTCTGCTATATCGCACGGCGCTTAGACCTGCGCGCTCTTGTGGCCAACACTGGCCCTGGCCACCAAGTACAGCGGTGAGTTGGCCCCAACTCTGCTCTGTCTGCTATATCGCACGGCGCTTTAACTGGCGCGCTCTTGTGGCCAATACTGGCCCTGGCCACCAAGTACAGCAGTAATACTTCCATTGTTTTAGGTTTGAAGTGTTCCTATTAGATTTTCGTAAATGTTTGGTAAGAAAAACTAGCCTACGTACTTATGTTCATTCTTGAATACTATTGCCTCGAATTTCCTTAGAAAACCGGAAACTAGATGGTAGGAGAGGTGTTTTGAAAATTGAGCGAGATCTAACAGTGTTTAAAATGTATAAAAACACTTGTAATGCATCTTTAAATATTGTGTATAAGTGACTGTTTGTTTCTAAAATAAAACCAAAATAAAAAAAATAAAAAATAAAAACACATCTGTCTCCTCTCCGGCTTTGGAACGTGTGCGTGCGTGTACCTAAGTTCAAACTGTTGTTTGTTTGTGCAGGTGCCTCCAGAAGTGTTTTTGACAACAGTCTGACGGCGGCCATGTCCCGTCTGAGCTACTGTTCGCTGCTACTACACGGGGTGATGGCGCGGGCACTACTGCCGGCCGCGCCGCCGCTCGCCGTACAACCGACACTACTGGTAAGCCTGATAGGATCGACGTCATCATAAGCCCTATACCATCCTGTGCCAGATGAAACCACTGCTTTCCGGCCACTCGCAAGGCATCGGACCATCTGATGATTTTCCGTTGTTGAGATCGCAACTCCGTAATTGACTCAATGTTCAATACATTGAACGTAGCTTTAGCATTTAATATTTTAAACTAGCAACTTTTGCAACTATATCCTAGCTCACTTCCTGTCTAGTTGTCATTCCAATAAATCTTAAAATTCACTACAAAATTATCTTCATATTTACTAAGCCAGTCTCGGCAGTACCTACGCCATAACTTCACGATCCTGTGCCGCTGAGGGTCAGTCAATTTTGATCTGATCTTATTTATGACACAATAGTGATTGTCTTTCCTCATCATCGTCATCATCAGCCCACCTCTGCCCACTGTTGGGTATAGGCCTTTTTCCCCTCGCGCCACCTCATGGACCCTCTGCCGCTGTGACAATGTCGTCCGACCATCGGGCTGCTGGTCTTCTTGTCTTTCCTAATATCTCCTTTTTGTTTCCCAGTGGTCATACTACGCCGGCGTGAGCTCGATAACGCTGTTGGCCTCGCTAGCTCTCTCGCTATTGGTGGAGACTCCGTGCTGCAGTCTGCTGCGGCGGCTGTCCGACTGCGCGACGAATTGACCTCTAACGTGCGAGGGAGAAGGTTCAAAGCTGCGTGCAGGGTACGCTCTTGTTGTTTCTTTGTAAGTAGATAGGTTTAATACTGACTGATTTTAATAAACCGAGTAGTTATAAGTAAACAGCACTGACCGATTTTACCAATTATTTACTAAATTACTTTTGCACTTGATCTCAAGTTAGGGTTAGTCGATAAACTTTTAGAGAACATGATGATAAAATGATAAATTATGATAAAAAACAAAGAATTATCTTGTTTGATAAGCGGTGTAACCCAAACGTTTTAATTTTGTTGTCAAATACCACAAAAAAAAAACTTTCTTCCATGCTCACAACTGATAAAAAAGTAACCATTTATGTTTTTAGGAAACGTAGCTTCCATGCTCAACTGATGAAAAAAAGTAACCATTTACGTATTATTAATAAATAACAACTTTATATTTAAGAAATTGTAAATATTTTATTATTTAAAAGTAATCAGTAAAAACTTAGCGCTAGTATAATAATATTTACAGCCTATTTACATAGAAGTAACTACTCTAAGAACTTAATGTATACATGTAACGATATGTACATTTGCCTTTTTGGAATTTGGTTGAGTTTTAAATAATATTGTTTATTATACACAACTTGTAGAGTCTTATTTGATTGCAAATAACTACCCTAATACTAATTGTACAACTCATAGCAAGTAAATGCTTTTACAGGTTCATAACAGACCACCTGCCATACTTTAGGGGGGTCTGACCCACCCACAATACATGCAACTTTCACACATTCGGCAAATAAGCATAAACACGCTGTGTTACGCTGTTTTGCTAGCACCTCGTAGCAAAATAGCGTCTTTGCGGCGTTTTTGTTACCTGTTTGCCGAACGTGTAAAGCCGGCATGAGAATTGACGCCACAATAAAACTGTTAAAATAATCACAAACATTTCTTTGTACATTTTATTAAACAATGTAACACAATTTGAACTATCGTTTTCGTAATTTGAACTTACAACTTCTAATCAGAATGCGTCTTAATTTTCTTCATGACTTTAAATATCCTAAAGCTCGACTTGAGCATTGAGTTAAATCGTAACTAAAATGGTAACAGTGTAATAATCATCAACCTCTGACGACTTACGACGCATAGCCAATAAACGATCCATCAGGAATGTTTTCAATCCAAGATGGGAGATACAGATTTGTAGTTAGAATCTATAATAATTTCTAGGTACTTGGTTATTTAATTTGGGGTATTTATATTGGGCCAAGCTCTCCCACCAAATACCCCAATCCGCGAGGCCGACGGCAGTTCAAACATTTGCAAGGCCGAAGACCGAGCCCCGCGTAGAGCTAAGCTCGGAGCGGCACGACCACCCTCCCACCAAACTTCACAATCAGTAAGTACCAATCAATGGATCAGTTATTTGTTCTGGCCGTAGCCTCTTTCGTTGCTTCTCCATATCACTAAATAATTCTGAGTCTTATCATAGCATGGGTTAGAATAACCTGAGTTCTAACATTTTTGGTGATAAAACAAAACCGAAGTCTTCTAAATCCAACGACTCTTCATGCAAACCAAACTACAGTCCCTACAATGCACGAAATAACTTTATCTTGCTTGCACATTCGTTTCAATACGTCGCTAGCGTGGGCGCATGAAACGTCGCAGATATATGCCAGCTCAACAAAAACCACAGCGTAAAAAAGTCCTGAACACAAAGCAGCTCTACTGTGCGGTACACCAGTCGCTCATACACGATGTGGCTTGCGCTGTGGCGAGAGTATTTTCAGCATAGTGACAATGGGCGCCTCGAATGCCACGGACGTGATGAAGGCGAAGAAATAGGAGATCGCTGTCAGACCCAGGAACAGGACGAACTGTGGGGGAAATGAGCATGTTAATCTATAATTCACATGGGATAAGATCACAACAGATTTAATTAAAAAAGGAATATCAATAATCCACATCTTCAAGATCACTAGCTCAACTTAGTCGTAGTTTTCACGGAAATTTAATGCATAATGATGGATCGTGCAAACAAACTTTTATAGCCAGAATATGTAGGTACAGCGTTAGACCAAGACTAAGTAGTTGGAGAGCTCATCTAGGTTTTTCGCCAAAGACCCTCAATAGTCGAAGAGAAGTAAGATCCTTTTTTGTGTTGACGAATTATAAGTTCATTGGTTTCTGTGGGTTACTTATCATTTAATGGGGCCCCAACACCCTACCAAATGTGGTTCAAAGAAGAGGATGTGGTCGTCATCCATAGGCTGGATAGATAGATTGATAGATGTAAATGGTCGTTTGTCAGTTACCACAAGCAGCTCGCCCAGATGTATAGGGTGTGTCAGATGCATCGCCACGTAGCGCAGTACTACAGGGTGCACCAGGTAGGCGCAGTATGTCACTCGCGAGAACGGATACAACACCGGCGATGCCAGCAGCGTCCGCACCCAACCTGTAGACATAGTTACATGGGCTGTAAGAAGGAATCAAAGAAAATACGAATGTTAGCAATGGACAACAGAACAGATAACCTTGGACACAGAAGAATGATACGGGAATATTCAGTCCAAAATTATATTTTGTATTACGTAAATGGTTAAACTTACTTGTATTATGTCGGTGTAGCCGACTAGTTTCGGTTCTCATTCGGAGACCTTAATCATGGAGCTGAGACGGCCCTCGCGACGCCGTGGCCAGTCTCAGACTGGCTGACTCGACATAATACAAGTAAGTTTAACCGTTTACAAAATACAAAATGTGCAGTGCTTACGAAAGTTTAAGTCCAAAATTATACATTTTGTGGCAACGAATGTGGCTAAAAAATATGCCAACCAAGAACTGAGGTTCCATATTCCAAAAATTCACAATCAGAAACGAGTTGAATCGCGGTACATATTTCCGTGGAGACTGAATATTGTGTGTCATTGCCATGCCAATGGGACACAAGTGATGTTAGCGTAGTGAGCGTCTCCAATCGACACTACAATAATGACAGCTCTCGATGTTTCAGTCTACCATTGATTGGCAGGTGTAACGCTGCTGAAACGATGGGATATCAAAATCAACCGCCATCGGACCCATTTTGAATATCGCGAATAATTAACAACTAACCTCCCATGTTTAGTGGAGCAAGCGACTAAGATCCTTACCTCCATGACCCGTGGAGCAAGCGATGATGATCCAGCCGACAGCGGCGGCCCACAGTGAGTGAGATAACGCGTTGTAGGCAGCTGCTGCGCCGACGCTCAACTCTGTGTTGTATAGACCGAAGATGGTGGAGCCAGCGACTATGATCCTTACCTCCATGACCCGTGGAGCAAGCGATGATGATCCAGCCGACAGCGGCGGCCCACAGTGAGTGAGACAACGCGTTGTAGGCAGCTGCTGCGCCGACGCTCAACTCTGTGTTGTATAGACCGAAGATGGTGGAGCCAGCGACTATGATCCTTACCTCCATGACCCGTGGAGCAAGCGATGATGATCCAGCCGACAGCGGCGGCCCACAGTGAGTGAGACAACGCGTTGTAGGCAGCTGCTGCGCCGACGCTCAACTCTGTGTTGTATAGACCGAAGATGGTGGAGCCAGCGACTATGATCCTTACCTCCATGATCGGTGGAGCAAGCGATGATGATCCAGCCGACAGCGGCGGCCCACAGTGAGTGAGACAACGCGCTGTAGGCAGCTGAGGCGCCGACGCTCAACTCTGTGTTGTATAGACCGAAGATGGTGGAGCCAGCGACTATGATCCTTACCTCCATGATCGGTGGAGCAAGCGATGATGATCCAGCCGACAGCGGCGGCCCACAGTGAGTGAGACAACGCGCTGTAGGCAGCTGAGGCGCCGACGCTCAACTCTGTGTTGTATAGACCGAAGATGGTGGAGCCAGCGACTATGATCCTTACCTCCATGATCGGTGGAGCAAGCGATGATGATCCAGCCGACAGCGGCGGCCCACAGTGAGTGAGACAACGCGCTGTAGGCAGCTGAGGCGCCGACGCTCAACTCTGTGTTGTATAGACCGAAGATGGTGGAGCCAGCGACTATGATCCTTACCTCCATGATCGGTGGAGCAAGCGTTGATGATCCAGCCGACAGCGGCGGCCCACAGTGAGTGAGACAACGCGCTGTAGGCAGCTGAGGCGCCGACGCTCAACTCTGTGTTGTATAGACCGAAGATGGTGGAGCCAGCGACTATAATCCTTACCTCCATGATCGGTGGAGCAAGCGATGATGATCCAGCCGACAGCGGCGGGCCACAGTGAGTGAGACAACGCGCTGTAGGCAGCTGCGGCGCCGACGCGCAACTCTGTGTTGTATAGACCGAAGATGGTGGAGCAAGCGACTATGATCCTTACCTCCATGGCTGGCGGAGCAAGCGATGATGATCCAACCGACAGCGGCGGCCCACAGCGATTGCGACAACGTGCTGTAGGCAGCTGCGGCGCCGACGCGCAACTCTGTGTTGTATAGACCGAAGATGGTGGAGCAAGTGACTATGATCCTTACCTCCACGACCGGTGGAGCAAGCGATGATGATCCAACCGACAGAGCGGCAGCGTGCGACAACGCGCTGTAGGCAGCTGCGGCGCCGACGCTCAACTCCGTGTTGTAAAGACCGAAGATGGTGGAGCAAGAGACCATGATCCTTACCTCCATGACCGGTGGAGCAAGCGATGATGATCCAGCCGACAGCGGCGGCCCACAGCGAGTGTGACAGAGCGCTGTAGGCAGCTGCGGCGCCGACGCTCAACTCCGTGTTATAAAGACCGAAGATAAGGAACAGTAGTGTCGCCGTACACGTCGACCAGCCGACTATAACGCACACCTGGGGAAGAGAGCATACGAGGGTAAGTACACAGGTTCATTATCACTCGTCCAGCATTCGTCCGCGGGCAGATCTAGCCTCGGGGTACGTTACATTCAGGCAAACACATAATCCACCAAATTGGAGACGAGAGATGTGTTTTAGTTCATTTGAAACCTTGCTCAATCTTGTTCAATTCAGCTCTGTTTGTCCTAGATTTGGTTGTTCGTCCTAGTCTCGAATCGCTGCTTAGCCCATGTAGCAACAGGCAGGCAGTTGCGTAGCAGACTTTTGGTGTCAGAAATCTGGTGGAGGAAAGCTGGCCGTAAAACCTTAATCTTTTAGATTAGAAAATCCGGTTCCGATCACTTTATAGGTGATAGGACACCTGCCTAGGCGCACTGGTGAAAAATAGACGAAGCACATTGCGGGATGGCGACCTCAAGAGGGGAAAAGATTGGGAGACCACCAGCCAGATGGTCCGATGACATAGCTCAAGTAGCCGGAATACAGTGGTTGCATCTGGCGTCAGGAGAGGTGAGGTGAGCACGAAGAGGCCTTTCCTCGGCAGTGGGTGTTAACAAGCTAATAATGATGAACGTACCCTGTTCATTCGTATCCTCAGGTTGGTCTTGAAGAGGATCCAGCCGGTTGCCATGCCAACGAGGTAGGGTCCGAGCCGCGTCCAGGGCTTGTCGTAGATCTTGTCGAAAGACGTGAAGGGGTCGTCCCCACTGGGTACGTGCTCGTTGCTCCAGGAGACGTAGCCTGTCGTGATGAGGGACGAGACGAAGAACACGCCAGTTAGGCCCGCGGAGAGCTTGAAGTGGCTGCGAACGGGGTTTTTTGGGGATTAGTTAGTTGGGCTTGAAGGACCGTTTGTCATAGAAACATAAATATGTAGATGTTTCCATCAAAGTAGAAAATTAAAGTTAAGGTTACCTGGTGGCTAAAATGAGGAGGATAGCGCTGACGGCGTAGAACTGGGTGTCGTCTGACAGGTACCAACTCCATAGCATGCACTGCAACAGACAAATATAATAGTACAGGCCACCATCGCCACAGATGTTGTGAATATAGCGGGAAGACAATGGACAAGATCAGCTTCTGAGCAAGGGGATGTGCTTGAAAAGGAAGAGGCAGCAGTACGTATGAGCTGGACAGATGTGATGATTTTCGTATGCGTAATTTGTGTGAAGAGACCTCTTAATATTTGTGGGCCCTGGGGAAAGTGAGTCAACTCCTTGTCTCTTCAAGGTCACAAGAACAATTAGCGAACAATGGTGGAAAAGCAGATCTGTCCTACGCAGGTGGAAAGCATGTCTTGGAGAAAAAATCGGGGCAGTAACCCACCATCTGGTCGACAGGGAAGAGGGTGTTGATATAGAGCAGGTTGCGCCACCAGTACTGCGGGCAGGTCTCGTGGTCCATCGCGGGCGGCTCGAACACGGCGTTGCTCGCGAACCATTGCATCGTCACCTGCACCACGCCCAGCATGAACAGGTAGGGAGCCGTCAGTCTGCGAGGAGCAACGAGGAATCTTAGTGGTAGCCAGGGTTTGCGGTTTCGTTTACAGATCAGCTAGCTTAACTGTGCAGTTGGCGATGGCGTCACGTTGGAATCCCCGGAGGGTCTTTAGTTACTCTATAATCTTTGCGCTAAACATATGTATAACTGAGGGATCTGTATACTCTTTTTCTCTTTTAAAATACTTCCAGACATTATTTGCTCGTGCTTAAATTCGGAAAAAAATTTGACACTTACTCGTATGGCTCCCTATCTACATGTTTATCAGCACCTCCATCCAAAGTTAGGAGTAAGTAAGTGAGTTTTTCTTTTTTTTTTCTTCTTCTTGTGCCTCAACATCGGCAGCTCTACATAAACTCAACTCTATTTCTTGCATAGCGTCAGAATGGTAGGTAATCGTATAAGGTATAGTGTCCACCCCTGGTGTCAGAGTTTTTGGGCCGCCCAAAGAGCGCTTCTTTTCACAAAGGTACAACATAGTCAAGTTAACAGAACAAAGAAGAAGAAACATCGGTTCTGTCAAGAACCTCACCTGGCAAATCGATATCCTATCAGGCCTAAGAACTGCAGGACTCCGGACGTCAGTTTCCTACGGCCTTTGGTCAGCAGGTCCAGCTTGCCCTTGGCATTGGTTCGGAAGTAGAGGAACGATACCAGCATCCCTCTGAAACACAACGAGACACACACGTCAAGAAAAGGCAAGAAATCACAACGGGTCTGATAATGACGTTTGCGCTGGCGTGAAAAAAATTTATAGCGACGGGCGATTTTTTTTTACATAATGAGACCTCTGCCCTTTTATGAGGCACACCGAGACTTCTTTCGCGACGCGACAAGATTTCGACGTGAAATATGTCGCAAAAGCCAACATGACTACCGTCCGCGACTGAAAAAATATTTAAGGAAAAGCAAATCTATAAGTGACAAGTAACTTTAGACACGAGACGCGTTTCGCGATAAGATATGACACTTATAGAACTACCCGTAGAAGTAGAGTATCTCGCGGGTAAGCGTAGATAAAAGTCTCGTCGCGGCATAGCATCCTGGCATCCTAAGGTACTTACCCAAGACAGAAGAAGGTGTCGACGCTGTAGACGGCGCTGATGATGAGCTGGAACCAGAAGCTCTTCTCCAGCTGCGCGCGCAGCGCCGTGTTGTCCGCGTACTTAAACACCACGATGCAAGTGTGACCGAATATCACCCACACCTGGAATGAGGTTATTGATCAAGTTTTGAAGGAGATGAAACGGAAGTTGGCAGACCACCAGCCAGATGGTACGACAACATATACCAAGTAGCCGGAAAACAGTGGTTGCGCCTGGCACAGGATCGTGAGAGGTGGCGTGAGCATGAAGAGGCCTTTACTCAACTGTGGATTTTAACAGGCTGATGATGATGATGAATTCATCATCCGGTGGACAAGGGCAGCAACAGAGTGGCGTCCAAGAACTGAACGACAGTTGGTGGGCAGACCAGCAGCCCGATGGTCGGACGACATCTCATGACGGCAGAGGGTCCATGGATGCGGTAGCGAGGGACCGTGAGAGGTGGCGTGAGGGGGAAAAGGCCTATACCCAGCATTGGGCAGAGGTGGGCTGATGATGATTATGGTGATCGCCTGCGCGGGTAAGAGGTTTGCGGGAGGGGAGATTTACAGGTGTCACCGGGACATGGTGACGCGGGGCTGCGGGGTATAGCCATACGCCCCGCTCCCCCTCACCGTGCGAGCGATACGAGAGTCATGCCTGGTATACCTGGGGCCTTAGCCTTTAATGCAATGACGTGTCGATGGCGTCCCAGCAGAAGGACAGGACCAAGGTTTGCTCGTTTTTCTCCTACAACCAGAGACCTAATCCTCTAGAATTCGAATCGGAATATTCTTTGCTGTACTACAAAAACATTAAAAGGACCGACAGCAATAATAAATGGTAATTGAAGCCGTCAACTTTGAGCCCATTTTGGCACCATTGCGTTACAGGCTAAGGCCCCTGACATCGGACATACCATAGACAAGGAGCGCAGGCCGTGCACGACGGGTACGGTGTCGGCACCGACGGACTGGTCGAAGATCTGCAGGATGTTCGCCTTCATGGAGAACGAGAGCAGCAGCTCCGACCACACGCCTGGAACACACAACGAAGGGGCTTAGTTCTTATGCCATCGGGTTTTAGATTGCATTTTAGTTAAACCTTTATAGGACTCTATCGAATATATGACCGTCATAATATGAACTTTTTGGCTTCGGAGTAGAGTCCAAAACCAATGAAAAATTTGGACTACCTACTCTGCCCTATAAAGGGTTAGTCGGAAAAAAGCCCACAGCAAAGAAAATCATGCTCATCTAGTCTAAGAATAACTTCTGTACGGGCAAGCACCATCCACCTTTTCTCAGTCGCCCGTGTGCTGACAAAACCTCCATTAGTGAAGAAGTATACCAAGAAGAAGTACTCACTAAGTTTCAGCTCGTCCGATGTGGTGGAGGCGGTTTCCGCCGTGAGTCGCTCCTCTGACTGGTTCGCGCCCATGGCAATGTTATTATTCTCGTTGTACAGAGATTTTCCTGCAAAGATATGACATTAGAATAAGTTCTAGGATAGGGGGAGTCTCTAGGTAAGCTGACAAATTCGTAAAGGCGAGCGAAAGGCCATCGATGATAGGGTTTGGCTTTTGATCAGAAGATCTGGAGTGAACAGAGTAACCAGACTAATTCCCATCCCATTCCAAGCAAAGGGAAAACGGCGAGCTGGTAGAAGAAGAAAGTCGTGGCTGAGAAACGGAGGGAATGCACGAAGATAGTCAGCGTTGAACAACTGTTTCGCTTGGCAAGGAATGTAAAAGACTAAGAGGGGCTGACGGCCAACCTCCATTAGTGGAGAGGCACGCCAAGAATAAGAAGAAAAAGATCTATTCCAATCTCACCTTTAGAGACCGTAATGGCGTCCAGCCCCCCGCGCCCGTTCTCGGCGACGGCCATGTTCTCTGCGCGTCGCCTGCGCCGGCGCACGTCGCGCGCCAGCTTCATGTCGTACGCGGTGGCGGCGACCAGCAGCACGCCCACGATGCAGCAGACGGCACTGCAGACAGGAAGGAAGGTAAATCATGCCGAAACTAACCGAAGCTGCCATAGAGCCTTTATTCCCAACTGTCCCCTTCGAAACTTCCTGGTACAGGTATTTTTTACTTAAAAGGAAGTCCCAAGAAATTGTAAAATGTAATGAATTTTGTTAACGAAATAAAGCTTTTTGAATTTTGAATTTTGAATTTTGAAACTTCCACCGGGGGGGATGGTAGTAAAATACTACAGGGTGCACTCTAAGTCGATAGCAGAACTTTAAGTAGGCTTTCTACTGATCACTACAAACAACTTGTACTAGGTGCCGAAAAAAATGGAGCGAAAAAAATATCAGCTGTTTCATACATTTGGCGCAGTACTGAGTCGACCTTTTGTATGGAACAGCTGATATTTTTTTCACTCCATTTTTTTCACCACCTAGTACAAGTTGTTTGTATTGATCAGTAGATAGCCTGCTTAAAGTTTTGCTATCGAGTGCACCCTGTAGTGGCGTTTTCCTAATAGGAATTTTAATTCCCAATTATCCCCTTTGAGCTCGCTACAGGATCAGCTATTTTTCTTTCCCAACTGCGAAGATATAATGAAAAAGTACTAGGTTGACATAAAACCTAGGTGGCCTACTTTAGGCTCACCAACAACGTAATGATGTGTGCAGTGAGGAAGGAGGTGGCGATCCTACAATGGGTTCCTACGACTTTGTGTAAGCCTAGTACTATGGGAAAGATCCGGTGACAAGCTCGAGACTGAAGATATAAAGCGGATTGCTAATAATTCATAGAAGAGAAAGGTCAAGAACACCAAAACAGTGCGCTGTAGCAACAGCCGGATGTTGGTTCAATGGGTTGAAACACTATGTAATCCAAGTTCCGGAGTAACTATGTAACCTAATTACATTACAACCCGTAACCGTTCGTAATATGGTTTGAAACGGTCACGCTTCGTTGACTGGATAAAAGGTAATCGGCAGAAATAAGTATGGTGCATCGATCGATACTTCAAGCTTCCTTGTACCTTTTTATTTATGTGATTTCGTCTATTACACTAATGGAAAATCTCTTTCTAGAGCAAGAGGAAAAACTTAAGTAGCTACTAAGTTTAGTATTGCGTAAGTGACATAGGCCCGGTTTCCGAGTTGAGATTTTTGCTAAGCAAATGGGTAAGTATCGTCCTGTCTCTGCAGATTTCTCACAAAAGAGCATGACAGAGCGATACGTAAGTATGTGCTTAGCAAAATTCTCAACTCAGAAACCGGGCCATAGAAATATATGGAGTAGGTAGGTATATGATAGAGATACATATTTTACACCAGAAATTAGATGTTAACAGGATTTTTCTTAAGTAATTTTTCTTATATGGTGTAGCAAATATCTCATTATACAGCCTGGCAAGTAGTAGGTTGGCGTAGTAGAAAAGAGGCCTATGTCAAACACTGACATTCCCGACTGGGCTGGATAGAAAAATATACTCACAGTAACAGCCTAAAGGTGGGGTCCTCGGTGTACTTGTACAGTCCCTGCGCGGGCGCCCGCACTCCTAGCACGGTGTGGTGAAGCAGCGGCGTCTTAGCGGCGCCCACCAACCGCGCGACGTCTGCGCGCGAGCAGCGAGCCGGCAGGCAAGCGCCGATGTGGATCGTGCGGCGTTGCTGGAACGAAATCAGGGAATGGGTTGAAAAAAACGCTTGAAGACTTGAACCTGCTACCTCAGGAAAATCGTGCCGGCGCTCCAACCAATTGACTTATCGAGCGATGCCGATGTAATTTAAGAAGAAGAAAAGATTAAGAAGATTATTTAAGAAGTGACAGGCTTTCTTCTAAGCACGAGATCCTTGGAGTTTCTTTACCATGTTTCTTCTCCAAGAACGATCAGTGCACGTTTCATATAACTGACATAAATATTTTATTATGACAATTCGATATAGATTGCGTAGTCCATTTGACATGAGGTTACAAAAAAGGTTTGTTTACAAACCAACGTATCAATGAACATCGAATTGTCATAATAAAATATTTATGTCAGTCATATGAAACGCGGGCTCGAGCTAGTGAAGCTGGAGAAAAAAAAGTAGCTAGATACTTAGTATTAGATAGTAATAAGTATCTGATTTATATACCTTTTTTTTACTTTAGATAATATTTTGACGTTCAATGTAAATAATTTATTTATGGCATATTGAATAAAACAAATTGATTCTGATTCTTCTTCGTTTAGATGATTATTTCTCTTATTATCACTCTTTAAATTATTATGGTCCCAGGCACTGCAGCACCGAATGGTCTCTTCACCCATCTAGTGTGCGTGAAGGTGCCACTGGACGTTGTATAAATCATCTCATTATGTAGATGCAAAGGCCTTAGTTTAATTAATTATCTTCAGTAGTGGAGGCAAAAGTGTTGACAATGGAACTTATGAAAAAACCACTGAGCTATTAGGCGGTATCGCATAGTCGGTTAAAAAAATCGTTGTGGTCATGCGTTGTGGCTTCCCAGATTCAACCACAACCACATGTCTGTTGATCTAGTGTAGTGGTCACAGTGAAATTGCTTTTGGAAGATGTCTCAGTGCCTGGGACATGTTTTTGATGAAGCGGACTTTCATAGCACCAATACGTGTGGTCACACATCAAACAAGTTATGCAAGAGTCGTGGTCGCAGTGAATCATCATTCGGCAATCTATCGTTATATGAGGATGATGCAGGTTTTATGACATTGATGTGTAATATCTTTGTGTTATGATTGAGCATTTTATTATTTACATTTCCTTCAGGCCCGGTTTCTGAATTGAGAATTTTACTAAGTACCTACTTAAGTATCGTTCTGTCACGTTTTTTTGTGAGAAATCTGCAGAGACAGAACGATACTTAAGTGCTTGCTTAGCGAAAACTCAATTCAGAAATCGAAAGTTAGCTTATTCTGTAAAAAGTTAGCTTATTCTGTAAAAAACCGCACAGTCGATAGTCATCCAAACCGGTTTATTTGATACTTATTTATTTCATATCTTTTTGCTTGGTTAATCACCTTCGTCTAGAAGACATGGCTGCATCCTTCGACCTTTAAGGCTACATCGTGCCGTCCTTATTTGCCACCACTATTATACACTTATTGATAGTAGCGATCGAACACAATAATCTCAGTTTGCGCAATCGATCGTAGTTAAGTTACCATGTAATCACGATAGATTCACATCACATGTTCGTGTGAACGTTGTTGGCTGATTAGAACGCTGCGCCATAACTCTAACTCACCAAAGTTTATTGTATTTTGTATGTTTTGCCTGTAATTGTGTGTTTTGGCTGATAAATAAATATTTTCTATTCTATTCTAAGTCCGTTAAAAGTGTTGTTCCGATAACTGTATCAAATGTTTGAAACCTATCCCCGTTCTGCCCATCGCTTTGGTTTATTATGTTTTATGAGCTTTATAAAATGACATAATGTACTTACGAAGTGCAGCAAGTCCTTCTCATCTTCATCATCAGCCATGAGCGCAACCTTGGCGGAGTAGAAGGCAGTGCGGAAGGGCGCGCCGGCGCCTGACGACAGGTCGTCGCGCCACGCAGAGAAGATTTGGGAACTGCTGGATTCTGAGGGACGAGAAACGACATTCAGTAAGTTCGATGAGTTCATCCAGAAACTTAAAGATTAAAATGAGATAGTAAGGTATTTATTGCCTCAAACAATAGGGTATTTACTGTTTAAATCAGTGTTTCCCAAACTATGGATTTCGAAGGGCCCTAAATACTTTTGCAGCTATGGTTTATATTACAGTAATATTATGAATGCATATGTTTATTTGGTCAACTTAGGGACCAGTGGGGTCTGAATAAATCGTAAAATTTTACCTGACGAATGGAGACACGACACAGAAAGCGTTGATTATATGTTTTTGATATAGTGATATCTGAGTACCAGTAGCCCGAATTAATCATTGGTGCCTGCCTCTTCTTACCCCTTCGTAGATATAGGCGTGATATGAAAATAGTTTTTTTGTTCCCGATGAAATCTTAATATACGTCGTGTTAGTTACACTATTTATAACTCGAGAACGGGTGAACCGATTTTTATGATTTTTGATTTGTTGTATTCTCTCCGCCCCGAAGAGCATTAAAACAACGTTATTATAAATGTTTAAATTACAACGGAAAAACTCACGAGAAAAAAATAAGTCTACGCGGACGAAGTCGCGGGCAAAAGCTAGTACTTAATAGTATAAGTGGTATAAGTGCATTGCTCTTTGCAGCTGCACAAGCGCTACGAAACGAGTCTACGCGACGCTACGCACTGCTACGTAGCGGTCTACGAAAGGGCTCTGGGAGCGCACGCGCAGTACAAAAGACATCAACGGGCGCGCGCGGTAAGTTCTTTTTCACCTAACTGTTTTCTATGTTTGCAAATTGTGATTATTACATAGTTTATCGTAATGTATGATTGGAAAAGTGAGCGAGTGTATTGTAAGATTGGAAAAGTGAGCGAGTGTATTGTGTGGACATTATTATATGTGTTTGGTTCTAATCTTTAATTATTAAGACAAAAACATAGCTATAACGGCTGTGTTGTAAGAGTGACTAATATTACTCAGTGTTTTGGTGAGCGGCCGCGGTTACATTATACACTGACGGGCAAGGCCGGGGCAAGGCTATATAGTAGAAAGCGGCACCTGCTTCTAGAATACACAAAACAAGTCAATTTGCATGTTAATATTAAATTAAGTGCTTAACTGCTAAATTGTGCGCGAAAGATTTGGATGAACTTTGATTGTCGATTGAGGAAATTCATTTATGTCAAACCACGGTTATCTATTGAAAATAAGATTTGGATGAACTTTGATTGTCGATTGCGAAAATTCGTTTCTGTCAAACCACGGTTATCAATTGAATACAGTTGATAGAACTATAGGTTACGGTTTAAGGTTAGGTTTCTCCGTTTATTTTATTTTTATGCGAGGAAGACGAGTGATAGCTCCTCATGGCATGGCAGTAAAGTGCCCCATGGCAGCACCTACACTCTACAGCTGAGAAAAATAGACTGAACGTTGTACACTATATTTTTTAAAAGTAAACACATTGCATGTTTTCGGAACTTGAGTTTACCGTTTTTTACCTCTCGCTTAACCGTTAGTAAACATCGTATTGAGACCTTCATACTTAAAATATCACATGATATGATACCTCTATTTACTCAGTCAGCGTGTTAGAATGTTCTGTTATTAAGTTTATGATGTAAATTAGCAGAACTAGACTAGACTCGAATCGAATGCCACGTCCGTGTATTGGCAAACCTACCCTACTAACCGACACACAAAAGCCAATATACAGCATACTGCCTGTGCTCCAAATACTGGATTTCTCCATAGTTGGTTCTAGCACTGTTTGTGGCGCCGCCTCTTATTGCTAGATCGATGAGACATTAGACTTATAATTTTGAAATGGTTATCTATATTTCAAATAATCCACAAGCATTTTGCACATTTTATATCAATATCAATAACATTTACTGACTTTTACAAAAAACTACTTTTAGTACTTGGGCCTTGACAAGTAGGTACTTACTGTAGTGATTTCTAAATCATCAACTGGCACTTTCATTCACGCAAGATTGGCGAAGTACAACAGTGCGTGGGATTGAAACCTCTGAATACCGTATATTCTACAGTTTAGCAATAGGCACTCGCATTTACCTTGATAATTTATGGTAGAGCTACTTCATTGGGTATCAAACGCAAACCTATTTTCAGAAATATGAAAAAATTATCTCAGGCAAATATACTGTGCCTCAATAAAGGCGATAGACTTGGCATTTATTTTGTTGGGATGAAATCTCTCCCCTTTAAAAATAGGTAAAAAAACTTTTTAAGTTAAACGGTTTTATGTTAAACATACATTGCAATGTTTAAGATAAATATACTAAAAACCAAAAAATAATAAAATAGATACAGTCGTGGGAATTATAAACATATGCATAGACTAGACTAAAATAAAACCGTGGGGCACGTCAATTGTTACAATCGTTGATTAAAATGTTTGTTTTGTAATATTACACTATAATTAGGCAGTTGACGTGCCCCACGGTTTTATTTTAGTCTAGTCTATGCATATGTTTATAATTCCCACGACTGTATCTATTTTATTATTTTTTGGTTTTTAGTATATTTATCTTAAACATTGCAATGTATGTTTAACATAAAACCGTTTAACTTAAAAAGTTTTTTTACCTATTTTTATTTTCTAATTTTTAGTTTTTATTTCGCATTCATATTCATATAGTACATTGTATTATACTGGTTGAGCACTTTCATTTGATACCCATATTGATGGGATCGATAAAACCTACGTTATCCGCCATTTTGTAGCGGCCGCCATCTTGGATTTCAATTTTTTATAGTATATTGTATTCTGCTTGTTGAGCCCTTTCATTTGATACCCATATTGATGGGATTAATAAAACATAAATTATCCGCCATTTTGTAGCGGCGGCCATCTTGAATTTATAATAATAATGAATAAACATAATTGTATTGTCACCAAAATCCAAAGTGTATACAAAATTTCAGATTAATCGGTTGACAGGAAGAGGGTGAAATTTGAATTACTAAATTTGACCCAAGAATAAAGAATAAAACAAACGGGGTGAGCTAAATAAAACCGTTTAAAAATGGCGTAAGCCTTCTTTGAGCATCCACTTTTATCTGTTTACTAGCAGACCCGGTGAACTTCGTATCACCTGAAATAGTTTGACTCTCCGCGTCAAAAATGGCGATTCCAATACAAAATGACCAATTTTTATTTCTTCCGTTTTTCAGCTTATCCTTTAACTTTTCCCCTATTTCTTTGCTTTTAAACCTACCCTGAACTATGGTGAACTAAACAAAACAGTAAATATGCAAATCGGTCAAGCCGTTTCTTAGTTTTAGCGAGACTAATGCACGGCGATTCATTTTTATATAGATAGATAGATAGATAGATTTGATGTTCATAAGCACTTAAACCTTCGGCGGTATCGATCATGCAACATGTTAAGTTAGTCTTATCGGAGTTTGTCAGCTCGAGTCGCCGCTGTCTATGGCGCTCTATCGATGTATCGTGCACTATCAGGCTCCGTCCGTCATACTAGGCTCGTAGAACCCACAAGGAGGCTGTTCCGTGTTGCACCACGTTCGATCGGCGCCGTCGACCGTCCACTGTCGACACCCAGGCATTAGGAGCTTGGCCAATTGCGAGGGGTTATGCGTATTGTCGTAATGTGACACACTCGATGGGGGAACAAATGCGTGACCAACAGACAGGTAATGTGCACATCAAGGAAAGTAAAAGACTCAATAAATTCCTTGCTTTTATTTACTTAGCGCTCAACAGGTAACGTACTCGTACATCGAAAGAAGGGTTACAAAATTACATATTTTCATAAAAAAATGTGTTTTTTATTCAAGTAGAGATAATGAAAGTATTACTTATATGTATTAAAAATAGTTTTTTACTACCTCGTGTAACAATCTACTATTTTGACCGCTTCGCTAGCTACGGTTCGTTTTTTGGAGAAGAAGAAGATGGCAAAAAAAACTCCAAGGGTCTCTTTTCAATATTTTAGTTTCAAGTTCGCTAGATACGCATTTGCTGCATGTCCCAGTGCGTTCAAGTTCGGTAAGCATTCGCTTTGTAACCGAGTGCGTTGTCCCCTTACAAAGGCAGTGTCGAAGCGCGCTATTATGTCGAGGATGTATTATAAAGGCAAATGATTGGGGTCCGCGCCTATCATTATGTTTGCATACCACTTTGGTGGGCGCCTCCAGCTTACTATTGTTATATCATGAAACCACTTGCGTTCTTTGGTGGCATCTAGTTTCATAGCAGTAGTTTGAGTAGTAGACAACCAGCCACGTTGTTGTCTAGGGCACTCTTAAGTACCTATACTTAATCGGCCTTCAATGTTTAAATAAACATCGCGGGAAATACAGTGAATTTCGAAGCGAGCGTACTTTCCGTTCGATTATAACCTTTATGCAAAGAGTGGTAACTGTCAAAGTGCTTAAGAATTCACACACTTGAATGTACCGGGTACTCGTATATTTAGGTCATGGTGCGGCCCAAAAGTCCGCATAAAATTACTATAAAGAAGTGTAAAAATACCTTAGTTATGAGGCGGCAAACAAGTGCTTATTACGCGAGTGTTACGGTTGGCAATTAAAACAATACATTATGGCTTCGAGCGGATGATGACGGTCAAGATTTGTCCGCCGCGATTGTAATCTACTTCCAAAGTAATTTATGGTTGTAGTCAGGGACGCTAGGGTCAGGCAGTAGTTAGAAAAACTAAATTGGACAGGACGTACAACATACTTCTTGTCTACAATAAAGTATTCTGTATCTACCCCTATCTACTTACTTTGGAGGGCGTTGTCAGGCTGTTGGTTCTGTGCAAGAGTCGGTAGTAAGATCCAGGCAAATGTAAAGTGGACAGGCGTACTTGTTGAGGGCGGTGGCAGGCTGTAGATCGTCCAGAGCTTGGCAGAGCTCCATAGACCCTGTCCAGTAGTTTTTAGTCAAGTAAATGCTTACTGTTGAGGGCGATGGCAGGCTGAAGGTCGTCCAGAGCTTGGCAAAGCTCAAGGAAGCCTGTCCAGTAGTTGTTAGACAAGTAAATGCTTACTGTTGAGGGCGATGGCAGGCTGTAGGTCGTCCAGAGCTTGGCAAAGCTCAAGGGAGCCTGTCCAGTAGTTGTTAGCCAAGTAAATGCTTACTGTTGAGGGCGGTGGCAGGCTGTAGGTCGTCCAGAGCTTGGCAAAGCTCAAGGGAGCCTGTCCAGTAGTTGTTAGCCAAGTAAATGCTTACTGTTGAGGGCGGTGGCAGGCTGTAGGTCGTCCAGAGCTTGGCAAAGCTCAAGGGAGCCTGTCCAGTAGTTATTTCCCCAGTAGAACATGCTCGCGTAGCGGCCGCTCGCGTCGTCCACTGAAACAAAAGATAAATAAACGTTAAACATGTAATTTATTTCTGGAGATACTAGCTGGTTCATGTGGCTTTGTTTGAATGAAATAAAACGTTTGAATAAAATTTAAATAAAATTTTGAACCAACTATAAATTCACCAAAGTATTGTAATAATCGGATGGTTGTGTTTTTATAATTCAGAAATCTTCTCCAGTACTGTCCAGCAACTCAAAAAAGCCTCTCTTTCGTTTTGTAATTTGTTATAATTATCGTTGTAACTCATGTTTTTACCATTTGAATAGTTTCCCATGAACAATATCTAAGAATTTTCGGCCATTGAACATTGAATTTTGCATATTTCGATGATGTGTTTAATTTCAAAATTAAAATGGCTGAATCTGCGATGAAACATTTTACACTCGAGGCCGACGATTAACAGCTTAGTGCTAATATAAAACAATGAAAATATACGGAAGTTAAAATAAACATTCACTCTACGCAACGAGCACTTATGTTGAAAAAATCCTTCGCCTCGCTTTACATTAGCAAATGTCTGTCAAATCATAATTATACAGGGTGTTAAAAGACCACCAACAGACCCGAAAGCCACGCATACTAGACACCAAAACAAAGTACTTTTTCGATTAATTATTGCTGGGAAATGATTTTGGTTTTAGAGGTTATAATTTTGAAAAATATTTAATCACGCAATGGACGTGTACGTAACGCACAGAAGTCATATTGCGCAAGCGTAGGTATAAGTTTATGTTACTTAAGCTGGAAGTGCCGATGTTTAGAATACATTGCGGGTTAGCCTACTTAAAGTTTCGCTATCGACTTAGAGTGCACCCTATAGATACTGAATACATTTCTGCAAAAAAAAAGTTTTGAAAAGTCCGACTTTGAACCTCATTATCTCGGAAACCGTTGATTTCCCAGGCATAGTTCCTTGGGCAAAAATGTTCCTTATGATGAGGACAATACGTTTTTTCCCGCTTTGTTGGCGGTCTTTTAACACCCTGTAGAATGCAAACGATTATTCGATCAAATCACTCTTGGCGATAACTCACAAATCCAAGGATAGAGTTGGGCTGCAGCTGCATATCTTTGGGTTATTATTATCGGTATGAGACACGACGTACTTAAATTATATAAATAACATAATCGTTATTAGATAATGCTTTGTGGCATTTATGATTATGGTCACTTATTGCTTATTCTTGCTGTCGGAAGAAATAATAATTTCCCACGGCGGGAATTAATGTAGGTACAATAACGTTACCAGCGTGTTGAACCAACATCTACTACCTCAATGGTCATCCAAGCTCTGCCAGTCGAATATCAATAAAAGTTAGTGGAATGTAATGAAATGCATACAATTAAGTACCTAAAACAGTACTCTGGTTGACCCAGCCGATATAAATGAAGATATAAACTTTTTTGACACTTTGTAATCTTTACGAGGTGCAGAGAAGAAAGGATGTTTTGAAATCGTCACATAAAGCCTCGATCACACATCGTCGGCAGAATTTTATTCGAGTGACTGTACGCTCGCTGTTGAAAATATCGCCGCTAGCAAATATTATTCTTGCTGCTTTTCGACTTTAGAAGATACAAGCGGAAAATGCCAATCCCACTAAAAACATTTTCGTGTAAAAAATGTTGCCAAGATGAGACCATACACCTCGCACTGTCAAAAAGCTTTCAGATCTCATGTAGAGCCAAGCTTCTAACTCTACAAGCCCTAACTGCACAAACTCTACTCCTTAGTCAAAATATGTGGCTTGACCGTTTCGTTACTAAAAGAACTTGCAGTAACAGAAAAGTAATGAACCGTGAATAAAATTTTCACCTTTCGCCCATATGACGGTAGCATGCGTTAATAGAATATTCCATTGTGTTACCAATCGGTTGCGCTACTCTTTTCAGCCTATTGGCAGCTTATTTATATGCTATCTATCAACTATCAATGTCCGCTAGTCAAGGTCGGTTGCATTGGGGCATGAAAAAGTGACGAACAGAAGGCGGACTCGATACTATATCCAGTTTAAGTCAACAGTTTGGGCTCAGATTTCGTCAAAAAGTTGCTTAAGTATATTTTTTCTCAGTTATCGAAGTCAGTAGAAAAAATTGCGGAAAAAACTATCACCCTTAAAAAAAAAGTCTATGTGTTACTCTGGTTTATTAGCTATGGGTATCTCCATTCCAAATCAATCCAACCGTTTCAATGTGAAATTGTAACAAACATACACACTCACTCACGCACTTACAAAGAGAAACATTTATATTTATTAGTGGGATGTACTGGTTTGACACCGGAAAACCCCATAACTACTATAGAACAACGCTATGGCCATCCCTCTGACATCTTTTTTGAGATTGCTGCGACTATGTGGGCCACCTGGGCCCGGCCATTATTTTATTTAGCAATTCGGCGACCGATGCATGCGAATTACCCATCGCAATAAACGCTTTGTATTCGACGTTTGTCTCCATTCTAAGGTCACTGTTCGATTGTGCGCCGTTTGGCATTTATTTAGACAGCTAATGAGCAAAGTGGACAAAGGCTGTATTGTTTAATTACTTGGAAGAGGAGGGAAGTTGCGACATCCGTATTGGGTTTGCACGTATTGACCTAGTTTTTCCTGTGGACATAGTTGGGATATCGAAGTTGAGAGGGTCGTATACCTCGGTGTTACTCGTAGGTAAACCTTCTCAATCTAGGGGTAAAAACAAGCACTGGAACGTCTTATTCGTCACTTTTCCCATCAATTTTAAGTGAAAGCACCACTGTAAACTTTATGAATCATCTATAACAAAGTATACGCTTAGCGGTAAGACCCTGAAATAAGCTCTTTTGCAAGGGTGATGTTAAAAGAAAGTGGTGGAGGGGTAACCGCAGAATGTCAAGATTACTCAAGATTATGTACATCTCACTGTGAATGGGCTTTTCTCTGTTATGGTAAGCCCTGTGGCCACTAATCTCTGTCACCAACATGCTTGGGTTACCTAACCCTGACAATTGCAAGCTCAATACAAGGATCTCAGTCTTTTCTAGAGGTGTCAGTGGCTTACAGGTGAGGATAGAATAGCAGCTGGCAATTAAGGGTGGTATTCTAGAACGCTACTTAAACTCAGTTCAAACTAAACTCTAAATTTTAATTCGAGTCCACGGAATGACAGTTGCTACAAAGGATTTATCTGACAGTAGCATACTAGCAACTGTCATTCCGTGGAATCGAATTAAAAATTAGAGTTTAGAAAGCTCCTTGAACTCTGTTTAAACCCAGTTTAAGTAGAGTTTAGTAGTGTCAACTGTCGATAAAACAGTGTATGTTTTGTATTGAATATCCCTACCTTCATATAAAAACATGCACTGCTTGAAAGGAGGGATATTCAAATCAAAACATGCACTGTTTTATAGACAGTTGACAATACTAAACTCTACTTAAACTGAGTTTAAACAGAGTTCAAGGAGCGTTCTAGTTTGAAATGAGTTTAAACAGAGTTTAAGTAGCATTCTAGTTTGAACTGAGTTTAAGTAGCGTTCAAGAATACCACCCTTAGAGATAGCATTTTAGCGTCCGCAACATAAGCGCGCTATTCAAACGAAATAATTTCTCTGAGTGTAGCCCATGTAACCCGCGGCTTCACGTATTGACTTGTCTTTCATGTGGGCTAGCCCGACTCGACTAAGCTGCCAGGATATTGGTATAGGTGCTGGGCAAGCCTACTCCATCTAAAATAATTTCCCAGGCACTGCAGCGCCGAGTTGTCTCTTCACCCATCTACCCCTAGTGTGAGTGAAGGTGCCACTGGACGCTGTATAAATCATCTCATAGATGCAAAGGCCTTAGTTATTTAGGCCACTTTATACAAGAACTAAAGTGAAAAGACTCAGTACCGGAAGCGGTCTAATAATAATAATGATTATGAAGCAACCAGGGACTATTTTGGGTACCCTCAGTTTACCCTCTGTAGATTGGACATAACCAATTAAACATGACAGTAAACGTGCCAATTTATTGCGGCAGGTCGCGACAAATGGCGCGCACTTTCGCTCTCATACCGTCGCCGACATTATTATGACGTATTACGACATAAGTACGACATAAGTGAGACACGCCACCACATAGGGATAATAAAAAAGTCAGTTTACGGCTCAGCACAGCATGAATGGTCGAATCGAGTTCGTTAGCGCGATAAGTATGCTTTCTCTGTCTTTATCTCTCTCTATGTATCAAGCTATCAAAGGCCATCTTACTGGACGTGATGTTCGAGAAATAGTGGTATTCTTGGTAAATTCTTTGAATATTATGGGTGTATTGCCCTAAATTGTAATGCAAACAGTTATGAAGCTTTGTTCTCTGAAATTAACTAGTGGTTCGCCCCGAACTTTGAACTCGCGACCCCATATCTCAGCAACCCCTTGACCGATTTGGCTCATGTTCGAACTTAAAAATTCTGTTTGCCTCATTTACCTGCCTACCAAATTTCATGACGATCCGACTAAATTTACTCAGGTTATCGTCGGACGAACATTCATACAAACATACATACATACACAAACATACATACATACAAACATACAAACGCCGGATTGTTCAAGTAGACTCGGAGAACTTCGCTCGCTTCGCTCGCTCGTTCAATTACGAATTTAAGCCTGCTTTTTGGTGGTGTTTAGCCGTGGTGCGCAGTGTCATACAGAGAAAGCGCGTCCCAATAGTCGTGCGCTTGCGCAACGGTCCGTCGCCGGCGCGTGCGTGTGGTCCAAGGTTGGCCCTGCAGTGACCTGGCTTGTCTCTTGCAAGTGTTCGTGTTATCAGATACGCAGCCAACCGTTGGAATAGTTGGTGGTCATGGAATTGGCCGCTGGCCTAGAAAAAAGCATCATTTTACACAATACTGTACTTAATGTTCTTTCCTTTACTTGCGCACATGGCTCAAGTCAAAAGTTTAAAGCTGTGTCTGCGATACAATTAATCTCGCCTTTCCTTAAAGAGCGCCTTAACCAGACAATTGCTGTCATGATTAGCACCAGTTTCCGAGCCTACAACGTACCTACCTATGTTCCTGTCCCCATAGCAGTAGCAAAATGTATCTATTTCCTTTCGCTTGTAAAACGATCCACGCGCGATGTCAACGCATGACTCTATATTTGTTGTGTTACTATACTACACATCAGCGTCAATATGCAGTTTGTTAGCGAGGTTTCCCTTTCTATCGGTGTCGTATAGGTACTCCCCTCGTTATAAAGATTGAAAGCATGGTTGCCACATTGATTTTAGGAAGTCGAGGTTGTACCTAATCGGTGTTTCTGTGAAAGAAGTACCTCATAGTTGGCAGTGAGGGAAGGAATGCTTGATGGATACACGGTATTGTAAATCAAGCCCTCAACATCTATTGCAACAAACTCTTGCGGAGGTACCTCACCCGCTAATTGCTATTGCTAACTGGAAGGAACACATTGTAATGGCTTAGTGGAGGATTGCTTAGGTGCTAGACCAGTCATCAAATCTGAGCCGAATGGTACTTTTACTCTCCTAATGTGATCAAAAGAGCCCATTACGCCTTTTATTATCATGAAAGCTACCCGGATAGACAGTTGCTAAAAAGCCTATGACGAAGTGTCAAAGATGATCGCTAAATGACAAATCAAATACAAGGATTACTAATTGAATACAAATGATTATCACATCAGCAAAAAATACATTGGTATTTTACAGATAATAGCGTAAAAATTCAGTAATTTAAGTGATAGGTACACCATGGCACGGCACACAATGTTGCGAATTCACATGCTAGCGATAAGTAGATGAGCTTACGTGAAACATGAAACTTGTAAGTTGTAAGGCTAATAAGAGAGGTTACTTTACATTTATACGATGGATTTTTATTTAAATGTATGTTTTTATATCTAAGAACATGATGATGAGTGAAGCGACCACTCAGACGCTGTAGTGCCAGTATGTACTCTCAAATTTACGTGTTTTGGTATCGTCCAACGCTGGACAATGTACTCGGGCCGTACCACTTATATTATTTATCAGAACCTATTTTTACAGATCCGCCGGACTACTTTTTACCTCAAAAGCATCGTGTCTAGGAAGAAAGGGTCGGTCGTTGACCCTGCCTCACAAATAGCGACCCACATTCCTCAAAACACGTTCCGTTGCTCCCGGCTTCCTTCCAAACGCCTGTTTCTATTGCCTTTAACCACTGTTATTATCCTGAGATATAGGTGTTGAGAAAGAGGTCTTAATCGTTAGACGTTTGTTTAGGGGCTACACATTTCTTAGCATAAGTCAGCCGCGCCACCTCAGTTTTAATAAAAAACATAAACATATGTTTCGACATATGCATCGACAGTTACTTGACTCGGTAGCTCAATTGGTAGAGCGCCTGCACGGTATGCGGAAGGTTGCGGGTTCAAGTCCTGTCCCGAGTGAATTTTTTCAACTTATTATAAATGTTTAAATTATTCCCTAGCACGGGTTAGTGCTTTAGAAAAAACAAAAAAGTGGTTAAACATAAACATATTTTTGCAGAAAGTGATTTTACAAAAGAAGTTGCAATTTAAGGGAACCTATCGTAATAGAGCATCATGGAAATACTCGTAGCAACGGACTTTATGCAGAAATCTGCCCAAAGCAGTCGCACAAAGTAAAGTACAATTTCGTTCACATTTTGTAAAGTTGATAAAGTCTAAGAGCAGAAAGAAATACGGCCAGGCTTTCCTCAGTGGGCAGATGTGTGTATGGGCTACTTAATATTACGTGAGCCCACATAACATTGAGATAAGTGTAAGCATGGATCCACGGGCGGACCGGTTGATTGGCCAATGCGTGCGCGCCCGTATTGCGGCTCTGTCGCAAGCTATGGGCTGACCGAATCTCACTCACGCGACTACTAGGCTTCTAAACAATAAGGTTAAGCGATAGAAAATGATGCATGATTGTGCAGAGCCAACAAGCAATTCATGGAAATGTAGATAAGTAGGGAATACGAGTATCAATCAATCTAAATAGCTCTACATCTACATATTCATCATCTATCACAATGGCTGCTGCACGCCTAGCATCTATGACTATTTTGATGTCTCTCTAGCCGTTTTAATCGACTTAGGCCTGTAGAGATATAGTTGCATTGAGCTTTACACAGTTGATGTGTACTTTCGCTACCGTATTAGTTTTGCACACAGTTCTTGCTTTACTTATCGCATTAGAACAAAGTAGCAAGCAAATTAGCCAGCATCTAAACAAAAGCCAGTGGCTATGTCTGGAGGCATTGTTCCGTCGTATTACAGGCTATTACGACGTGAGACAAGGAAGGAAGGTATTACAATTTCCCACAAAGTCAGAGAAAGCGCCGAGCGAGGAAGGACGGGGGCAAAGACCCGCGCGGAGAACTGTTTAGGATTGTTATACTTACTTAGTAGTTTCATCATAAGTTTACTACAATGTAACAATCGAAAGCTACGTATCACTTTCCTCGTTAGATAGTGACATTGTATTGCGTTACTACTACCTACTCCAAAGAGTGTTAACTTTGACATAACCATTTCCCCAATTTACAGAAACACTCACCCGTGATCTTCCTGCTGTCTATAGGTGGCAGAGTCCGTAAACGTGTTAATAACTATTCAAAACAAAGCCTCTGACATTTAATTTTAAATAAGCTTATTTCATAAACAACTAACCGATTTTGTTAAAACATGTCTAAGATCACTCGCTAGAAAAGCCACTTTCAAATAAAACCGCATCCAAATCGGTTCACCTGTTTAAGAGCTAACTACGTTGCCACGCTCAGACACACAGACACACACGCACACAGCGGTAAATGTTATAAAACACCTCTTTTTGTGTCGGGGGTTAAAAAGCATGTTTCAAAGGTAACTAAAAGGTAACTGGCTTTTCGCTGCGTCGAGCGGTCATTCCAGGGGCTTGTCTGTAACGCAATGGCGAGTCGATGGCGTCCTAGTAAAAGGACAAAACCGGGGACAAATCCTAGTATAAGGGGTTTCCCCGTTTTTCTCCTACGAACAGCGAACTAATCGTCTAGTCGTAGAATCAGAATATTCTTTGCTGTACTAGAAAAACATTAAAAAGACCGACAACATAATAAATCGTAATTGAAGCCGTAAATTGGGAGTCCAGTTGGCACCATTGCGTTACAGACTCAGGCCCCAGATTTATCTAGATTGGGTGAAGTAGTGGGAACGCCTTACCACATCTACTTTGCCCCGGCATTGCAAAATTCTCACTGTTTGCGGCAAAATACTTTGCGTGAAAGACAACTTAGTAACACAAGTACTGTTATTAATATTCAGTAGACTTTCTATTGTTGAGGCTCGGTACGTGATGATGACGTTGTATAAAAGTTCACATTTTTAGGGAAAGTAAGAAGAGAACTTGAGGAAATCCTTCCTGAATACAAATTCTCAAATGGGTGTCATGGTGTCACAGCAGAAATTACACACTCAGAAATCGATTATTATGCGTGAAGGAAGACTTGCCCTAGTTCCACTTCACAAGCCTCCACCTCGTTACCTTAGCAAACATTAATAACTTGAGTCTTCACTTTTTTATCGACAAACTAGGTACACAAGTTAGTCATCTCTATCACAGTAAAATCACTTGTATTTTAATAGTAACAAGGTCGTAGATGGTTGCAGACTAAAGTTGGTTGGCTATGGGTTAAGTGTACAATACGTTTGCTTGTATTGAGGTTGCTATGTATTAAATAAGCTTCCTTGTCTTCAAGATTTCTAATTTCGTAAAAATTTACATCGGCGTAAAGTTGGTAATTTGGGACCGAAAAACTTCGCAATATCAAACTTCGGAGCTACTAAGATAATTTGAGCGGCGGCAGCAATACCAGACTATTCTAACGATTTGATTGACTGAAAAGCCTGACTTAGTTTTGTGCACCTTTACCTATGCAGTAACAGTTCTGAATGTTTCCAGTATACAGGGTGGCCCAAACATAGACGCCAAGCGAGAAAATCTAGATAGCTGACACCGAGGGCTGAGCGTGAATTTCTAATGCAGATCCTACTGACAGATGATTTTAAGCCGATCCGCAATGTTTTTTGTCCGAATCGACCAAAACAAATGAAAATCGATTGAAATAAAATTTCTTCCAACTCCAGTTTTTCGATTTTAATCGCAAATTACTTGAATAAAAGTCCCATAAAGTGACAGGTTTTTTGTATTATTCTGAAGAATGAGGCTTTGGGAAAGTTTTTGAAATCAATAAAAAGTCCTTCAGACCTCTACTTATTTTTTTCCCCATACTAACTATTTCAGTGATGTTTTCACGAAAACAAAATTTTTGGACTTTGGATCATAATTGCGGTATTTCTAAAAGTCCATAGCTGATCGTTATTTTTTTGGTGATAGATAATTTATCTGAAACTCTAAAGAATAAAAAAATGTGCTGAAAAGACGAAAGAAAAAAAAGTTACAAAATAAAATCGAATGCTAGGTATTTTTTTTCAAAAAAACCTTAAAAGCCTCATAACTTCTAAACGACAAAAAATGGCTGAATATACATGGGGGTGATTCGGGTAGCCCTCGGTGTCAGCTATCTAGATTTTCTCGCTTGACGTCTATGTTTGGGCCACCCTGTATTTCCTTTGGCTGTGGCAATTTACTTCAGGCATTGCAATTTATAAGAAAGCGGGAAAACTCAAGACATGCTCGGTGCTCGGATGCTGTAATAATAATAAGCTCTATCAAAGTACACTATGTACCATGTAATTTGCCGACGAGATCGCGCAATATAATAAGTCCACAAACAAGTTTAGCACAGATTCGTTTGCAAGCTTATTATGTCACCTCTACACGTCAGCAGATGCATCTGCGGACGCTGGCAGATGCATCTGCAGATGAATTTCCACGAGCTGTCCACACGTCTGTATGTCGATCAGTCTATGTTCATTCCCGACAGACGAAACACGCGTTCGCCCCGTTTAAAAAATGGATATTGAGACAGTAGCTGCCACACCTATTTATTTATTTAGTAGGTACTATATATTTAGGTATAGGTAAACATCATCATAATGTCATGTACTGGTAGGTATTTTAGGTAGGTTAGATGTCCAATTAGTTTTGCAGTAGTCTCAATAGAAAAATAATTGAAATAGCTACTCAGCTAAATTGTTAATATTATACCTACTTACAACATTTTTATTTTTGTAATATTTATTTTTTTAATTCCAAAGATCGTTTTCAGCTTGATACAGCTCAATAAACCTAAAAGTTTCCTCGGCGCTCATATTATTAGTCATTTCGGGGGGAATTAAACCACAAGAAGCACGCGTGCACTCTCATTCGCATCTACGATCAAACAGGGCCCTTAGCCTGTAACGCAATGGCGGGTCAATGGCGTCCCGGCAGAAGGACAAAACCGGGCTCTCCTCGTTTTTCTTCTACAACCAGAGAACTAATCCTCTAGAATTAGAATCAAAATATTCTTTGCTGTACTACAAAAACATTAAAAGGACAGACAGCGTTAGCAAATCGTAATTGAAGTCGTCACCTGACAGTCCATTTTGGCACCATTGTGTTACAGGCTAAGGGCCCTGATGCGTCGGCAGACGTGTGGACAGACGCCGGAGGTTCGCGCCGAAACCCTTTGATGTGTGCCAAAAAACCGACAACCATCGGATTCGAGGCGGAGGCGTCTCCAGACGTTAAATACCTACCACAGATGCGCAAATCACCCCCTCTACACGTCGGCGGACGCATCCGGAGATGACGTCTGCAGATGCCTCTGTAGACGTGTAGAGGAGCCTTTAGATAAGCCACTGACTGACTAACCCACATCGGGGGTGATTACTCATAAATAACACTGGGTTACGATGTCGCACACCGCTACGTATGGCACAGAGCAATCAAGTTGTTATCACAGGGTAATGGCATCTCCGCCATATTATGTGCACGATCTCTGTAGAAACGTGGTTCATCTCTGAGATAAAAAAAAAGTTGAAGAAAATGGCTTGCTATCGCGACTCATTGCCACGTTTTGCTACTTCTTCTTCTTGATGTGCAGAATCAGAATCAGAATCAATATGTTTTATTCAATATTCCATAAATAAATTATTTACATTGAACGTCAAAATATTATCTAAAGTAAAAAAAAGGTATATAAATCAGATACTTATTACTATCTAATACTAAGTATCGAGCTACTTTTTTTTCTCCAGCTTCACTAGCTCTGATCGTTCTTGGAGAAGAAGCATGGTAAAGAAACTCCAAGGATAAAGTGCCTCTCCATCAATGGAGGTTGGCAGTCAGCTCTTTGCACCTCTCTGCACGTATCTACTACCAGGCCCTAAGTAAAGGGTCAGAGACTCAGAACCACTGTTGACAATTTGGGGGAAAGTTATATTTACAGCAAAATGCTCACCCCCCCCCCCCCCCCCTCCTGCAAAGAGGGAATCACTTGACTAATAGATTGCGTTAGGTTCCGATAGACCCGACAAAGAAGTCTGACTGTGGGTTCCAAGACCAACATTAGCCGTGAAGTTTTCGTAGTTATAAACACATGGGGGCATCAAGTTGGCTGCAAACATTACAGTAAAAACCACGCAAACAAAACGAACATGCAACTATCGAATCAAGAATAAAAAGACAACGCGCAAGAGACAGTCTGACATAACTGGACACATATTTACAGTAGCTCGTTTCGAGATTCTTAAAACAATAAACGCAAGTGTTAATTTTGACCGCCAGGTTGGCAAAGAGAAGTTTGTTTTTACAACCTATCTATCGTTTATTGCGTGAGTGGCATAGCTCCTATTTAACCGCATGGCCGACATTCAAAATGGTCTGTTTTTAAAGAAAAAAAGCCTTATCTGCGGGTACTGAGAGAGTCTTCCTACCGTAGCTAATCTGGTATCCAATCGGGCGTTATCATCGCCCCTCGTGTCCAGTCATAATGATAGAGTCGTGCAAAGCTAACTTTTGCCCGGGCGCCTTAGGGCGCCGTGCATAGTGAATAGCCCGCGTGCCAAGAAAAATGCACAAAATCGAGTCCTGTATCAAATACACTAAAAAAATCGAAAAATTTCACCCTAGAATTAGTTAACACAGCCAGTTTTGTGTTGAGATTCGTAAACGTTTTGAAGATATTTTGGTTGAAAAAAAATAGGCGGCGCACTTTTTTTCAAACAAAATATCTTGCAACCTGTTATTGTTATCAACACAAAACTGGCTGTGTTGGATAGGTCTCAAGTCTCAACTAATTCTAGGGTTTGATATGTGAACATTTTCGATTTTTTTAGTGTGTTTGATACAGGAATCGATTTTGTGCATTTTTCTTTGCGCGCGGGCTAATTCACTATGCCCAGCGCCTTAATAAATTATGGCACTAAGTTTTAACCTACCTCATCATCATCATCATTTCCTGTTATCCCTAATCAGTGACATAGGGCTCTCAAAACAGTTTTCCAATCTGGCCGAATACGCGCCTTCATCTCAAGCTCAGATTTGCTCATTCCGAGACTGTTAGCCTTCTGTTCAACCTGCCTAGATCAAATAAAATATATCTCGATATTTAATTCGGCGGTAGTTCACCCTGAAGTTTATAAGTAATAAAATTTCGAGGTTTAGGCCTTGTCCTCAGTCACAGCCGGGTTAAATAGCAATTTTACCTTCTTGAGCACCTAAAGCAAATGTGTTTCTTAAAACTCTGCATTTAAGGGCTTAATTACGCTGAGGAAACTTCTGACCTACGGCGGTCAAAAGGTGAGGGCGTTTAACTTATTTAAAGTGAAATATCATACCCTTTTGGTGTAGGTAAGTGAACTTTTCGGAATTTACGAGGAAATATCAAGGTTCAAAATGAATAACGATTGCATTTGCATCTTTGGTCGCGGAATCAACCTCCAAAGTCTCTTCTTCCTGGGTTATTTTGAATGTACATTTTAATGAATCTTGACTTGATGAGCCATCCTCTTCTTTTGATACCTAGCCGATATTGGTTGACAGATATGGTCACAATCAATATTATGAACCTCCATGTTATTTAATACATGATATTTATCTTGCAAAAACCAAAACTGGTACCATAACTGGTACCAAAACTGGTAAGCATCTGGTACGCATCTAGATACGGCCATGATAATAAAACGCCTAAAAAATCCAGCTGCATTTTTTTGGCATATTCTCCGTCGTAGAAGCCAGCATGTGCGCTGTATAATGTATTACGTAAAGAAAGTCACATTACCGAGCTAAAGTAAGTTCTACAGACGACGGGTCAACGTTGGCTCCGAGACTTGAGCCAGATAATGCGTCTGCGGTTCAGTACGAGATTGAAATGGCTTCTAGGCATATTGAGTTGCCCTATCACAAAAACCCTAGCTCTAAGGACAACCTAACAGCTTCTCGAAGAGGGTGAAACGAGTAGGTGGCTCATAAAAGCTATGCTACATAGCAGATGGATAACTAGAAATAAAAAATAAAAAAACATTTACTAATATCGAGAACGTCTCGAGAAGCGGCGTGGGAGTAGAGGAATTCAGTTTAGTAATACAATTCCAGAGCGTTTAAACTTGTTTACTTGATTATTGCCAAACGGTTCTGGCCGTAGCAAGCAAGTTAACAGGGCCACTACGGCCAATGTGTGGTAAGAATGGCAACAAAGGGCTTCACAAGCTTTTGTTTCACCGTAATAGGCTCATTGAAGTGTTGCTTCATCTCCGAAAATGGTGTTGTTGTTAACATTCTTTCGTTCCACTTAGTATGCGCAGTCCTTACGAACTAGAGATAAGCAATTAATATTAATTTCATATTGGGGTTCGAATGTTTGAACGGAGCGCGCGTAATAATAAAATATTGGAACTAATCAAAGTAATCATCCGATGTGTCTAGCGACACGGGCCCAAAGAATACTCACTCGGTTACCACAATAGCATGCGGCTAAAGCTGCCAACACAATGGGGTTCTCATGACCGTTTGTCAAATTTGCGGTCAGTGTGCGCGTGGGTTAAGGTCGCGCACGCGCTCGCAAGACGGGTTTAATCAGAAATGCTGTTATTATGATGATACTCAGTTAATTGGGCGGACCGATGGATCAACGATACCACGGCTATGTTGAGGCAGGACTATCCTATGCTGGTAACTGATACCAGGTCTAGAACATTGTCAGACAATAACTACTAAACTAGTGGTTCGCCCCGAACTTTGAACTCGCGACCCTTTATCTCAGTAACCCCTCGACCGATTTGGCTCATGTTCGAACTTAAAAATTCTCTTTGCCTCATTTACCGGCCTACCAAATTTCATGACGATCCGACTATATTTACTCAAGTTATCGTCGAACGAACATTCATACATAAATACATACATACACACATACATACATACAAACGCCGGATTGTTCCAGTAGACTCGGAGAACTTCGCTCGCTCGTTCAATTAAAAAGTTAAAATACCCCCAACATTTTTAGCTTCAAATCAGCATATCTCATAGACGGCTGAACCGATTTTGATAAAACATATCTAAGAACACACGCTAGAAAACCTGCTTTCAAATGAAAATAACCGCATGCAAATCGGTTTTCCCGTTTAAGAGTTACGTACGGTGCCATTGACAGACACACACACACACAGATATAGCGGTCAAACTTATAACACCCCTATTTTTGGGTCGGGGGTTAAAAATATAGGAAGGTATGTAGGTACCAGTGTTTACCACTTCCATACACTAGTCCTCACCAACCATTTAAACCACTGATGAAGGGTGATGAAGGTCACAAATGTTAGCAGAACAGTAGAGTCTTTTCTCTAACAGGCTGTAGTATGTGGGTGGGATTTATTTATCAACTCTGCATGTTCATGATGAAATTCGTTCTCTCTAATTACTTAAATGCTTTCAATCGATTTGATCTCGTCAGCCTCGAGACTGCGTCCATAAATTAAACATTGGTAATAAAGTCATGTGCAACATTATGAAAGTGTTTTGAACCAAAACAGAAGGTAGTGGGCTTTGGCTGTTTACAGCCATGAATGGAGTGAGGCCTTTGATTGATTAGATACATTATCTAGTCCCTTTCGAAGTTGATATCGTTATATCAGGTTGGTTTCGGACTTCATTAGGTAGTCTTATTCATGGATCAGAGCTTGCACCGCTACTTGACTCTCACTGCGCGTACCTATGATAATGGCTGGGTTACCTATACCTACGTTGGACAAATCAGAATAGTTGAAATAAAGTTGAATAAGCGAAGTTGAAAAGGTCGGTAGGTATCAAAGCAACACAGAATAGAAAAATATCTGAAATGTAGTAAATTAATCTAAAAAAAAAACTCTTTTTCGGTCTCTAAAAATGCTTGTTTACTAATCAAATATTCAAACAATTAAATCAGTGGTTCTTAACCTTTTTTGGACCACGGACCACTTTGATAAATTTTTTCTTAGTGCGGACCACCAGATCAAAGGTATATCGTGTTTCACATGAAATTGTTTCACCTGACCTAAAGTATAATGTATGTAAGTAAGTCGAATACAGGAAATTAATATGAGTCGGTTTTGGAACAATGGAACATACACGCGAAAATTCACCAATTTTACTAAAATTATTATGGAGATTTAATAGGCTTTTTTCGGGTTTTTTTTTTTGTTGTTTATGAAGACTTCTCTAGATGGCGCTATCTATCTCACCATAGAAAATGGAGTTTAGCCAGAATTAATGTCAAAGTCTGTCCACAGACTGTCTATTGGTCTGTGCCGAGGTTTTTTCACAGATAACTTCCCCGCCGCGCGCCGCTTGTTCTTGCTCGTAATTTTTGTTTCACAAATTCACGAGTGATCATCCACGGATTTTCATTAAAATAATAACTACTTAGAATTATAAGTGCTTTTGTACATCTTGTATGTATGTACAAGCCATGTATGGGAAGTGTTGTGTTTTGGGTCGAATGGAGAAACCAGTTTAGCCTAGGCCAAACTAAGCTAGCCTTATTTGAATAGGGGTAATACAGATTCTACCTAGTTATGCTAGACTAGTACTTTTTCTTAAAACTAACTAACCCGCCGTAATTATCTGAACAGTAGGGGACGCATTTAAAGGCCGAATTTGAAAAAGTCTACATTCAAAAAGCCTACGGTATATCCGATTTTGTCCGGTTTGAAGGACCACTCGAAAACAAAAAGAGGTAGGTAGGTATGTCAGTGTGTCGCCAACCGAACCTACTGACCTAACCTTTGTTTTAAATCTTTTTCGACTGTCTGTCACACGTCCAGGAATACCCTGTATGTTTAACACCCTTTATGTCGGTTTTTAGAACACCTTTATAAGTAAAAGGCCTGGTTTCGGGGTTCTTAAGGGGTTCGAAAATTTCGTTATTTTTGCGCTAAACCTCTTAGTTTACGAGATATGGTAACATTCTTACGTAATCGTTCGTCAATATCAGCTCGGGCTAGGCCATACTAGTTTATCCTGGAGCGTACAATATTCTTGCTAGGCCAGACTGGATTGGCCTAGGCTAAACTGGTTTCTCCATACGAGCTTCGTTCGGCTAGACTAGTTTGGCCTAGGAAATACCGGTTTATCCATACGAGCTTCGGCTAGACTAGTTTGGCCTAGGCTATACTGGTTCGTTCATACGAGCTTAGGTTAGACTGGTTTGGCCGAGGCGAAACTAGTTTATCATGAAATCGGGTTTGGCCGGTAACATAATACAACAGAAATGGCAAGAAAATAAGGATAATTAGGGGTTAGGTCAAGCGGTTGGTCAGGTGATTATTTTCCATCGCAACTTAAATACCACCCGACGCCACGGTACGCCACCCGACGCGCGCAGACTTATCTGGCGTTCTTTTTGGTTATCTGTGATCTAGTTTGACATTTATTCTTACTAAAATACAGCGCCATCTAGAATTTTTATTATAACTAAAGGAAAAAACCCTATTGGTAGGCGATAGCAATGCGCGCGCAGCGCGCACGCAAATTCACCGATTTTACTAAAATTATTATGGAGATTTAATTGGTAGGCGATAGCAATGCGCGCGCAGCGCGCACGCAAATTCACCGATTTTACTAAAATTATTATGGAGATTTAATTGGTAGGCGATAGCAATGCGCGAGCGCGCACGCAAATTCACCGATTCAAGATGGCCAGATTCCGTCAATATCATCAAGATTTCATTTGTTTGTAAAAGCGCGCGTAGCACGCCCGAAAATTTTACGATTTAACTCTTAAAAATCAAGTTTTCTTTAGCACGTGTAGTAGGTGCGTGAAAAATTCGCGCGCAGCGCGCCCGAGAATTCACTGTTTTTTCCCTTTTTAATTATATGATGAAGATTTATTTAGCTATTATTTGAACAAACGCACCTAGCGCGGCTGAAAATTAACTTATTTAAGCCTTAAATTTCATAATGGAGAATTCCTTTGTTTTGAATAGAACACACGCGCGTATCGCATTTGAAAATTCACCGATTTTAACCTAAATATAGTCTACGTGCTGTTTGACATGTGCTAACGACATTATACTATGAGTGAGCACTGATTACTCGATTTTTAAGGGTTTTGATACTAACACAATTTATCATTTTTTGCGTATGAAGACCGCAAATTTACATCGGAGCCTGCCGCAGGTTACGTATAGGCTATTTAATTATATTATCCTGTCAAAATCTGGCGCATTCGGTTATTCCTTGGCGCGATCTGCAGTCACGCGGATCTTTGGAGTTTAAAAATATTCAGCGCACGAAATTTTCAGTTATTTTATTCATTGGGAACTTATTCAAACATGACTTTCAAAATCAACATTAAAATTTATTAACAACTATCGCTATGTGCGCTGGACTGCAGGACCCTCCCGCGGACCACTAGAGAGGCCCTCGCGGACCACCAGTGGTCCGCGGACCATAGGTTAAGAACCACTGAATTAAATAAACGTTTCAAAATCAAATTGAATCGTAGCTTTTAAAGTCTTATTGCACCAATATAATTATTTTATCATATTACTTAACATTACATATAAATTGGCATACGTAGCCATGAGATGTGGCAATCAAAAATTGCAATCACTTTATATAGCTGTGTAGAATGTCATATATCAAGTGTAATTTACGGTAACTACATGAGCAAAAAATACGTTAATGTTCGACAAAGGTGTGCAATGCAAATTATTGTTGTAACTTTACAAATAACCTAAACCTGTTGTTGCTTTGATGACCAATTGTATCTTCTACAGTCGAAATCAGTCTGTCCAGTTCGTCACACAAAAGAAGATCTAGGGTACAGATACAATATTGAGGAAAACTAAGCCGCAATATAGATACCAGCTAGATTAGCATAAGGCTGGGTTAGGGTGTATCTATGCCGCTCTACGTAAAAGAAAAGAGTGACAGGCATATAGTTTTATAACCCTTATGTTCTCCTAACCCAGCCTTATGCTTCGCTTGAATTTATGGATGAGATGAAACCTAAACCATTTACTCTGAGTAAACCTATCTCTATCACCCTACCTACCTAAATATCGTACCGTATAATCCGTGCGGGATCAGAATGGGATAATACCTTTTGGAACTGAGACGCTCGCGGTCCTGTAGCGTCAGCATTTCGGCAAACTCTAGTTGTCTATGGCAAACTCACGTCGAAACTTGCTTGTGTTTTCTGTGCGCGTGGGTGTCTGCTCGAGTTTTATCACATTTTATTCAATTAATGCAATAATATTGAATCCTTTTAGATTACAACCATTAAACATTTTTGTGTATTTCCAATTTCATAACCCTAGGATAGAACGTAGAACTAACAATTTTTTTACTGACGCTATTCGAATACTGTCATTTTCGATTCAGTTCCAAAAGGTATTATCCCATTCTGATTCCGCACGGATTATACATGCATGATACATTAACTGGCAGTAACGCACAGGCGAAGAAACTGAACGTGAAATGACCAATGTTATTCAGGGGTATAGACATTATTTTCTGAAAATCATCCCCTGTAGCACAGGGCATACAAGGTGTTACAAAAGATGCTAACTCTTTTTACAGGGTCATGGTACCTAATGATAGGGATCACAACCAAAATACTTTTTTAGCTCTATGACGTTCCGTTTTTAAATAATTAAAATGTAAGCGCTGTGACGGGAGAAAAGTATTTTTAAAATACTGTTTCCATAGAATTTTACTATGTTTTAACAGCCTGAAGCTATTAAAATACAGCTAAGCAAACAACCATATTTTTTAATTGGAGCTAAATAAAAAAAAAAAAATTTTTGAAAATTTTACAATTTTGAGGTTATAAAAAAAAAGTTGTGTTTTTCAACTTTTTTTTGAAGATTTGTCATTATGTTTACCAGCAGGTTACACCCTGTAAAAAGAGTTAGTATCTTTTGTAACACGTTGTATAAAACAACATGTAGGTAATCTCCTGAAATCGTATGAGGTAGTCTAGTGTCAGAGGGTAAAACGCAGTCCGCAAGTTTGCATGAGAAATATTCGCGGGGACGAAGTCGCGGGTAGAGCTAGTTTATAATAGAGGTATTTAAAGGTCTCACCTTCCTCTCTCGTGTATTAAGCCAAAGCCAAAACTAATACGTAACGAGCAACTTTGACTGAGGGACGCTGGCGGTACGGAACCCGTTTTCTGCTTATGGCTGCTTGGGCTTGGCCGGTCATTGGTCGGGTGCAGCCTTCACCTAGCCCTTTGGACCTTCTAATAAGGACTCGATTAGTTACGTTTACGTAGCGAGTCGAAAGACCGGCTTTGTTGGCGTGTCCTTACGCAATAGGGAGATGTTTCAATAGATTGACTTCGCATTGCCGAAACCAATCGCGAATATCAAATTATACAAGGTGTTATAAAAGTACCTAACTCTTTTTACAGGGTGTCATTCAATATACAAGGTTTACTAGTTTACTGGTCAACAGGATGTCAAATCTGCGAAAAAAAGTTGAAAAATCAATTTTTATTTTATAACCTCAAAATTTAAAAAAATTCATAACTTTTTTGTTTTTGTTATTAGCTCAAATTTAAAAATATTTTTGTGCATGTAGGTGCATTTACATAGCTTTGAGTTGTTAAAACATTGCGAAAGTCAATGAAAACAATATTTAAAAAATACTTTTCTCCCGCCACATCGTTCACATTTTATTAATTTAAAAATTAACGGAATGTCATAGAGCAAAAAAAATATTTAGGTTGTGATTCCTATCACCGGGTGCTAGTACCCTGTAAAAAGAGTTAGGTACTTTTGTAACACCTTGTATTGTCAATCTCGCGCGTTTTTTTATAAAAGTTTTATAATGGTGAATTTGATTAATAACTACAATCTAATAATAATAATAATTTAATAATTCCTTTTTCTTAATTTTGTATTAGTTGTCGTTTGTTTGTATTTGTACGGCGGTGGTGGTCTAGTGAGTAGAACAGTGGACTGTGAAGCAAGAGGTACCCGGTTCGATTCCCAGTGCGGGCATGTATACCACTCGCTAACGGTGAAGGAAAACATCTTGAAGAAACCTGCGGCTTCGTTGGCTCCACACGTATTGACTTGTCTTTCCTGTGGGCTAGGCCTACTAAGCTGTCAGGATGGTATAGGTGCTGGGTAAGCCGACTCCATCTAAAACAATGTCCCAGGCACTGCAGCGCCGAGTGGTCTCTTCACCCATCTAGTGCGAGTGAAGGTGCCACTGGACGCTGTATAAATCATCTCATTACGTAGATACAAAGGCCTTAGTTTATTAGTAGTCAGCACGATTGGTAGATGATTATTTTTATCGGGATATTTTAATTAAAACATGCGCACGTCTTCTCGACATTCGACCTTTTGAACTTTTCACCGCAAGCGATGTATCATCAACTTATCAAGTGAAAACCTACCAATGACCTATCTTGACCTTTCACTTCCTTCCTGTTTAACTGATGGGTTAATTTTGCATAGCAAAATATCTTGCGGAAGGTAACCGAAGCTATAATTTCCCATTAGCTGTATGTCAAAGTTACGTGTATGTCAAATCTTCTTCTCTTCGTAAATAAGTAGCTGTAGAGTATTTTCGAAAATAAATTCGCAACGCCAGCAATTTGTGAGAAGAGATTTACGGCGAACAATAAAAGGTGTTGTAAAAAAAAAATATAAAAAAAATTCATTGAAAAATACCCAAAAATCATTCAATTCAATTTCAATTTCAATTTAATTTATTTGCCATAAATTACATGTGGTTTAACAAAGGTGTTCTTATGTAAGTAAGGGTGGTATTCTAGAACGCTACTTAAACTCAGTTCAAACTAAAACGCTACTTAAACTCTGTTTAAACTCAGTTCAAACTAGAAAGCTCCTTGAACTCTGTTTAAACTCAGTTTAAGTCGAGTTTAGTTGTGTTGACTGTCGATAAAACAGTGCATGTTTTGATTTGAATATCCCTCCCTTCATATCAAAACATGCACTGCTTTATCGACAGTCTGAACTTTGTTTAAACTGAGTTTAAGTAACGTTCTAGAATACCACAGTGTATCAATGTAAGTGTAGCAAGAGTAATTTTAAGTATGGAAAACCTTAACCTAAAATGCATATTCCTCCAAAAAAAGTTTTTAGATAACAACAGTTTAAATGAATCGCGCTTGAACTGATTCAATTGTGGCCTCCCTTACTAACGCTTGCCGCACTCGCATTATCGGGCGCCACATCGCGCGCACGCTTTGAGAATTCCGGGGGTGTGCACGTCGCGGTTATTATAGAACAAATTGGACAAGATAATACAAGGTGTTACAAAAGTACCTAACTCTTTTTACAGGGTAATACCACCCGGTGATAGGGATCACAACCTAAATTTTATTTTTGCTCTATGACGTTCCGTTAATTTTTAAATTAATAAAATGTGGACGATGTGGCGGGAGAAAAGTATTTTTTAAACATTGTTTTCATTGACTTTCACAATGTTTTAACAACTCAAAGCTATATAAATGCACCTACACGCACAAACATATTTTTAAATTTGAGCTAATAACAAAAACAAAAAAGTTATGAAAATTTTTCAATTTTGAGGTTTATACAAGGTGTTACAAAAGTACCTAACTCTTTTTACAGGGTAATAGCACCCGGTGATAGGGATCACAACCTAAATATTTTTTTTGCTCTATGACGTTCCGTTAATTTTTAAATTAATAAAATGTGAACGATGTGGCGGGAGAAAAGTATTTTTAAAATATTGTTTTCATTGACTTTCCCAATGTTTTAACAACTCAAAGCTATGTAAATGCACCTACACGCACAAACATATTTTTAAATTTGAGCTAATAACAAAAACAAAAAAGTTATGAAAAAAATTCAATTTTAAGGTTATAAAATAAAAATTGTTTTTTTCAACTTTTTTTCACAGATTTGACATCCTGTTGACCAGTAGGTTACACCCTGTAAAAAGAGTTAGGTACTTTTGCAACACCTTGTATGGTTTATATAAAAAACAAAAAAATGTTTTTTTCAACTTTTTTTTACAGATTTGACATCCTGTTGACCAGTAGGTCACACCCTGTAAAAAGAGTTAGGTACTTTTGTAACACCTTGTATGTGAATAAAAAAATGTTTTATAAAACTTATTTTTTTGTTTCAAACGTTACTAAAACTATCTTCCCTGAGTCGGGTGTCACTAACAAAAACAACACAGTAAGTATATAGAGTACAGTCAACGGCACGTTGACCTTTACACGCCTGTACTGTACTCGGTTACGATACGGGCGACTTTACAACACAACTATACAGGCTGACGTGCTGTCTTAATTTTACGGCAGAAAAGTAGGCATTTTGACTAAACGTACCGTTTTGCTATAGCGTGGCTATTATAACTAACTTAGCTTGGCGAGTTAGCAAACCAAATTACAGCTCTTTGCTTTTAACCTCAAAGGGTGACAAGTTACAACCTCATGCTTTTAAACGCTAATGTCAATTGTTAGATGATTGTTAATTTAAGCCTCGCGTCCATTAGGCGGATCGGGGCGGGCCGGGCCGCGACGGAAAAATCCGCCTGCCTATATTTTGTATGGAAGTGCGTCCACTAGAGCGCATCGGGGCGGGGCGGGCCGCGACGCAATATTTTTGCCGGCGGATTTTTGCCGGCGGCATGATCCGCCCCGATGCGCCTAGTGGACGCAGGGGCAACAGCATGCTCGCGCATGCGAATGCGCGCGAGTGTTGCCATTTGTTGACCAGAATACATAATCGGCTGAATTATTGTTGTTCTTGTTTATAATAATGTAAAGAATTCTATGCTATTGGCGTGAACGAAAAATCGCTGAACAAACGCTTAGTACGAATAGCTCAGTAAAGTTTAGCTTCAAAATTTAAAAAACTGTAAAAAAAAATGAATTACCCTCCACGCTGCTATCGTCCAATCTTAAGGGTGGACGATAGCAACATGGCGGGAGATTCAAAATTTTCACAGTTTTTTACATTTTGTAGCTAAACTGAGCTATTTTTGCTTAACTCAGCGATTTTTCGTTCGCGGCTATAACATAGTATTCTTTTCATTATTGTAAACAACAGAACAACAATAATTCAGCTGATTATGTGTTCTAGTCTACGATAAGTTTTTTGGGCAGTGCCACTGCTTCATAGACCAGAACACATACTAATCGGCTGAATTATTGTTGTTCTGTAGTTTACAATAATGAAAAGAATACTGTTTTATTACCGCGAACGAAAAATCGCTTAACAAAAATAGCTCAGTTTAGCTACACAATGTAAAAATCTGTGAAAATTTTGAATTTCCCGCCACGTTGCTATCGTCCACCCTTAACCGATCATGATGATGAAGAAATACCAGCAGAAGTATTAGAAGTTGATTTTTGGTTTTGTTAAGTTTATTGTTTTCACAAACGCCGTATTGTTCCAGTAGACTCGGAGAACTTCGCTCGCTTCGCTCGCTCGTTCAATTATTCCGTTTCGGATCCAGATTGAACGCAGGTTGGACGTAACTCAACGCGGGATTTTTTTTGTAACTAAATATTGAAATGAAAAAATATTACGTATACTGCATGTTATTCACTAGGTAAGTAAAAAAAAAATGTCATCGAGTATTTATCATCAATTTTATTAGTTTAAAGTGCATGAAATCCCTAATATAAAATAGTCTGTAATTTTGGCATCAATGAATAGGGCTTGGCAATTTTTTTGCAGCTTACGGCCACATAGAGCCAAAATGGCATAAAAGCGGACCGTACCTGAAACTATAGGTAGGTACTTACCATACCCTATAATTATTTTACCCATAGTATATTCAGAGTGAGATGAGCGCGCGTCAGCGCGACCGAAAATTTCAGTCTCAATCATACAAAATAATTTCAATCTATTTCTCAATCGAATAGGCATCAAAAAGTTACAATTTAGGCAATGTCACAAAAAGTCACAACGAGGGCTCAAAAGTTACAATATTTGTGACTAGACAAAGTGGCAACACCAAAAAATCCGCCGAGCCGATGCGCCGATCCGCCCCGATGCGCTTAGATGGACGCACCCCAACGTTGCGTTGCGTTGCGGCCCGGCCCGGCCCGCCCCGATCCGCCTCATATGGACGCTAGGCTTTACACGCTTTTACACGGCGCCGGCGGCGCGTAATGGAATGCGACGGTCTTGGCGAGTAAACGAAGGAGTGATGTAAACACTTCCATCCATCCTCACTACAGCTTGCTCAGCATGAGCCTGGGTTAAGCAGTACATAAGGGGGTTATAACTATATGATGTACCTATCTCACTCTTTTGTTTGACGTAGAGCGGGATAGCTAGAGTTATAAACCCATGGATACTCTCTAAACCAGCCTCATACTACGCGAGCAGGCATGTTTTTAAACGTTTTTATTTCATCTTTTCGTACCTAAACAAAAACTGCAACATTTTGTACAATGTAGAGCTGGCCCCTGTTGCACGAACGTGACAACGACAGGTGACAGGTGACAGGCGACAGGTGACAATCCGACAATTTGACAAGTTTCTGTTGCACAAGTCATGGTGGAAAATTGACAAATTTGTCGAATTGTCGCGACAATTTGACATATTTCTGTTGCACAAAAGATTTTACTCTACAGGCAAAAAGTGACAAATTGTCGTCAAAAACTTGTCGGATTTGCTTTGTGCAACCATAAATTGTCAAGATGACTCGACATATTTGTCAAACTGTCAGACAATTCCAACAGGTGACTATGCATATGTCGAGAGCTGACAAATTTGTCAAATACAATTGTCGGTAAATCCTACCATGGTTTTTTACAATTGTCGGGCTTTGTGCAACGCTTATCAAATCCTGACAATTTGTCAATAATTCACCTGTCGCAGTCTGACTTATTTGTAATGTTTGTGCAACACCATTTACTTGACAATCCGACAAATAAGTCAATTTTCGACAAATAAGTCGACTTGTTGCGTACGTGCAACATTACAGGGCCCTGGTAAGCCGAACGCGATCTAAATATTAAAACATTTTACGTGCATACAAGCTAAGTTAATTCACCCTGACATCATTCAGGTTGAAACCTGGCAAATACTTTTTTACCATGCAATACCACGCAATATGAGACAGGATGTACAATCCATATGAGACTATTTTTCACATGTAAAACAGTCATAACAAATAACCGGGCGGTCACGTAGGTTTGTTTTATTTTGTAATTAGCATGCTTGTCGGACAGTAAAGTTCTGTTTGGCTTGTGGAATGAAACCCTATGCATATAGGCTTAAAGAACAAGGCTGATCGATGAGCAAACCAGCTGCTTTCCGGAGTAGGAACGTGTGGCCTCACTTGAATAACCCATAGCAAACCCGATGGGGTAAGCAAAGAGAGTAGCTCAATATAATACAATAAGAACCTTATTTTTATCTGAAAGGTCCCAAACGGGACGCTATTACCAAGACTCCGCTGTCCGTCCGATTGTCTTTCTTTCCGCCAGTCACCGTATCTCATGAACCGTGATAGTTAGACAAATACTAAAAAACAGATAAATTAAATATTTAAGGGGGCTCCCATAAAACAAACGTGATGTTTTTGCCGTTTTTACAGAATGGTATGAAACCCTTCGTGCGCGAGTCCGACTCGCACTTGGCCGGTTTTTTCTAAAAAACGGCAGTGGCTGTAAACCACAAGGCCAGGTCAGAACCTGGTCATTCCCGGTCTAAACTACTCGCTCTACATATGCTATGCAATGGGCGGAGCTGACTACAGTCTTTTCTCTACATTATTCTAACTAAAGATGTGGTTGTGGTTTTTTTCATTCGCTGGGTCGGTGCACGATATTTTTTTTCTCTATTTATCAATATGTCTGGGACATCATCATCAGTATCCGATGTTGGGCGCTTCAAATGCCTAATTCGGTTTAAATTGAATCCCCAAAAGCCATTGTTCTAGATTCGGGACAATGACGATTTGGCGCACCAAAATTGCCAATAAACGTGATTGCAATTAGGCACAAACAATTGAATGATCACGCGAGAGATGGCGGAAGGTACGGTCGGCGGCGCCGGCGCAGCGCAACTTACAGGGGCCTTAGCCTGTAACTCAATGGTGCCAAAATGGAGTCCCAGTTGACGGCTTCAATTACGATTTATTCATGCTGTTGGTCCTTTTAATGTTTTTATAGTTCAGCAAAGAATATTCTGATTCTAATTCTAGAGGATTAGTTCTCTGGCTGTAGGAGAAAAACGAGGAAACCCCGGTTTTGTCCTTTTGCTCGGACGCCATCGACACGCCATCGCGTTACAGGCTAAGGCCCCAGTTGTTTACTGATACAGGTTACATAATGCTGCGCGCCTCCGCGGAGCGGTGTGGAAACACCACGGTCGGGTAGAAATATGTGAAAGACCGTCGTATAGCAGTGGCACAGAGGGACTAACTGCCGGTTTCTGAATTGAGAATTTTACTAAGCAAATAATTAAGTATCGTTCTCTCACGCTCTTTAGAGAGAAATCTGCAGAGACAGGACGATACTTACGTATTTGCTGAGCGAATTTCTCAATTCAGAAACTGGGCCTAATTCTCCTTTTGTCATCAGCTGCGCTCGCTCATTTTGACGCTACAAATTTATGTATCCTCGGCCAACAAGGTGGCCATTTCCAAGTAGCTTAGTTTTGTGATGTTCACATATACTAAACTGATGCTTACCTACTTTTAGATTTTTTCTAAAGTTCGTTGTAAGGAAAAAAATCAAGATTTTTTCTTCTTAAATTTTTAGAGCGCTTGCACAGTATTCAAGAGGTTGCGGGTTCAAGTCCTGTCCCGAGCGAATTTTCTTATAATGAGCTTTAATACATTGTTTGATGCTTACTACTGTTTATTTTCAACTAGGCGTGGCTTCAACTAGATCACGGCATGTTAGATTGAACCTTTGAAAATTCCCCCGCTCCTTGCCCTATCGCAACTATAAGAAATCATGACTAACATCTCGAAGATAACTTCTGTGTGCTCCTACGTCGTTAACCTCGTAGGTGGGAGAGTGTCCAAATGTCCGTGCAAGTTGGGAAATTTTCTGTGTGCCAATAGAAATGAGCTGAAGGTCGTAGCGGTGTGTCAGTGACAGAATAAGGATGCGATCACACTAAGCTGCTATGTATACGTAGTGACTTCATCATGTAAATTGTGATGAGTTAATTTTGGCAATTGTGAAATTGGCTGTTGCATCGCATTGCAAATAGGTGTCGTTACCTAATTGGAATGTTTTTAGTTTTTTTTGGTTAGCGCAATTTTACTTACAACGTATTACATTATACGGGATAACTAATCCTATGAACATTTGTGCCGATATTATTGATATCAAAAGCATGTAAAAAGCAGTAGGTATACGATTTAAAACAGCACATAGGTGCAAAAGACAGCATGTCGACGCTTACACGCTAGCACTCTACTCACTTACGTTACGGGCGAACTTTACAAAAAAAGTGTACGTTCTGACTTGCTGTCGTGTGTACAAAAATAACCGTCACCCGAAGATCAACATAATCTCTTTTGATAGATCTAAAGACTCCTTTGGCTTGATGGCACTATGATGTTATTCCTTCATTAGTGCGCAGTAAAGACAGAACCACAACCACGAGCCATCAGCGGAATCACTTTGTCTAGACAAACATCGACATGAACTAATATTAAGTGAGCAAATAGAGGCTAATAACATTGCGTGGAAACGACTCATGAAGACTTGAGAAACGATAAGTTACAAGGAAGCTGAGCAGACACTTTTCTTCAGATGTATTTACAACTTTTTACCTGTCTCCCTTTCTTTATCTTTTATCTTTCGTAACCCTGGTAAAACGCTTCATAAGAACGCTTCAAGACATTAAGTAGTACCTAAGTCTTTATTTTCAACTTGCCAGTTCTTTTAAAGACTTTTTTAATTGGCTCTACTAATTAAGCAAGCAATGTTCAACTATAGGTTCAACTATATCTATACAGTAGATAGAGTTTTCATAACGGTATTCTTAGTAGTACTAAGAAACGACAGCATGTAAAAGCGTAAGACGAAAACGTGTGAAACGTTCCAGACAGACATCAATCCGTGAGTCAATATTTCACAAACGCGGAAAGCCTCTTGGTTCAATTCACACGTCGTTACTGAGATTCGATTTGATTGTAATTTAATTACACGGTGTATTTCGCTATGTGTGTGTGTTTTTAGGCATTTGTGTCGGTTGGTCGCTCGCTCGCTACTATTAGTATTGTAAAGGAACATGCAGATTTGCTGTTTATTGTTCTTCGACCATTCAGATTTGTTCTCACAGAAAAGTTCGCTTGAATTTTACAGTCTACTTGCATCTTTATAATGCTGTGGGAAAGTTGCAACGATACCAAAATATCTAGATAATGCATGGTTTTAGTCCAACAAGTTCCCAGACACAATTTACGCGTGAAATTGAGATTTCATTTCAGTAGGTAGGTAATCGTATGAGGTAGTAAAGCTCCTAGAGAACAGGTGCACGAAAGGCATGTAATGTAAAGACTTCCAAAGGGCTAAGGAATGCGAACAGATGTACAATATTATTATGCCAATGTAAATAAGATACCGTCCTATCGATACCAGGTCGTAGATCGAAGACTAAACAGGGTGTTTTAGAAAGGTCCTGTGACACTGAAACGGTCGCTTTACTCACCAATACAAACAACTTTGACTTTGGGACCAAGTGCGAAATCAAAAAAAAAAAAAATAGCTGTATAGAGCAGCTGATATTTTATTCGAGATTTAACACTTGGCCCCATAGTAAAAGTTGTTTTTATTCGTGAGTTAAGCAACTCCTATCAGTATTACAGGACCTTTCTGAAAGACCCAGTATAGTCTTCGATCTGGATCGGGTATCGATTGGACGGTATCTTAAAAGGGCTAAGGTAACCTTGATCTCAACCAGCCTTTGTTTATTTGTTTGTTTATTTATATATTGAATAAAATTTGCTTGACTCATCATGGCCTGGGCTTTAGGCCTTTCCCCTCGAGCCACCTCGCGCGTCAGAACCGTCAGAGCATTTGGCTCTGGTTTAAGGTGAAAACCTAGGCACTTTTAGCCATAAAAATTTTTATTCGTAGTAGGTTCTAGGATCTGGAATCTAAACCTTAGGTCTTAAAAATAGTTAAGCCTCGCGTTGATACCCTAATCAAGAGTTTTTAGCAAAAAACGCATCCAAAAAGAAGATATGATTTTTTTTCCATTGGCGGCGCTAGTTGTGTGTGCCTACGTTTGGGCCTCCCAACGCCGCTCTCCGGTTCTTGGGCACCATTTTATTATAACCGATGATAACCTGCCAGTTATGTAAACAACGCCGAAACGTGCAGTCAAATCGGTGCTCCATTGATCTTATATTACACTTAGCTGACCCACTTGCAAGGTGGCTGCATCGTTATGCAATTTAACCGCCTTTTCCGATGCGGTATCTTTCTTGCTGCGTATTTTGTATACTTTTTACACGGTTTGCGGCTCTCGTTTCACGCTAGAGCTTTGGCGTTTTTTCCGAATCAAGCAGTGGTTAGGTTACCACATACTTAATGGTTAGAACCAACATTGCGGTAGACCCGAATTTCTAATGGGGTAGCTAGAATTTTGCCTGAAGAATGTATTTGGTTGGATGTGATATAGACTAGACATGTGCAATTTGATAGATTCGATTTATCTGTGTCATTGTCAGGGTCCTGACAGTCAAGAAAACATAGATGTTTTTTTTTGTATTGGTTTTAGAATCAAGTCCATAAGTGTAAACGAGCATTTACATAATTCACATTGTTACGAGTCTATGTTACCTAATAGAATCATCATCATCGTGTATAAATGTGCATGTAAATATGTGAACGATAGAAACTTACGTTTATTTTTATTATTCAGTTACACAATACGCAAAGTGTCCACTGCGGTATGTTTGTGGACACTTGGACCTGCCTTCTGGTAACATGATTCAATAGCGGCATAATTTGAAGTTTGACAGACTTTCCACTTTTGATTTAGCAATCAATGAGTAGCTATTTAAAATAATCCATCTGATCTAACTCTAGGGAACCGCAGTTTAGTAATCAAGTAACTTACTCTTCATGGCCCAGAGTTTCTTCGTGTTGAGTCCATCCACGTAGACCTGCAGCTGGTCGCGGCACTCCCCCGCCACCTCCCTCCTCAGCTGCGGCCACTGCTCCACCAGGATCTCAGCGTCGAACACACGCAACATGTTCTCTATGCCGACGAACGTCGCGTTTCCTGCTGTAGGAGCTACCAACTCAGCACTTTCCCTTTTGGCATTCAAGCTCCTCGACTCGTTGATAGTCGTTCGGATGCTGTCGGTGATTTTCGAAATGATCGAATCCAACTTCGGCTTCAAAGCCTTGTTGTCCTGCTTGGCCATCTTTACGATGTGCTGGACGTTGTGCGACTTCTCCGTGCTCTGGTTGGCGCGCTCCTCGCGCACGTCCTTGTCGAAAGCATCGGCGAAGGTCAGCCCGTCGTCGTCGGTGAAGAGGTCGAAGTTGTCTTGGGCCGATTCCTTGCTAGTATTGGGTGAGGAGATGGAGCCAATGAGGTCAGTGTTGAGAGCACCCTCGTCATCCAGGCCGCCCTTGGCGGAGCCTTTCTTGATGTTTTGGAAGGCGTCGATGAGGCCGCTTCTAAGTTTCTCCTCGCGGGCGCTCTCCTTGCCACCAGGAAGGGTAGAGGGTGCATCTTCACAGCTCGCGTACAGGCAGGCACTAAGGACCAACGCGAGCACGAGCCGAGACATAATTTTTCTGCTAAAGAGAAAAAGGAAACTTTTTTTGTTACAATTTGAGACACCAAAAATTTTTCACACAGTCATTTCGTCAATATCACTGGTGTTTCCAAAAGTTCGTCTATTCAAAAAAAAAAAAAAACTTTGATGAATATTTTTCGTTTCGTATTTTCGACCACGCGTGTATTCGGACCAGTATTCGGGAGGTGCGCTCGCGGCGGCACCGTCAGACTGCGACTGGTGTGCGCCGGCGCAGTGGGGGCTGGCAGGCTGCGCGCGCGCCGGTGACATAACCCGCCGTTACGAGGCACTTTCACTCGCCCGCGGCTCGCAGGTGAAGCGGCATCCTTGTAGGGCGGCCGGTGCGTGTCGCGCCCCACATCGCCGACCCAATTACTTAATGAGTGAATGTCCGAAAACGACACCGTGTGCACGCCCGAGGTACATCTGGAGCCTTGCACAATAGGGACTCTTGCACATACGAGGCGCCGGCGAGAGGTGGCCGAGATCTGCTTACAAATTTTATACAAGGTGTTACAAAAGTACCTAACTCTTTTTACAGGGTGTAACCTACTGGTCAACAGGATGTCAAATCTGTAAAAAAAGTTGAAAAAAACAATTTTTATTTTATAACCTCAAAATTGAAAATTTTTCATAACTTCTTTGTTCTTGGTATTAGCTCAAATTTAAAAATATGTTTGTAGGTGTAGGTGCATTTGCATAGGTTTGAGTTGTTAAAACATTGTGAAAGTCAATAAAAAATACTTTTCTCCCGCCACAGTGTTCACATTTTATTAATTTAAAAATCAAGGGAACGTCATAGAGCAAAAAAAAAATTTAGGTTGTGATCCCTATCACCAGGTGCTAATACCCTGTAAAAAGAGTTAGGTACTTTTGTAACACCTTGTATACTTTAAATCGGAGTCAAAGTCCAAAGTACAGATATCAAGTGAGTTCTCATAACTCAAGTGATGGCATCCATGTGGCTAGAGATGTCTGAAGCGAGGTGTATTACGGTTTTATCTGAAGCGAGAAGAGAGTAAAACTAAGGCCTTTGCATCTACGTAATGAGATGATTTATACAACGTCCAGTGGCACCTTCCCTTACATTAGATGAGTGAAGAGACCACTTGGGCGCTGCAATGCCTAGGACATTGAGAGTTCTAGTCGCTGAAAAGGGAGATAGAGCAGTCTCTACAACACAAGGCTAAATGTAACGTTGAAAGTCCTCCAAAGTTAGTGGTCTCCGCAAAGCCCGAAATATTGCCCAATCCAATAGAACCCCTGTTGTAAACACAATTCCGACTGACATTGGCACGTTCTTCGGCAATCAGACGCATAGAACCTAGAATGTATCGACTAGCGAGTAACGACTACGTTCATCTAAGGCTGTGGACATAGTGGAAAGGGCGATACGATAACATCGATTTTTACTCCATCCTCAGATATGTATTATACCCACTGGCTCGTTTTTTGGGCAGTGCCACTGCTTCGTAGACCAGAACACATAATCGGCTGAATTTATTGAATTTATTGTTGTTCTGTTGTTTAAAATAATGAAAATAATACTATGTTATTGCCGCGAACGAAACATCGCTGAACAAAAATAGCTCAGTTTAGCTACAAAATGTAAAAAAATGAAAAAAATTCCGCAACACTGCTATAAGTATCAATTGGCTAACTGAAGCTACCTACGCTTCAGCAAAAGCTTTGATATAAAATCATAGAAGTCCGACTTTATTCTTCATGCACTGTGGCTTAGGCTTTGTTCACATGATGGGCGCTCGCGCATTTTGGAAACGCGCGTTTACAGCTACATACATAAAAAAACGTGCGGTAGCATGTGTACCTAGAGTTGTAATCGCGCGTTTCCAAAATGCGCGTGTCATGTCATGAGAACCGATCCCTAAGTAGGTACGTAACTTTACTAACCTTCCTACTAACTAAGTATTACGAAAGGAAGGGCTTTCGTGCTGAGACGATTAGCAACCTTTACCTACAATGACCTACATACATCCATTGTTAGGATTTAGGGCAGCTTGACAGCTTGATACATTGAAAAGCAACGCACTCTTCACTGGCTGAAGGATGATTATGAGTACCTAATATGATTTTGATAAAAAAAGCCTGTACAATTGTACATGTCCCACTGGGCAAAGGTATTGGCGATTTTCACGTTGAGGGTATAATGCCTCAGACATTCAGGTTTCGCTCTTTTTTTCTTATCTATTTAATATAATTTTGTAATTTTGGTTTACAAGTAGGGCCTACCATTTAGATACCCTCCTAAACTAAGTACGTAACGGATTTTGATGCGGTTTTCACCGTCAGTTAGCATTTTTTCACGGTAGGTTTGTAATACTTTTCTGCACCCGGGGTGGGTCGCTAGTCTCGTATAAGACTAGTTTGGTTGGATTGAGCCTTTTGTTGAAGAATTCTGGGGCATATGGGTGGTATTCTAGAACGCTACTTAAACTCAGTTCAAACAAGAACGCTACTTAAACTCTGTTTAAACTCAGTTCAAACTAGAAAGCTCCTTGAACTCTGTTTAAACTCAGTTTAAGTAGAGATTAGTTCTGTCGACTGTCGATAAAACAGTGCATGTTTTGATTTGAATATCCCTCCCTTCATATCAAAACATGCACTGCTTTATCGACAGTCTGAACTAAGTTTAAACTGAGTTTAAGTAGCGTTCTAGAATACCACCCGAGCCGAGGACATCCCTCAGTAATGCTGCCAGATAAGTCTAGAAGCAGTTTACTCATTACTTTTAGTTTTTTACTTTGTTGTGTGCGTGTGTTTTTAAATTAAGTTTTACCCATTACCCTTAATAAGGTAAGATCCCACATTAAATTGCACTCTTTTGCTTCGGAATAGAGTCCAAAACCAATGAACATTTTATAGTAACTCTGGTCAAGTAGGTAAACATACATAGGTACTATCTTGTTGTGTCCGAGATTTTCCTTATCGGTGGCCCATATTTTCTTCTTCGGCTACAGTCCTCCAGTCATTAACCTTGTACCAAACTACCATTTAGGTAATGAGCGCACAATGAGTGAGTGTTTTTGACAGCTGTTGCTCAACTCTCAGCCTCCGCTGAGGACGGCAAGCAGATAGGTCGCTTGTTGCCTAAATATTAGTAACTTGCTGACTAATTTGTTGTTGGCCTTTCTTGGCTGTAAACAAACCTACCAACAACCGAATTATGAGCCATTTTCTAAAAACTAATTCAAGGCAGTTCATAGATGGTGTTTACGGGCGTGGGCATAGACAAGAACCGGAATATGGCTGTCAAATTCGCTTAGCACAAAATAATTTTATGAAATTCTTTGTGAATTTGTGCTGAAAACGGCTCATTCAAGGGATGAATAGCGATGCATGAACTGGAGCACCGTTTTACAGCACAATTTTATTAAAATTCGAGCAGTATCTTATTTTTGAACCTTGCCTACCGTTCATGCTACGGTCTTTCATAGGAAACATCTACTTGCAAAAAACTAACAAGTCATGCTACCTTGTCACTTCACGCCAGCAGCGTTGACCTATACCTAACGTGACCATCCGTCCCGCTTTGGGCGGGACAGTCCCGCTTTCAGACTGTCTGTCCCGCTGTCCCCCCTAAGAGCAGAAATGTCCCGCTTTGGGCGTTTTGGCAAATAGTTGAATGTATTTGCAGCTGGGCCGGTGAGAATGTTGCTGCTGAAGACCGTTGGGTAGAGTTGTTCAGACACTTCCGTGATCACCATCAAAACTGTGCAAGCTTTCGTATAATTATTGATAATTATGCTCGCAATCCAGTATCCAACTCGCACTTGACCAATTTATGCAAAATTTGGCAGGCGTCCCGCTTTGACGTAAAAAATAAATGGTCACGTTACCTATACCTCATACGCATAAACCGAGAAAGTAAGCGAAATCACCAAACAAAGGCTGTGTCGTTGCGAACTAGAGGTTGTTTCTAAAACTGAGGGGGGGGGGGGGGTGGTCCACGAGTCAGCATGACTAGACAGTAGGTACAGTTCCCGGCGCATAACTTGAGCAAAAGTCTGCGTAGTGGGGATGAGTTCGCGCATGTCAAACAAAACTTAACCAATCGGGGCCGTCCGAAGCAATAGCAATTCCGTCGCGCCCCTTGTCCCCCGTCAAAGAGACCTAAAAATCGTCTACTGCGCAGTCAAGGTCATTTTTCAAGTTATACGCCGGGAACTGTACCCAACATTGCGAAGGTAAGTACTTGCGTGAGGTGGTGTGACATACTGGGAACAAAGGAAATAGCGCTGTTGTTAGAGAGTGACACCTAATTAGGGCTACCGCGTTTAGATTTGCCGCTAGGGGCGCTAGTGTAGCGCAAGGTCAAAATGTCACTGTTTGTATGGGGCTCAGCCCCGGATCTAAGGGGGGGGGGGGGGGGCAAACCGGCAGTTTCAGGGGGCGCCAAAACCATAAACAACCGTGGGCGTCCGGATGTCTGTGTGTATGTGGCACGATCACGCCCGTAAAACTTACGTATCGAGAAAAAAACACGAAAAATGCCAACCATTCACGAAAAATATCATTTTTTTAGTAATTTATCTCAAACGCTGGAGAGAGGGGGCGCCAGTATCCAGACTCTGCCCCGGTTCGAAAAAATCGTAGATCCGGGGCTGTATGGGCTACGCGGGTTTATTTCCAATTATAATAATTTTGCCACGGCCACGGCAATATTGGCACCAGTTGGCTTTGCGGCCAAAACCCGGCAAATGAAATGAGTTTCCTTCTTTGCAACTCAAGTCAGTCAAGTGAGTTCCTTTATTTCTTTTCATACACCGTACCGCGTCTTGCTCACGCAGCGCGCGAAAATGACTTTTTCATCTCCCATGCTCGGAAAGTACGCTGTTACTATAGACATGCGATCGTAGAAGATCCTTTTTTAAACTGCTTTGTATTTTTGTGCGCTTCGAAATTTGAACTCGACGCCCTAATAAAAAAAATATAAGGAACTCCTTCAACTTGTAGCATTGCCTAGCAACGGGTTGTTGATTTTATGACACTTCAAGAAGACACGATTTGTAATCAACAACCCGTTGCTAGGCAACGCCACATACTCCTTTGTGAAGAAGCAAAAAAGAAGGAAACTCATTTCACTAACCTCTATGGTAGGTACCTAACTACCTATGTCTATTGTTTGTCACGCTTGGCTAACAAAATCATTTCCTCGCTTCTGTGAGATGAAAAGTTTTGTGTTTCGCACGAATGCAATATTATTTGCGTTTCGTGCTTCTGAATACCTCGCTACGCTCAGGTTTCTTTTTTTGAACCACTCGCTACGCTCGTGGCTCAATTTTAGAAACCTTCGCTAGCTCGGTATTCAATACAAGCACTCGCCGCAAACAATAATTTTGCATTATTGCATAACAAATAACTATTGCCTCATCGTATGATACTACTAATAAAAAATAATTTCCTCGGGAGGAGAACTCCTTCTCTCTAGCTTCTCTATCACATTGCGCATACACACGAAATAGCCGCAACGATACAACGGCGGCGGCGGCGTCTACCTATTTGTCGCAATATCTAGGTACTTGCTACAATCGGTCAGAGACGGAGAGAGAAATGCTCTTGATGTTTACACATAGGCAGATAGCTCTTATTGCGCTCGGCATAGGTCCGTCAATCGAACAAAAAGGGGGTATTCTACAATCTGCCGGGGGAATAAAATGCGCGTTTCACTGTTTGCACAAACTGCAACATACTCTTGCGGTTGACTTAGCATGACTGATTAATATCAAGGTTAATAGCTCGTTACTCCTGCCCATGTATATCTAGCCTAGCATAGTCTAGCATGAGTTTATTTTGGATGGAAACGATATCTATATCCCTTACCTTTCGATCCACATACAACGCGGTAGTAGGTATACACCGTGGAATTTTAGTGGTTTTAAAGCCGAAGGTATTTAGTTGCACTCGTGATTCTGAGCCAAATTCCAAAATTTTACTTCAAAACGAGCGAAAAAAAAAACACTTCCCAATACAAACGGCTATCGCCAATCGACACCATTTGTATGGAGAAGTGAATTTTTTTTTCGCGCTTTTTGGAATGAAATTTTGTAATTTGGCTCAGAATCACCAGTGCAACAAAATACCTTCGGCTTTAAAACCACTAACATTCCACGGTGTATTGTAGGAGTAGGATCTTATTTTTAGTTTCAAGCGTTACTCAAACTATCGTGCCTGAATCGGGTGTCACTGACCAAAAACAACACTCTACAACGTGTTACATAACCCTTACTCTTTTTACAGGGTGTAACCTACTGGTCAACAGGATGTCCATTCTGTAAAAAAAAGTTGAAAAAAGCAATTTTTAAACATTTATAATAAGTTGAAAAAATTCACTTGGGACAGGACTTGAACCCGCTACCTCTCGCATACCGTGCAGGCGCTCTACCTTGTGAAAGTCCCTGAAAACAATATTAAAAAAAAAACTTTTCTCCCGCCACAGCGCTCACATTTTATTAATTTAAAAATCAACGGAACGTCATAGAGCCAAAAAAATAATTTCGTTTGTGATCCCTATCACCGGGTGCTATTACCCTGTAAAAAGATAAGATAGAAAAAGATTTAGCATCTTTTGTAACACCTTGTATAATAAGGTGTTTTTCTTTGGAACTTTTTCATAAGTTCTGGAACACAAATTGTTCAAAAGGTAGAGATTTTCAAGGCAACGGAAAGGTAGAGCCTGACATTTTCGCATTTTCAGCCTTACATCAATGAAGATTTCAGCGACTATTCGCAGTTACGAGATAACAGATCAAATGCATACGTTTGACGTTTGAGATCCGCAAACTTAGGCGTTTAATCCTCGATCCTGAAGCGGTGAAATTGGACCTAAAAATCATCCGGTATCTTGGTACCTCCGTTCTCACCGATGAGTTGTCCTTTCTCATGTGAAATCAGCTCTATTTCTGTCAAACTAATTCGAATTACGGTACAATCGCCTCTTCAATCTCTTAAAACTGTTACGTCTTCTATCCGCAATTAGCCATCGCAAGTGCGCCGCGTGACAAACGGACGGAAACGATTAGGTTGTTATGCGTTACGTTAGGTAACGTCGACCGATCACGGTTTGGGCAGACCAGTTAAAGGAAGGGCCAGAGGCCTTAGCCTGTAACGCAATGGCGTATCGATTGCGTCCCAGTAAAAGGAAAAAAGCGGGATTTCCTCGTTTTTCTCCAACAACCAGCGAACTAATCCTCTAGAATTAGAATATTCTTTGCTATATACTACAAAAACAGTAAAAAGACCGACAGCATTAATAATTCGTAATTGAAGCCGTCAACTGGGAGCACATTTTGGCACTATTGCGTTGTAGGCTAAGGCCCCTGTTGAAGGAAGGGCCTGGCCAAGTACGGGGAAGCACTTATTTGTTACGTCAGAGTCCATCCACCATTTTCCCACCACCAAACCTAAATACCAAGGCTTGACCTTGTTCTGATACATGTCATTGAGAGACCGAAGTCGGCTCTTAGCTGGCGCCAGTTTCAGTGACTGCCATCGCCAGTGTTACGGCCCCGTGAAAACTATTCGCGTGTTCCGCCAACGCTGACTGGACTATTCCAGTCAGCGTTGGCGGAACACGCGAAATGAGCAGGCGCCTTTTTTTCGTGCCACACGTCCCTCACAAAATGCTCTTTTCAGGGCATACTTATATTATTATTCTACTGATACATTGAATTTTTGTAGATTGACCTACGATTTGTAAGTAAGAACAATTCTGCCCATTATTATGGTCAGGCCCGGTGTCTCGGATAGTCGAAAATATTTACCGGAATGTACGGTAGGAGTCAGTAGGTAATGCGTATCAAAATTTCTACACTACAACCTATCTTCATGCAAGACGATGGATTTGGTAACTGAACTTTCAATACAATGAGCTACAACAATACAATGAATGAAGCTTTTCCTTCTTTTGTCACGAATAGAATAGAATACGAGTATAAGCATTTAGGCTAGGTAATAAATTTAAATCCGGAGTGTAGAGTCTGATATATGATTTAATAACTCCACATGTACATACCTAGCTTTATTAGTAGGGTAAATAATTATCATAGGTTAATGAGGGCTGTGATGTTTTGTATTGTATAGTATAGATCGACAGTAGGTAATGAAGAAACTCTGACCTACCTAAAGATAAAGTCTTTGCAGAATTTTGCAAGACATTCTTGGTGTAAAAATTAAATAATGATATTTGAGTTGTGAAGAGCGCTTCTTTAGCAGACAGGCAATTACCAGTTTGCAATTAATAGTTTTATGCCTTTTTGTGTCACCATAGTTTAATTTCCCAATACAAGCACTAAACGGATTTCAAACATAAAGACGGTTCCACTCCAATAATATACAGGGTGTTTCAGAAATCTACAAATGTACGTAACTTTGAAATTAAACAAAGTCATAGATACATGCCCGCATTGGGAATCGAACCGGGTACCTCTTGCTTCAGAGTCCACTGTTACTGTCACTGTCGCTAATGTGAAGGAAATCATCGTGAGGAAACCCGCGGCTTAGATGGCTCCACACGTATTGACTTTGTCTTTCCTGTGGGCTAGGCCGACTAAGTTATCAGGATGGTATAGGTGCTGTGCAAGCCTACTCCATCTAAAACAATGTCCCAGGCACTGCAGCGCCGAGTTGGCTCTTCACCCATCTAGAGTGAGTGAAGGTGCCACTGGACGCTGTAAAAACCATCTCATTACGTAGAGGCTTTTTCAAAAATCTATGGAGCAGCTGATATTTTTTCCAAGATTTCGGACTTGACCCGATAGTACCTAAAAGTTGCATGTATTGATGATGAGTTAAGGTCGCAGGACCTTTCCGAAACACCCTGTAGAAGCGGTAAGAAGGGATGCATTCAATCAAAGAAGCCCTCATTTTGGCGAATTCTATCCAGACATGGCACCAAGTATGTAGTCACTTTATTAATGGGCATTATTATACCTTAGTATTTGTATGATAGAGATAGCCTCGGTCGTATGTAAAACTCAAATCCAAGTAAACAAATAATTAACTTACCCATTATATTAGAACCTACTTATAATAACAATTAAATATAAAAAAACCGCCGACATTTTAGCTTCAAATTAGGATATCTCATAAACGGCTGAACCGATTTTGATAAAACATAATTATCCAAACCAGCTTTCAAATAATAAAAAAAACCGCATCCAAATCGGTTCACCCGTTTAAGAGCTACGGTGCCTAATGCCCGTTTTCACCAACCACCCCTAATTTTAAAAGGCCTTCTAACGAAAGTTATCTGCAACTCTGCAAGTCTATGGGTCATGGATGAAGGATCATACACACTTACCTCATAACGCTTGTGAGTGGAATTCGTATGGTCCTTCATCCATGACTCCTAGACTTGCAGAGGCGCAGATAATTTTCGTTAAAAGGTCTTTTAAAATTAGGGGTGGTTGGTGAAAACGAGCATAAGACAGACATAAATAACGGTCAAACTTATAGGTAACACCTCTTTTTTTGTCGGGGGTTGAAAACGTAGCCAAAGTTTACGCATGTGCTGCAGTAACAATAAAAATTTAAGTAATGACGATCAAGTTGATGATATACGCAGAGGACCTGAGTGGTAGCTTCAGCCACCATTGTCTCATTGTGAAGCGAGTTCGTGGTGTAATTTATTTGTGTTAGCTGTAAGTGCCCGGTGCACCGTGCAAGGCAGTGTGTGGGAACGGCCTGCTTCCGTAAAAGTCCAGGGGCCTTAGCCTGTAACGCAATAGCGTGTCGATGGCGTCCCAGCAGAAGGACAAAACCGGGGTCTCCTCGTTTATCTCCTACAACCAGAGAACTAATCCTCTAGAATTAGAATCAGAATATTCTTTGCTGTACTACAAAAACATTAAAAGGACCGACAGCATTAACAAATCGTAATTGAAGCCGTCAACTGGGAGCCGATTTTGGCACCATTGCGTTACGTGCTAAGGCCCCTGCTTCCGTAAAAGTCCAGGAAGCCTCCATTTTAAGTAGATTTTTCCTGTCATTTGAGTTTTCTACCATGGAAATACAGATCATTATGATACGGTAGGTCCTAACTACTTATAATGATTGCAGTGCATTTATGTAGTGCTGTCTTTACTAGTAAGTAAGTAATCGTATGAGGTAGTGGCCACCCCTGGTGTCAGAGTTTTTAGGCCGCCCAAAGGGCCTCTGACATGGCTTTTACTGCGGGCTAAGCTTACCTACAGGATGTAATAGACACAGGGATTACCTATCTATCTGAAACGTTTTCTAAACGACCCCCAGTTTTTAGACATACCTACGAGTGTTTTTTTTTGTTCTACTAAGGCCTTTGCATCTACGTAATGAGATGATTTATACAGCGTCCAGTGGCACCTTCACTCACACTAGATGGGTGAAGAGACCACTCGGCGCTGCAGTGCCTGGGACATTGTTTTAGATGGAGTAGGCTTGCCAGTTTCTACTTTACCCTATCTTGTCTGTGGTTTCTACTAACATAATAATATAGGCATAGTGCACGCGTGGTTCGACTTGCTCAGCTGTCGACTTTACTTACCTAAATGTTCTCTGAATTTGGGGTCAAAGTAGAATTAAGTTTGCACCTTTACGTTTTCGTTGTCGCCCGTAACGTAACTGAATAAAGTGCACGCGTGTAAGGGTCGATGTGCTGTCGACTTTACTTACCTAATGAATTCGGAGTCAAAGTAGAGTTAAATTCGCCAGCACCAACTCACCCACCTGACCCACAGGTCTCACCCTAGTCACCTTATACAATTATGTATCTCCCATGAAGATACATAATTGTATAGGGTGTTAGTCAAGTGGTGGATTTACCAATAGGCTGAGTAGGCAGAAGCCTAGAGCGGCAGATTTTAGGTGCGGCAGATTTTGATTTCCAAGGGGGTTAAAGTCAGCTTTGCTTGAAACTCAAAAAGGTAAAAAATTGATCGAATTGTTCAGTGGGTAGGGGCGCGATAATTTGAAAAGCCTACTGGCGGCAAATGTGTTAATCCGCCACTGATCTCCCTGTGTGTTACTTACTCAGCTTCCATTGTAACCTAGTTATGTAGGTATCTGTATGTAAGAAAAACTTATACTGGGCTCTACCACGCAAGCCTGCTGCCATTTTCTCCCATGGAATTGCCCAATGCAGCCTTATTGACAAAGATCGTTTGTCTAACTGTGAGTTTTCGGAGAAACGATATGATCTTTTGTTCTGCTATCCTTGAAGGTTGTGCGCACATGCCGACTCGGTTTCATGTGTTATGTCGCAACACTGCTCCCGTTCGCGTCTGGTTAATATGCGATGAAGAAATTAGATAGATAGATAGTGCAATTTAGCACTATTATTGCTTCACCTACGAGCAGTGACATAGCTAAGCTAGCAATGTGTTGTGTAGTTTTAGCACCCGCCACTTTAATAATTTAGGTAGAGTCGGCAAAATATCTGTCAAGCTTTAGCTGAAGAGGATAAAATCTTTGTTTTCGAATAACTTTTTACTTTACGTAAAATATTTTTCAGCACGAAATGCTGAAAAGATTGCATTGTATAGGGTGTTTGAGAAAGGTCCAATGACACTAAAAGGGGTCACTCAACTCCAACTTTTACTTTGGGGCCAAGTGCAAACGCTCAAAAAAATATAAGCTGCTCCATACATTTGGTGCAGCAGGTTTCGAATTTTAGTATGCAACAGCTGATATTTTTTTCGATTTGAGTTACTTTTTTGTTTCTACAGTAAAGTGTTACTTATGTACACATGACAGCACGTCAGAGTGTACACACGACAGCACGTCAGACTGTACACTTTTGTTGTAAAGTCGCCCGTAACGTAACCGAGTGCTAGCGTGTAAAGGTGCTGACTTTTGTTTTAAAGTCGCCCGTAACGTAACCGAGTAGAGTGCTAGCGGGTGTAAGCGTCTACGTGCTGTCTTGTGTACGTACAAATAGACTGGTTAGGCTTTACCTTACTCTGTAGGTAGTAGCCTAGTAGGTATACCTTATGGCCATTGATGTCACCCCTAAACACTGTGTGACATGTAGGTACCCGGGTGAATCGCTTTCATCTTTGCAACAGAACAATACACTCCCACTTATCTTACCGTCGATCTTCGGCAACAAACCCGCAAGTGGATAGGCAATTGCGATCGCAACACACAAATTGTGGTTTGATAAAAAACAAAATGGATTGCGCAAATATCTATCTAATGAACCTAATAGTTGGAGAGCTGGTGACCAATCGAGATATTTTTTCGTACAAGGCTGGGAGTTAGTAGGCTGATAGAGTAGACTTCGCTGAGTCTGGGAAAAATATTTTTTTGGTCCGGTCGCGGTTGAAAGTTAGATTTTTTCGACTTTGAAAGTTTAAATGTATGGGTTGAGTCATTTCTTTTTTGTCTACAAGGCTGGGAGTTTTTAGGCTGCCTTTTTAGTCTCCGCTGATCACGAAATCACTATTTATTACTAGCCAAACGCGGTAGAAATATTGTTTTTTATAACCTAGAAAGTGTGAATTTTTGGGTTATAAAAATCAAACTTTCAACCACGCTCGGCCAAAAAAACAAATATTTTCTTGTTCAACGGAGTCTCAACAACTAACCTAGAAGTTTTTAGCCTTGTACGACAAAAAAAATATACTGAACCCATACATTTAAACTTTCAAAGTCGAAAAAATCTAACTTTCAACCGCGACCGTGCCAAAAAAATATTTTTCCCAGACTCAGCGAAGTCTACTCTATCAGCCTACCAACTCCTAGCCTTGTACGAAAAAATATCTCGATTGGTCACCAGCTCTCTAACTATAATGACCAAGTTACAAAACGTCTATGAACATGCAAATTCTCTGCCACATTGGAGAATTTCTTCATTTCTACGGGGCGGCGGCGCCGGCGGTTAATTCGAGATCAACGTTACTAATCCATAAAATAAATATCGATAGAAGGATGTATTTTGCACGTTGCCTTCTCTTTTACAATCTAATAAAAAATACATTCCTAAAACCGTGAAGAAAATTTGAGTCTCTCTACCTTACTATAATCGCAATGGAGATCCTCTCTCTCGTCGGGAAAACCTCTGGCTAGCAATGGGACTCATAGCTCAGATATATACAACAACAAATTCGGCATCGATTTATTTTGTGACAAAGGTGTTAGGACTCTGTCCATCCCGCTCTACTTCAAACAAAAGGTGAGATACATATAGTTTTAAACCCATAGATACTCTCTAACACCGCCTACTACGCGAGCAGAGTAAGTGGAAAGTGTCCGCGACAGATGCGGCGACTGCGCCAGCGCAGCGCGGCCTTTACGTTGCGCTTGCGCAATGCCTCACGAATTTGTGCTGATTCACGAGGTTATACAATACCGGGCACACCCTGCGGGTGGCGGCTTGTAAACAGACCTACTGACCACAATCGGGCGGTGGCCGAACTCTGGCAGTCTGTCAAGGACGGCGGGTGGAGATTTTCGTCTGCAACGTAATGGTGGTGCTCGCCAGTGTGGAATTGACCTGGCCCGTAAGCTTACTTAATAAGTAGAGTTTGGACACCGATATGAACCTCGTTTTTTTTTCTAATGTAGGTAGAGTCACCTATAGGTTCATAGACGGCCGAGGTTTATTGTTTCTATTTCTGATTTATTAAAGTGATAGAATTAAAGGTAAAAACATTTATAAAACCACTTTAAAGTTCACTGAAGTAGGGTGTAGAGAAGAGGACGGAGAGGAAAGCGCGATGAGCCCCGGGGCCCTCCATCGTTTGTGATGATGAAGAGTGAGGTGACAGCCAAGTAGGCTGCGTGTGGAATCTTTGTGGAATAGGTATGTACTTTTTTTACAACTTGTGTCAAAACTCTGTACTCTGTGATAGCGAGATATACCCGTATATTTATTAACGCATTACATTGTGTATTTGGGGAAGCAAAAGATGAAGTGGAATAGCTGACTCCAAAAACTGGTTATTTTTTCCCAAGAAACCCTTGTAGTATCGTAAGAAAGTTGCAGAAAATGGTGGTCCACATATAGACGACATTACAATGATTTATGACGTTGTCAACATCATCGGTTTATTGAGTTCGTTCTACTGCGAATAATGTGCAAGAACATCCGCAAGTCATGAGCGACAGCGATGAGGCTGTGAGTGGACGAAGGGTCTGTGATGCTCACTTCAATCTGCCACAGTTAGACCGACAGCAAACCACGAGGGAGATCACCGCGCGCGTGCGATGCGCCAGGCTGTGGTGCCAGAGGCACTGGGCCGTCTTGGTGGGCTCTAGAATAACCCCAAGGCGAAAGTTCCAGCTGTACACAATCTTCGTACGCCCCATCCTCCTCTACGGCTGCGAAGTATGGAAGCTGGACAGCCGATCCTCAAAAAAACTACTGCAGTTCGAGTGTTCCGTTCTCTTGGAAATATACAAGTCCGTCCTCCCGCACAGGCACCCGAAGAGGCTGCGGCCTGACATACAGGAAGTGTATAGTGAGTTATGCGGTACGAACATCATTGAGCACATGTACGGGACGACTTTGAGCTGGAACAGATTGTTGCGGACCGAAGAACGAGCCCTGGATCGAAAGAGTAGGAGCGGGAAGAAAGTTCACTGGTGGGATGGCCGCTGACCGCCCACACCGCGTCACATGCGGCGACATATGCCCAGCGGCTGAGGTGTACTGTACGATATCAATCTATAAGTACCACCTATGATTAAAATCAATTTACGGTAGAAGCCCGAAGCCCGGGGGATAATAAAAGAAGGCTAAATACTTAGGTAAAACCGAATGCGAAATCGAGTTTTATTCCTAGTTACCTACTTGCTTTAGCCTTACACAATTTGTGTAAGTATTACAAATAATGCACTCTCTTTCGTATTAGTTTTATTTTTATTTGATCTCTGCCTGAGTGCACTGGGTGCGTAGTCACTTTGTAGAGCAAAAGTAAGTTGGTTCAAGCGCCTGAAGATTCAATGTTAGCAACGTTTTTAATTTGATACAAAAAACTGCAACCATACGGCAGGTGGACGGTTGATATCTCTGGTGCCACCCACCCATCACACCTACTGACCTACCGTCGTCGTCGGTTGCTGCCCTGCCGCCTGGTTCCTATCCCAGTCGATAAAGTGTCTCTGCTAGCCTAAGTTTACTGCCTCAGCGATCCTGGTACGAGCAAGCAAGCTTCAGATTACAGTAGGTACCAGCTCTGTGCCAAGGAAACTAAAAGATGGATGACTGAGAGAACCAAGAACTGTAACAGCAACCTTTATCGCTAATGCATGCTTTGAAACAAGCAAAACAGGCCTTGCTTCTCTGCTCGCAGCTTCGAATCGAGCTCGATAGCCTCCAACGATTTTTTAAACGTTTGACTTGTTTGACATCTACTTAGTTAAGTTTGCAACGTTGCAAAGTAATATGTTTATTTAACTGCTCCACATCTCATCGTTGAGAACAACGGTGGCAACATTCCTTTAGCTGTCATTAGAAACGTCAAAATATTTTCGATTTTCGCTCGCAGTCAAACAAAAAATAAATATATGTTTTGTATTTGGTTCATAAATTGTTTTGTGTGAAATATAGATTGCAGATTGTAGAAAAACGGTGTGTCGAAAATACCCGTGCATCTTCCATCGCTATACAACTGTCCGAGGTCTGTTTTGGTTACTTTTTCTCTGCGTTCCATGTATTGATTTTTGCAGGTGTTAGCAAGTTTCCGTTTGTTGTCGTTGTTTATAATTTTAACAACCTTTCAATGGCAATAACAACTATCCAACCTCGGTGTTCAAATGACCAATATAGACTACAAATGGGTGTGGGTGAAATTGAATAACCAAGTCTGTAAGACTAATGGTTTTTATTTGATCTGTAGATGGCGAAGCAAGTAGCAGATGTACAAATCCACGCGAGCTCTGACGAGGATGCGGAAGAAGACAGCCTAGACATCAGTGTAGACCTCATCGATGACAACCTGTACTTGGGTGAGTAAATAAAAAAATCTTATATTTTACAATATTTTACAAAATGTACCAATCATCTTTTAATTATCTCACAATAATCTTCTTGGCCGAGATATTAATTTAATGTCAATCTTTCCAGGTAACCTGACATGTGCGAGAGATGCGGAGCACCTGCGGAAGCTTCACGTGACGCACATACTGACCATCGACGTGGTGCCGCTGCCCCGAGCCACCCTGGATATAACCAAGCTTACTACCAAATTTGTTAAATGTATGTTCCTGAGTTTTGCTATAAAAAAAAACTAAGGCCTTTGCACCTTCGTAATGAGTAGATTTATACAGCGTCTAGTGGCACCTTCACTCGTCCATTTCGTCTGGGACTCTGGGTGGTGTAGCTTAGTGCAAACTCTTTACACCAGATGGCACCTCCCGTCCATTTTTCTGTGCCAATGTTGTAAATTTTAGCGCGATATAAATATTTTTTCAATTTAATTACACAAGACGAGTTGAAGAAATTCGCATCGACAGTTACTTGGCTCGGCTCGGCTAGAGCGCCTGCAGGGTATACAAGAGGTTGCGGGTTCAAGTCCTGTCCCGAGCTAATTTTTTCAACTTATTATTATTAATGTTTAAAAGATTATTTTCATATTTCAGTGGCTGATGTCCCCAAAGAAGATCTAATATCACATTTACCAGAGACCAATGAATTCATCAAACAAGCCATTTATAGTGGGGGAACCATTCTGGTACATTGGTAAGTAAAATCACACTAAAGCATAGTATTTAAGTTCTTGTAAATAAATCAGAACTTATGTAAGAGGATAACTTTTTAACTAAATCTTACTAATCTAGCATGAAGGTTTGTATCATGAGCTGGTGGAAACATGATATGATTTCATACGGTTTTTTATGCTAGGCCTTCATTACTCAATGCAAAAAAATATATTTAAAAAAACTCAGCAACTTAGGCCCTATTTGAATTTAGATTAGTAACGTGCAAGTGGAAATGTCTATCGAGCGAAAATGATCAAATCACGTTTCAGGGAACTTACTCTTACCAAGAAAGAATGATTTTAAAGTATACTAAAATGACACAATTGTAGAATGAGCAGTTGATTCGCAAAATGGTTCGTAATGGCTAGTAATAATCAAAGCCTCGTCTTAAGGCGCTGGGCATAGGTCCGGTTTCTGAGTTGAGAATTTTACTAAGCAAATACTTACGTATCGCTCTGTCACGCTCTTTTGTGAGAAATCAGCAGAGACAGGACGATACTTACCCATTTGCTTAGCAAAATTCTCAACTCAGAAACCGGGCCATAGTGAATCGCCCGCGCGCAAAGAAAACCGCACAAAATCGATTCCTGTATCAAATACACTAAATAAATTGAAAATATTCACATATCAAACCCTAGAATTAGTTAAGACCTATCTAAAACAGCCAGTTTTGTGTTGACATTCATAAACGTATTGAAGATATTTTGCTTGAAAAAAAATAGGCGGCGCACTTTTTTACAAGCAAAATATTTTGCAATCTGTTATGGATATCAACATGAAACTGTCTGTGTTAGATAGGTCTCAACTAATTCTAGGGTTTGATATGTGAACATTTTCGTATGCCCAGCGCCTTAACCAAGGACACCGTTACTTCCAGCCACTTCGGCGTATCACGCTCCGCGGCCGTGGTCATTGCTTACATAATGGAGAAGTACCAGCTTTGTTACGAGGAGGCCTTTACCCTGGCGAAGAGCAAGCGACGCTTCATTGGGCCCAACATTGGCTTCGTGGCCCAACTGAAGCTTTTTGGACACATGGGCTACAGGTTGAACAAACAGGACCCGCGGTATAAGCAGTTCAGGCTCAAGTTGGCAGGGCAGAAGCTCAAGCAAGGTTTGTTACTTTTGAGTTTGTCTAATTTTAATAGGTGGACGATAGCAACGTGGCGGGAAATTCAAAATTTTCACAGTTTTTTTTTTGTTCAGCGATTTTTTGTTTTTGTTATTTTTCATTATTGTAAACGACAGAACAATTCTAATTCAGCCGATTATGTGTTTTGGTCGTCAACAAGTTTTTTGGGCAGTGCCACTGCTTCGTAGACCAGAACACATAATCGGCAGAATTATTGTTATTTGTTGTTGAAAATAATGAAAAGAATACTATGTTATTATTGTACTCGAAACGGGTCGAATCGCGATTGGTTTTTATGCAAATTAAACCTTATTTATCCCGACGTTTCGGCCGCGTTACAGCTGCCGTGGTCGCGGGTAGACTGGAGCGGAGAGTGTTTTAATTATTGTGGTGACAGTTGGGAAACTACCCTCACATCACTATTCGACCCGTTTCGAATACAATAATGTTTAAATATCGCGAATCATTAAAAGTGAATAATACTATGTTATTGCCGCGACCGAAAAATCGCTGAACAAAAATAGCTCAGTTTAGCTACAATATGTAAAAACTGTGAAAATTTCGAATTTCCCGCCACGTTGCTATCGTCCCACCTTAGTGACAGGAAGCCCAAGCAAGGACTGACGTGGCAAGCTAATGGCAAGACCACACCCTTGCTGCATGAAGGCTAGTGGCTGCCGCGCAAGATCGCACAAATGGAGATTCCTTTTTAGAGTCCTATGTCCCTACTAAGCATGGGTCGGAAATCCTGCGGTCATGCATGAGTGATTCGGCGCCTGGAGCGTAGTGCATCGACGAACGTTGTCGTCACGCGTCGACCATTGACGATGCAAACAACCAGCCAGATGGTCCGACGACATAGACTGAGTAGCCGGAGAGTAGTTGGGTCTGTAGAGGCGACGTTGGGCCCAACATTGGCTTCGTGGCCCAACTGAAGCTTTGTGGGTACATGGGCTACAGCTTGAACGAATAGGACCCGTGCTACACTCTTAGTTAGAAAAGTACTTTGATTTTGACTAATCTTGAGGTTAAAGAAAGTACAGAAACTGATGAAAGTGATGTCCTCTTATCAGGGACTTAGGGCTCAAAGAAATGATCTCTACTTTTCGCGGTCTTGCGTTGCAACTTCTAGCTTCTTCCTGCAGAGTCGAGTTTGCTTTCAAAATAAATAAAAATGGTGGTCCCATAAAAATTGTGAAGATCTGATGAAGAACTTCGGAGATGGAGAACAGAACTCCTGAACAGACAGCAGCAAATCACTCGGAATAAGTGCAATAATAACAGTGTACTTTGTTTGTTTTTTTTATTTTTATTATTTACACTTAAAGTTTCGTAAGCACTGCACATTTTGTATTTTGTAAACGGTTTCGCTTCAAACACGATCAGCAACACAGAACTGTGGAAAAGAACTAGTCAAAAACAAATAGACGAAGAAATAAAGTTGCGAAAGTGGCGTTCGATAGGTCATACTATGCGAAGATCCGAAAACCACCCCTCCAAGATAGCACTTAAATGGTGTCCAACTGGAACATGGAAGAGAGGACGCCCTAAAACTGCCTGGCCTCGATCAGTGCAAAAGGAAGCACACAGTCTCGAGACGAGCATATCCGAACTTGAGATAAATGCGCAAAATCGGCCAGAATCGAAAACTGTTTTAAGAGCCCTGTCCCTGATTAGGGATAACAGGAATTCATGATGATGATAAAATGGTTTCACTTACTATTATTTATGTCAGTTTTTTTAAATCCATTGTAGTGAAAATCCTGCCGCAGTTGTTCGGCGACCTCGTCCGGCCGGACCCGGGGCTCGTGCGCGAGCGACCGGACCCCATCGTGTACCGGTGCCGCGCGTGCCGCCGCGTCGTGGCCGGCCAGAGCAACATCATACCGCACGTGCCGCGGGAGGTCCGCATCGAGCTCGCCAAGAAACGGATGCGCCCGCCGCCGAGCAAGCTCACCGGACTGAACTGTACAGGTGAGAGACTGAATTGTGCAGGTGAGAGACTGAACTGTACAGGTGAGAGACTGAATTGTACAGGTGAGAGACTGAACTGTACAGTTGAGCGCCATAACTGTACAGGTGAGAGACAGCAACATCATACCGCACGTGCCGCGGGAGGTCCGCATCGAGCTCGCCAAGAAACGGATGCGCCCGCCGCCGAGCAAGCTCACCGGACTGAACTCTACAGGTGAGAGACTGAACTGTACAGGTGAGAGACTGAACTGTACAGGTGAGAGACTGAATTGTACAGGTGAGAGACTGAACTGTACAGTTAAGCGCCATAACTGTACAGGTGAGAGACAGCAACATCATACCGCACGTGCCGCGGGAGGTCCGCATCGAGCTCGCCAAGAAACGGATGCGCCCGCCGCCGAGCAAGCTCACCGGACTGAACTGTACAGGTGAGAGACTGAACTGTACAGGTGAGAGACTGAATTGTACAGGTGAGAGACTGAACTGTACAGTTGAGCGCCATAACTGTACAGGTGAGAGACAGCAACATCATACCGCACGTGCCGCGGGAGGTCCGCATCGAGCTCGCCAAGAAACGGATGCGCCCGCCGCCGAGCAAGCTCACCGGACTGAACTGTACAGGTGAGAGTGGTTTCAAATTCATCGGACCTCTTCATTTTTGTACTGTGCCTGAAGCATGGATTAGTCGCATGGACGCGTAGCCGGATTCGCCGCATTCTTTACGCCGAATTGTTTAATACATTAAGTAGCTTTCGAATATAATGCAGTAAATATAACGCGCGCATTTTTGCGCTCCGTTTTTTCTTGTTTGCGTCAATCTAGTGTAGCAATCTATCTATCCACCCAATGATATCCCATTTTATCTACCCATACAAAGAGCCCAATGCTGAGCATGTTATTTTCCTATGGGTGCCTTGACAGTGTAAAATATGTAAAACTGAATTCTCTCCAAGAATAAGATTAACAAGGTAAACATGTCACAGGCAGCGTCTGCTGCACAGATTACAAACTGGGTGGTCTACCTAGAAGCCAATGCAGGTCTTAACATTAATTCTCCCTTTTGCAGAAAACGGGCAGATCCTAATAGAAAAGCTGAAGAGCCTGGCGTGCCAGATCAACCACATGATCAAGACCGAGCAAGACATCCGTGTGGACATCAGCGCAGAGCCCTCGAGCCAGTCGAGCCACGACGAGCCCTGTCAGAGCAAGACCTGTGACGAGGACTATGAAGTGGCTGTTGACGATGAAGGTAAGACCTTAGACATCAGAGCCCTCGAGCCAGTCGAGCCACGAGCCCTGTCAGAGCAAGACCTGTGACGAGGACTATGAAGTGGCTGTTGACGATGAAGGTAAGACCTTAGACATCAGAGCCCTCGAGCCAGTCGAGCCACGAGCCCTGTCAGAGCAAGACCTGTGACGAGGACTATGAAGTGGCTGTTGACGATGAAGTTAAGACCTTAGACATAAGAGCACTCAGTCGAGCCACGACGAGCCCTGTCAGAGCAAGACCTGCGACGAGGACTATAAAGTGACTGTTGACGATGAAGGTAGGACCGTAGAAATCAAAGCCACAAATTGAAAGGGATTGCGATTGCAGATATGAAGTGGCAGTAGATGATGACGGTATAAACAACTACCTATCGAGACAGCCTTCATCTTGTAGATGAGTTTTTTAGATGAGCAAGAGGCGTAGCCACCCAGTTTGAGACGTCGATCATTAATAAAGTACTCATCGATAAACTAAGATTATAAACAATGTCGAAACCGAAGTATTTCGGCGTGAAATATCTCGTCGAAGCATTCCACCGTGAAAGAAGAAGTATCAAACAATAATTGAACGAGCGAGCGAAGCGAGCGAAGTTCTCCGAGTCTACTGGAACAATCCGGCGTTTGTATGTATGTATGTATGTATGTATGTATGTATGTATGTGTGTATGAATGTTCGTTCGACGATAACTTGAGTAAATTTGGTCGGATCGTTATGAAATTTGGTAGGCGGGTAAATTAAATTAAAAGAATTTTTAAGTTCGAACATGAGCCAAATCGGTCGAGGGGTTGCCGAGATATGGGGTTGTTAAGTTTATATGGTGTAAGGGTATTCCGCTGAGGGCGGTCACCTTATGCTACTATCTCAAGGATTTATCCTACGGGAGATGCGTCTTTGATTGCTCGGGGAGTGTTATTAAATTAAACGCACGATAAGGATAACTAACTGATTACTATTTATTTAACATAACCTAAACCTGACACATTTAGGATCGAGCTGTTCTTATCACTAACCTACTCTGTTATTTACATGGTCCCTAAGTACGTGGCTTTATGCCTCAAATCCCTACACGCTCCCTATCCCTAACTGTCCCCTATACAGTCTCATAACTCTGGGAGACTCCTGTCTGTACTGTGAAAGCCAAACTAGGTGGTGGTTGCCGCGGGTGGTGAACAAAGGTATCAACCCTGGCTCACGCCCATCTGCGGTCCTACAAGGGGTAGTGGGGCTGACGATGAACTCCACTTCGCCAGTGTTACGGCGTCGCGGCGGAAACTTCCGTCAGACCCACGCCTAAGCTATAGGGAGCTAAATCCAGGCGACCTCAGGGTTTCCGAAGCAGCAACCGTGTTACGGTTCGCCCTAGAATGCCCTGTTGACAGCCCGGAGAGAGCTGCCTGTCTGAGCGCTTGTACCAGCTTATATAGCCGGCCGAGTGCCTCGTCCCTCGCGCCGCGCCGCGCCCCGCAGAGTAACCGGTCCGTGCTTCGCGCGTGATCGCTGCGTGCTTGCTCGCTGAGTGGCGGCGGTTAGCGGCGGTTGCTTGTTTATATGCGGCGTGTACGCTGCCTGGCTGGTGGGTGCGCGGCGACTGTCGGGCGGCGCGCTGTTGTAACGCTCACGTTACAATGGAGTTGCGAGTTCACAGTTCGGGGCGAACCACTAGTATTCGTTAGAATCAGAATTTTATAAATCTGTCTGCAGACATCTATCTAACTTCTTAGCATAGTTTCTCTCGATATTCTTAGCGTTAGCTCTTTATTCAAACCTTCCCAGGTCCCGTGCAAGTGTTGGACGGCCACAGCGAGCTAAACCTAGTTGACACGAGCATCGCCGGCCGCAGCGACGCGCCGTCCGCCTGCCGACTCATGTGGTTCGTGGAACCAATGGCCTGGATGGCCCGCGTGACCCATGACACACAGGGCAAGCTGCACTGTCCCAAGTGTCAGAGCAAGATCGGCAGCTTCAGCTGGACCATGGGTGAGTTAGGTGGACTGGCGAGACTCATGTAGCTCATGTCACATGACACACAGGGCAAGCTGCACTGTCCCAAGTGTCAGAGCAAGATCGGCAGCTTCAGCTGGACCATGGGTGAGTTAGGTGGACTGGCGAGGCTCATGTGGCTCATGTCACATGACACACAGGGCAAGCTGCACTGCCCCAAGTGTCAGAGCAAGATCGGCAGCTTCAGCTGGACCATGGGTGAGTTAGGTGGACTGGCGAGGCTCATGTGGCTCATGTCACATGACACACAGGGCAAGCTGCACTGCCCCAAGTGTCAGAGCAAGATCGGCAGCTTCAGCTGGACCATGGGTGAGTTAGGTGGACTGGCGAGGCTCATGTGGCTCATGTCACATGACACACAGGGCAAGCTGCACTGCCCCAAGTGCCAGAGCAAGATCGGCAGCTTCAGCTGGACCATGGGTGAGTTAGGTGGACTGGCGAGGCTCATGTGGCTCATGTCACATGACACACAGGGCAAGCTGCACTGCCCCAAGTGTCAGAGCAAGATCGGCAGCTTCAGCTGGACTATGGGTGAGTTAGGTGGACCGGCGAGACTCATGTAGCTCATGTCACATGACACAATACGTAATGAGTTGATTTATTCAGCGTCAACCTTCACTCACGAAGAGACCACTCGACGCTGCAGTGCCTGGGACATTGTTTTAAAAGGAGTAGGTTCGCCCAGCACCATCCTTACAACTTGGTCGACCTAGCCCACATGAAAGACAAGGTCAATACGTGCGGAGCCAACTAAGCCGCGGGTTTCCTCAATGGACCCTGAAGCGAGAGATCCAATGTGTAATAAATAAACAAACCTATGACTTTGTTTATTTTCAAAGTTACGTGCATTTGTGAATTTCTACAGGGTGCACTCCAAGTCGATAGCGGAAATTTAAGTAGGCTATCTATCTAATGATCAATACAAACAACTTGTACTAGGTGGCGAAAAAATATCAGCTGTTCCATACAAAAGGTCGACTCAGTACTGCTCCAAATGTATGAAACAGCTGATAATTTTTTCGCTACATTTTTGTCGTCATCTAGTACAAGTTGTTTGTATCGATCGGTAGACAGCCTACTTAAAGTTCCGCTATCGACTTAGAGTGCACCACTCGCTAACGTTGAAGGAAAGGAAAGGTGAAATAAGGTCGTTATAACATCGAATCGTTTCTTCTCCTTAGGTTGCAAGTGCCCGTGCGGCCAGAAGGTGGCGCCGGCGTTCTACCTCGTTCCTTCCAAAGTGGAGTGGTCCAACATCGTGCAAAATGTACAGATCACTGTGTGAAACAAACAATAGGGTACTACCTTAGTGGGTGTTGCAAGCCTCCCCCTATACCCTTGACGCATTTTTTCAATATGGGGCAATTTTCAAAATTCAATATTTCACGAATGAAGACGCATTTTATATTTTTATTGTACAAAATAACCTAACCTTACTATACAAAGTATACAATATCAAAGCATAACTATGCTAATTCAAAGACAATTTAATTTAAAAACTTCGTATCTACTTAAATATCGAACTGTGAACTCGCGATGTGTAACTTATTGCTAACACCATTCGCGCAGGCGCGAACGTTTTAGGTGTTACGTAGAAAACAAGAGACCCTCATTAATAGCATTTTTTTCCTGCAAAGGAGGAACGATAAGATAACAAAGTTTCTTTTATTATTGCAGAAATTAGCCCCTAAGTAGTTATTTCAGTTATTCATATTTTAGGTCGCCGGTCTAGACTGTGACGGTTGTACAAGTTCTTTTTCGTATTCAGGCTTTGTTGGCACAAACGATAATAACAGTTTTCAAGGCTTTTGCGTTGTTTAAGCTTTGGGCACCGTTATGTAAAAAGTTTTTGGCCGAATAAAGTTTATTTCGATCGTAATAGCGTTTTAGGTGTCGAATAACAATATAAAATTATGGATTCCATATCTCGGCAACCCCTTGACCGATTTGGCTCATGTTCGAACTTTAAAATGATTTTAATTTTATTCACCAAAACTCAGAGCACCAAAATTCGACCTACTCAATTAGTTATCGTCGAACAAACATTCATACATACATATACGAAAGTGTTTGCTCAGATTGTACTATATGGGTGTTATTTAGACCATAAAATTATGGTCGAAGGCCTAAGTTTTATTAATAAAACACCCAAGCCATGTAAATAAATAAATGTAGGCAGAAACACTACCTTCGAACAGTTTTAGCTCAAATACTAACCCTTTCTTCCAGATTTCACTCCACTAGCCTGGTAGAGGCCTTCCATTCAAGTAATCGTTGCATTTTAACGTATTTAATACTAAGTTAGGATGGTTTATGTATGTAATAGTATTAGGTTTAAGAAATTGGCCTTAAATTCTGTTGTGTTCGAAGTTTTTTGTGCTAGGATCCCTTCGTTGTAAATAACTATGGACTATATGAACATAAACCCACGTTATTTTTTGCATTTGACTGTTGATAGTGTATAAAGATTATAATAAAACACGTTATGACAATTTTGAATTGTTTAATTTGGGTTTCACACCAATCTTACAAACTCAAATGTTTTTATTTAAACAAATTATTCACATTGAACGTCAAATCTAAATTAATATTATCAAAAGTCAAAAAAGAATATAAATAAAATTAACTAAAATTACTATTTGGTACTTATCTAGCTACTTTTTTATGGCCAGCTTCACTCTGATCATCGATTTCTAGAGGTACAATCTTACAATTTTGCTTTGTGCCCTGTACCTTGGCAGGCTCAGTAAGTTTTACGATGCGTGCGAATGGCGCCACCTAGGCATCTGAGCCATCTGTTTTCCACCTTGTGACCACTAATTAATGAAGTACAATGTGCGAGAAATGTATGTACAGTGCCACAAACTTTTCTTGGCCGGCGGCTGAAATTGGTACTACTGTCGCCATTTTGAAATGTCATACTGTCATTGTCAGTTAGCTCTCAAATGTGCGGAGTCCCATGACAGCGACGCTCTTACCGGCCAAGAAAAGTTTTTGGCACTGTATGCGAGAAATAAGTGAAAAAAAAAAACTCTGTGGATTTAGCGCCACCTAGTGTCTTCAAATGAAGCAGGTTCTAACCGGGTTCCTCGGTATGTCTCTAAGAGCCAAGATGTGGACGCGCATGAGCTGTGACTTCCACTTCCAGTTGTTATTAGCCATCTAGCTATACCTTCCTAGCGCCATCTAGTGTCCTCAGCTGACGACGGGTTCTAACTGACCCGGGCCCCTCGGCAGGCTCGGTATGTCTCTAAGAGCGAGGCCATAGCCCTCTAGCTATACCTTCCTAGCGCCATCTAGTGTCCTCAGCAGACGACGGGTTCTGACTGACCCGGGTCCCTCGGCAGGCTCGGTATGTCTCTAAGGGCGAGGCCATAGCCCTCTAGCTATACCTTCCTAGCGCCATCTAGTGTCCTCAGCAGACGACGGGTTCTAACTGACCCGGGTCCCTCGGCAGGCTCGGTATGTCTCTAAGAGCGAGGCCATAGCCCTCTAGCTATACCTTCCTAGCGCCATCTAGTGTCCTCAGCTGACGACGGGTTCTAACTGACCCGGGTCCCTCGGCAGGCTCGGTATGTCTCTAAGAGCGAGGCCATAGCCCTCTAGCTATACCTTCCTAGCGCCATCTAGTGTCCTCAGCTGACGACGGGTTCTAACTGACCCGGGTCCCTCGGCAGGCTCGGTATGTCTCTAAGAGCGAGGCCATAGCCCTCTAGCTATACCTTCCTAGCGCCATCTAGTGTCCTCAGCTGACGACGGGTTCTAACTGACCCGGGTCCCTCGGCAGGCTCGGTATGTCTCTAAGAGCGAGGCCATAGCCCTCTAGCTATACCTTCCTAGCGCCATCTAGTGTCCTCAGCTGACGACGGGTTCTAACTGACCCGGGTCCCTCGGCAGGCTCGGTATGTCTCTAAGAGCGAGGCCATAGCCCTCTAGCTATACCTTCCTAGCGCCATCTAGTGTCCTCAGCTGACGACGGGTTCTAACTGACCCGGGTCCCTCGGCAGGCTCGGTATGTCTCTAAGAGCGAGGCCATAGCCCTCTAGCTATACCTTCCTAGCGCCATCTAGTGTCCTCAGCTGACGACGGGTTCTAACTGACCCGGGTCCCTCGGCAGGCTCGGTATGTCTCTAAGAGCGAGGCCATAGCCCTCTAGCTATACCTTCCTAGCGCCATCTAGTGTCCTCAGCTGACGACGGGTTCTAACTGACCCGGGTCCCTCGGCAGGCTCGGTATGTCTCTAAGAGCGAGGCCATAGCCCTCTAGCTATACTTTCCTAGCGCCATCTAGTCTCCTCAGCAGACGACGGGTTCTAACTGACCCGGGTCCCTCGGCAGGCTCGGTATGTCTCTAAGGGCGAGGCTGTGGACGCGCATGAGATGCGACTTCCGCTTCCAGCTGTCGATGAATGCGCGGGCGCAGTACGGACACTTGTACGGCTGGTCGCCGGTGTGGGTGCGAGTGTGGCGGGCCTGGGGGAGAAACAAGGGTTGAAGGGTTAGTAAGGTTTTGAGTTTTGAGCTGGTTCATGCAAATATTTACAAGTTCATCGCTCAAGTCAAGTCAAGTCAAATATTTTTATTCAATATGCAATACACGTCCCGAAGGTGGCTCTCGACTGGAATCCCGCCGGAGGCTCACGACGACCCGGATGACCGTCCCAGACGTGAAAGAGATCTGTTCTCTCTGAGACGAAAGAGAAGGGAGCAACTTGGCCAGAGCTACCCTCCCTAGCCATGAACAGAGATGAATGGAAAGGAAGAAGTAGTGGAAAGGGACTTGCAGGAGCTCTAAGCAGGAATTTGGAAGGAGGTAGGGCAGGCCATTTTTTTGGCCGAGTTGGCAAGAATTAATGGTTAAGAACCTTGGTACTGCGTTCCTATATCGAGCGAGTGACTAAGCCCAAAACTTGGGTAATGTTTAGGAACAAGACACTACGACTTACAAGCCCGCTAGCGTCGTAGAAGGCTCTCCGACAGTGCCTGCAGACGTGGCGCGGCGTCGCGCGATGTCTGCTCGTGTGTCGCGCGAGGCTGGACGCGACGGAGCAACTGAACGCGCAGTCCGGACACTGGTAGGGCTTCTCGCCGGTGTGCCGCCGCATGTGGACCTCCAGGTTGCCGGCTGTTCGTGGGAAAAGAACAAGTGATAACGAACGTTTTTAAAGTTTAACTTTCGTGAGCACTGCATATTTTTCTATTAAGAGGGAACGCGGGTAACCTCAAATCCATACAAAAGGGGAGACCTGTTTCCTCCCTGGATAATTGTTTTAGAAAAAATATATTTATGCCATTCAATCTATATTTACCTCTGCCATGTCCCTGTGTTTTCCTTTTTTTATTATTTTAATTATTTTAATGGCAGAGGCATGGCTGAGGTACGGTCGGCCACAGTCACAGATACCCCATGGCAGCTCTTACCGCGCGCGGCATAAGGGCACTAATAGAACAAAAAGGCATCCTAGCGTGTGGCCGACTGTACATATAAATTGAATGGCATAAAGATATTTTTTCTAAACTAATTATCAAGGGAGGAAACAGTCTCCGTTTTTGTATTTTTTGTATGGAGCAGCCGGCTATCCGTGTTCCGTCTTAAATCACGGTGTTACTCACTTGCACCGAAGCTCTCGGCGCGCGCGCAGCGGCTACTCAGACGCAGTTCGAGACTAGCCAAGGCGTCGCGAGGGCCGTCTCGATCTCCATGATTAAGATCTCCGAATGAGAACCGAAACTAGTCGGCTACACCGACAAAATACAAGTGAGTAAAAGCGTGATTTAATGGATAACGAACGTGTTTAGACAAGAGTATTAAAAGGATATCACGTACACACGACAGCACGTCAGACTGTACACTTTTGTTGCAAAGTCGCCCGTAACGTAAGTGAATAGAGTGCACGCGTGTAAAGGTCGACGTGCTGTCGTGTGTACCTAGTGTTTTCTCCATACAAACGTAGTCCCCGATTTCCTCCCTCGATAATGGCACTAGATCAATAATTTTTGGTATCTATGCTAGGAATCCTCCAACCCTGGCATGTCGGACCGTTGCACTCGTGATTCTGAGCTAAATTCCAAAATTTTACTTCAGTACGAGCGAAAAAAAAAAACACTTCCCAATACAAACGGCTATCGCCAATCGACACCATTTGTATGGAGAAGTGAATTTTTTTTCGCTCGTTTTGGAATGAAATTTTGTAATTTGGCTCAGAATCACCAGTTCAACAAAATACCTTCGGCTTTAAAACCACTAAAATTGCACGGAGTATACCAGTAGATAGTTCTCATTGACAAATACACCAAACTTACGAAGAAAAATGTCTGATGCACGCTTGGTGATAACTAAGTATCTCCGTCCAGACTCTTTTAATCTGCTGTTCTGCTGTTTCATACATTTGGCGCAGTACTAAGTCGACCTTTTGTATGGAACAGCGGGAACAGCTAATATTTTTTTCGCTCCATTTTTTTCGCCACCTAGTACAAGTTGTTTTTAGTGATCAGTAGACAGTCTACTTAAAGTTCTGCTATTGACTTAGAGTGCACCCTGTAGGTACTATCTGAGACAAATGTTTTGATTAAGATTACCTTGTGCGAAGCTCCAGCCACAAACGGAGCAGAGGTGAGGCTTCTGTTGATCGTGCAGGTGCATGTGTGTCTTCAGCACACTCCTAAGCTTGAACCTGAAAGTTGATGAGAAAATAAATAGTGATTAAGGATGGTTGGTTGGTTGGTTGGTAAGAGACCTGTGCGAGCTCCAGGTGGAGGATTGGAGTGGGTTAGCGCAGGACAGGGAGAGCTGGCGTCTTTTGGTTGCGGAGGCCAAGATCCACTTTGGGTCATTGGCCGGCTGGGGCGCTCGGCCTTGGCAGCGGTGAGTTTGATTCGTGCGTATGCCGTCTGCAAATATCAAAGTACCCTATTTTTATTTATTTTTATGTTCTACCAAATACTGCCAGTTTGGACGATTAGCAATGTTAGCTTCATTATAATAAATGCGTACTATTCAAAGTGCACATTAATTAGTGACTCGAGTATCACACACACGTTCATTATGTAAAAAAAAATGCATATTTTTTTTTTTAATTTAGATTTACAAAGTAGCACTATGGGCTCTTTGCCGGGGTTCGACTCTTGGCAAGGGACCTATCCCATAAATAGTAATTTTATTAAAAGACTTTTATAGGCGCTCTAGCCTGCTGAGTTACAATTACCATTGTGTGTAATTGTATGATGTATGTACTAAACTGTGTTTATGTATCCTACGAAATGTAAAAATATTTTCTTATGTTAAATAAAGACCTTTTCAAAACAAAACAAAACTTTGGGTCGCTGAGCCAGCTAGAATGAATGAATTAATGAAGGATGGTTGGAATCGGTCGACGGTCAGTAAAAAGCTCGTAGGGTCCATGATATTGAAAGGACAGCAGAAAGATTGGCGCAAAGAGGAAGAGCTCTATGCCCAGCAGTGGGCTATACGCATCGCTTTGGATGGGCATATAGCACAGAGATAGCTAGCAGTGGTTGGTTTCCATGTTCGTAATTTTGACGTCAACGCCATAGAGAAGCCGCAACGCACGTACTTTCGTCACACGGCAGCCATGTGACCTCAGGTCACTGTGTGCGCTGTAAGATGCTTCCTCCGCTTGAAGGTGGCGCCAGAGTGGTCACACCACTGCATTGTACCTCATGCCGCACTCCGGACAGCCATGCGGCCTCAGGTCACTGTGTGACCGCGCGTGCGCTGTAAGATGCTTCCTCCGCTTGAAGGTGGCGCCAGAGTGGTCACACCACTGCACTGTACCTCATGCCGCACTCCGGACAGCCATGCGGCCTCAGGTCACTGTGTGACCGCGCGTGCGCTGTAAGATGCTTCCTCCGCTTGAAAGTGGCGCCACAAGCGCTGCACGCGAACGAGCGCTCCTCCGTGTGCGAGAGGAGGTGGCTCTGGAGCTGGCCTTGCTTGGAGAATGCTGCCAATGGGAAAGGTAGTTGATTTTACTTGTATAAGCTTTTGCCCGCGACTTCGTCCACGCGGACTTATTTTTTTTCTCGTGAGTTTTTCCGTTGTTTTAATGGTTATTTTGCTATTCGGGGAGGAGAGAAAATAAAAAATCATAAAAATCGGTCCACCCGTTCTCGAGCTCTAAATGGTGTAACTAACACGACTTTGTTTTATACACCGTAGAATTTTAGTGGTTTTAAAGCCGAAGGTATTTAGTTGCACTTGTGAGAAACTGGTTATTTTTAGTAAGTTTTTCACTTGAATATTAATTAATTATTTCGATTATAATATTAGTCTCTCGATTCTAATCTTAGTCATTGCCAATAAAATCATGGTAAGCTGTAAACACTGTTACACTTTAAAAAAAAATATCGTTGGGTAGCCTATAAAAAGCTACCACCGCGTGGTGCGGCCCTTTTTCTCTTAGTATTTTTCCACACGAATTGTTGGTTTGTGTCGACATCCTGGCTGCTAAAAAGATAAGTACTTTAATATTGCTGTGTATTGTAGTAAAAGTGTTAAAATGTTTCATAATTGCTAAATAGGTGTTTTATCCAAGAAAAAGTACAATTTGCTTATTGAGTCTCCAATACTTTTTAAATAAAACCACCACGTAACGGTTATTTTTGCTAAACATTATTTTTATTTCCAAAATGTTTGATATTTGCTAAATAAGTATTTTATCCAAGAAAAAGTACAATTTGCTCATTGAGTTTCCTATATTTTTGAAATAAAACTCGTAACGGTATTTTTGCTAAACATTATTTTTATTTCCAAACCCCTTCCTATTTTAGTATCAATTTATAACATCCCAGTCTAGATTGAAATTAATTTGTATTTACTGATTTATCGATAAAGTAATAAATTGACATTTCCTTGATTTAAAAGTAGTAAATTGAATAGATTCGATTTTGTAAAACTGAATTTCCTTTTATTTCACCCTGGGATTTTATCTTACAATAGGTAGGTAACTCAATAGTATTTAATTTTCCAGAATTATTATTCTCTTTTCTTATTATTTCGGGGTTTTTTTAACATCAGAAGGTGGGATAAGAATAGCCTTTATTGCCTACTGACACCTATTTTTCTTTCAGTTTTGAAGACTGAAAACCGGTTTTGGCCTGATGATGGACATGCGGTATGCTGTAAGCTGCTGTCTCGTTTGCCAAGCAGAGCACTGACTGGCATCGTGAGCCAGTATTTGACGCAGAGTGCCTGGAATCACATCGGCCTGCAGTGAAAATAGCGAAAAACATGGTGTGAAAAATATCGGTGAAAAATCCGGTAAGACTATCTTACTATCTTAGTGCTTTGCATCCACGTAATAGATGGTTTGTTCAGCGTCCAGTGGCGCCTTTGCTCGTCCTGGCTTGGCGAGGTGACCACTCGGATTTTGCGGTGCCAGGGACCTTGCCCAGCACCTGTACTATCCTGGCGGCTTAGTCGGCCGCACTTTTATCCATGAAATATTTAATTCCGCAATAATAATTATGATTTTATTCTGTTTATTCAATTTTTTCCAAATCATTTAATTTCCGATGCTGGGCCAAACGCCAAGTGTTGGGCCAAATGTTGGTAACCTTTGGATATTTCCGAAATATGTACTGTGACCATAATATAATTACGATTTTATTTTGTCTATTCAAAATTTTCCAATAATTTAATTTCCGATGCTGGGCCAAACGCCAAGTGTTGGGCCAAATGTTGGTAACTTTTGGATATTTCCGAAATATGTACTATGTGTGACCATAATATAATTTATGATTTTATTTTGTCAATTCAAAATTTTCCAAATCATTTGATGTCCGATGCTGGGCCAAATGCCAAGTATTGGGTCAAGTGATGTTAACTTTTGGATATTGACATTATTAGATTGGAATAAACGACTGATTTGGTCATTCTTCATCTAGTAATCAAAGTATGATCAAATCAGTACAAGCCCACGGGAGGAGCAAGTGGGAATTTCACCGATGGAGATTTCCTCATGTTTTCCTTCCTTTGGGTGAGGTAAGACCTTCTGGGATCTGTTTTTATGTGTATATTCATAAAATGATATTATGTCTGTGCTGCTAAAGTCCACCTGGTGTAAAGTCTAGACATCATGGCAGCAATGATGGGACTCATCACGACAGGGGGGACCTGATGTTTTATGTTTCGTGTTGCTGCTAAAGTCCACCTGGTGTAAAGTCTAGACATCATGGCAGCAATGATGGGACTCATCACGACAGGGGGGACCTGAGGTTTTATGTTTCGTGTTGCTGCTAAAGTCCACCTGGTGTAAAGTCTAGACATCATGGCAGCAATGATGGGACTCATCACGACAGGGGGGACCTGATGTTTTATGTACATTATGTGCTGCTGGTAGTCGACCTGATGTGAAGCTAAGCACAATATTTTCGTACAGCAGGTGATGCTGTAGATCACGACAGGTGTGACATGTACCTTTGTGTCTGTGTGACCGTATGATTCTGATCTGTTTATTTGAATTTCCATATCATTAAATTTTCAATGCAATTTGTGCTTTGGCAAAGTGTTGGTTCAAATGTTTGTAGACATTAAATTAGATAAAATACTGGTTAAATGATTACAGAGACGTTTTCACAAAAAAAAAGTCTTATTTAGTAAAGTTTGGTTTTCGTTGGGAAAATTAATGTAACCTCCTTACTTTGATCTTTTATTTAAAAAAATGGGTAGTTACTTAGTTTTCCCCGAGTTTGAATAGGGGTGGCCAGTGCCTCATACGATTATCGACCCCAGGTTTGACCAAACTGTTGTTCAAGTTAACCTAACTGTTTCTAAGAAATTACTGAGTTTTCCCTATTGCCAGACTTTGACCAAATTGTTGGTCAGGTATGACCGAGCGACACAGTTGTTTTCAGTAGATTGTTCTTTCTCAGATCTAACAAAGAAGTTTGACTGGCTGTTCGAAACTAACTGAAGAGGCGATGGTGTACCTATCAACCATTGGGTTAGGTATCGTCAATGTTCGGAACCAACCGTTACTGTGGTTGAAGGTAGTGGTATTTTTCGATGGGTGAGTTGTCAAAAATGTTAAAAGTTATTTCTTTGTGAAATTGTATCCGAAGTTATCTCGTCAATCCGTTATTATTTTGGAATGTTATAGTAATGTAGGAATTCGGCATAATGTTGGCTGTTCACCAATGTGGATATTTTAGTAATTTCTGAGACATTTTTGTAAAAATCAATCCGATATTAATTCGTCAATCCGATAAAGTTTTAAGATATTGTCGTAATGTAAAGATTAAGCTTTATTTTAGCTGTTTGAATATGTCAATATTTTTGTAATTTCTGACACATGGTGATATTGTAAAATTAAATCCAAAAATATTTCGTTAATCCGATATTATTTTCGCATAACATTGTGATACAAGGATTCAGCCTTATTTTAGCTTATCGAATAGATAAATATTTCTGTAATTTCTGAAACTATGGCAATTTAGTAAAATTAAATCGAAAAATATTTATTTAATCTGACATTATTTAAATATGACATTGTGATGTAAAGATTCAGCCTTGTATTAGCTTCTCGAATAGGTGAATATTTTTGTAACTTCTGAATCTATGGCATTTTTATAAAATAAAATTCGACGTTATTTCGTCAATCCGGTTTTTCCAGCACATTAGAATGATGTTAAGATTCGGCGTAATATTGTACTTTCAGATTCAATATTTCTGTATTGTTTAGAAATTAGGTAGTTGTTTGTCAAATTACCTAAGTCTGCAAATTATTTAGTAAATCCGATGCCATTTCAGTGATGTGAAGGTTTTAGTAATTTACTTAAGTTAAATAATTAGGTAAACTTTGAGTATAGAAGCGATTCCGTAAATTAATATAATAATAACATTAAAATGTTGTAAACATTCGCTTTTTGTTAGCTATTTACTTGAGTAGATATTTTATAAGATTGAATTACCAAATAAGTAGGAGTTTCAAAGTCTTTTCAATTATGTCAGTGCTGTAAACATTTGATTTTTATTCGATGTTCACTTAAGTAGATATTTTTTAAGATTGAATTACCAAATAAGGAGGACTTTCAAGTGTTTTCAATTGTCAGCGTAAGAATACTCTATTCAAAATTATTATGAATAATAATAAGTTTATTTCAGCTTCAATAATAACATGATTTAAATATGATTATATAGAATTCAAATAAATTAAAATAAATACAAAATAAATTAAAACTTAAACCACAATTGAAATTAAAATAGAAACATAAAAATAATTGTAAAGATAAATAAATATCCGGAATACCAGACAGGATTTCTTGTTGCTTTTTTTTTTCTGTCTGTGTGTAGGTTAGAAGCAACAAAGAGTTGTAAACTTTTTAACAATAAATTTGAGCTAATAATAATAATAATAATTTGGGTTATAGGATGCCAAACCAATCCTTTTCAATGTAAATGTAGATTGAATTACTTCGAGAGCGAAGTATAGTCAGTATGGCCGTGTGAGAAACTGGTTATTTTTAGTAAGTTTTTCACTTGAATATTAATTAATTATTTCGATTATAATATTAGTCTCTCGATTCTAATCTTAGTCATTGCCAATAAAATCATGGTAAGCTGTAAACACTGTTACACTTTAAAAAAAAATATCGTTGGGTAGCCTATAAAAAGCTACCACCGCGTGGTGCGGCCCTTTTTCTCTTAGTATTTTTCCACACGAATTGTTGGTTTGTGTCGACATCCTGGCTGCTAAAAAGATAAGTACTTTAATATTGCTGTGTATTGTAGTAAAAGTGTTAAAATGTTTCATAATTGCTAAATAGGTGTTTTATCCAAGAAAAAGTACAATTTGCTTATTGAGTCTCCAATACTTTTTAAATAAAACCACCACGTAACGGTTATTTTTGCTAAACATTATTTTAATTTCCAAAATGTTTGATATTTGCTAAATAAGTATTTTATCCAAGAAAAAGTACAATTTGCTCATTGAGTTTCCTATATTTTTGAAATAAAACTCGTAACGGTATTTTTGCTAAACATTATTTTTATTTCCAAACCCCTTCCTATTTTAGTATCAATTTATAACATCCCAGTCTAGATTGAAATTAATTTGTATTTACTGATTTATCGATAAAGTAATAAATTGACATTTCCTTGATTTAAAAGTAGTAAATTGAATAGATTCGATTTTGTAAAACTGAATTTCCTTTTATTTCACCCTGGGATTTTATCTTACAATAGGTAGGTAACTCAATAGTATTTAATTTTCCAGAATTATTATTCTCTTTTCTTATTGTTTCGGGGGTTTTTTAACACACTCGTGATTCTGAGCCAAATTCCAAAATTTTACTTCAAAACGAGCGAAAAAAAAAAACACTTCCCAATACAAACGGCTATCGCCAATCGACACCATTTGTATATTTTGTATAGAGAAGTGAATTTTTTTTTCGCTCGTTTTGGAATGAAATTTTGTAATTTGGCTCAGAATCACCAGTGCAACAAAATACCTTCGGCTTTAAAACCACTAAAATTGCACGGAGTATATTTAGATTAAATTAATTATGATGTCAAGCAAAGTCGCCTGACTCATCAGTAAAATAAAGTAAAATTTTTATTACCTCAGGAATCTACAAGATGAGACGATGGGATAATAAGTGCAATTTCGAAGGAAAAAATCAGAGTGAGAATCAGAGTGAAAAATCAGATTCTTTTTCATACAAGTAGAGAAGTGTAAAATATGTTAACATGAAACTTGAACTTTTTTCTTTGACCATTGACCATACTTACTTTTAGGGCAATGCTCACAGGAGAACTTGCATCCGGCATGTTCTTTAGCCATGTGTCTGTCTAGCCATGTCTGAAATATAAAAGACTTTCTGCATATTGCACAGACTTGGCTCTTTATTTTATCCTTCTGTGACGTAACTTCTTTTACACTTTGCTCCGTTTGCGGAGTATTTTCAAAGGATTCTACAGCACCTGTAGGTTCTTGTTCAATATTATTTTGCTCAGCATAAGAAGTCTCCATAATGAAATTGTCTTTATTGTCCAATACAAGTTGCCCATTTTCTAATTGATGATTGTCGTTACAATTTGGGTTTTCATATCTTGAGTTTAATTTTAACTCAGTCTGTGTTGCATCTACAATATTTGTTTGGTCTTCTTTAGTTGTATGGCACTGTGTATCTTCTTGCACATTATCAAACAATGACCTTTCATCAAAGTGGCCAATGTTATTACTCAACTCATAGTCGGGAAGGGAGAAGTTAGATGTATTACTGTTAGGATCAAAGTCTGTCAGGTTGTAACTCTTGTGCTGCCCGTCTGCTTCAATGATAACGCTAGTTTGAGACCGGGAAATTATGTTCTTCATTATAATATTGACTTTTTGGGCTTCTTTCACAAATGTGTATGAGGATTCTATTTTTATGAAACAATCGTAGCAAAATTGTTTTGGGAGCATATCGTCCTCGGTTATCTGTAAGGTAATAACCATATAAGTTCACATGTTAAATCTAATTTTGATCCAGAAGTATAGGAAAATTTAAGAGTTTCCGACTTACTAGTATATTCGTGCAGTAACAGAACATATCTATAGCTCTTTTGTCGAAGTTCTCTTTTTCCCATGACGCCACTTCTTTCATACAACTGCGGCACAATGCTGAGATATTCATTTCCAATTTTCCATGTGGGAAATATTCAGAATTATTCCCAATCTTCCTTATTTTGCCCACAAATCACAATAAACAAAAGTTCACAGAGTAACTTATTCGAAACTAAACGTCAAAATGACAGATCTTTGTAGCGCCATCTGTCGTCGAGTAGCAAAACTAAAAATGTAGAGTTTGAAAGTTCAAGGGTTCGCTTTTCCCCTTGCTTGGTCCAGCAACTGCTTTCGTTTCCACAGAAACTGCTATCGATCCAATAATATTGTCGTAGCATTCAGTTTCCTACCGAGATATAAGTAGTTGTGTGAAGGCATGGACGATCAAGAACACAAAATAACTGTGCTTTGCCTTGGCCCAAAAGGGTCTGGCAAGACAACATTATTGAAGAAACTGCAAGAAGCTGAAGGCATCGACAACACCTACAGTCCTGTACCAACAGTGGGCACGAACATCTACGATTTGCCGTACCAAAATCGTGCTGGGAAAAAGAAAAAGTTGTCTATCCGCGAGGTCGGCGGAGAGATGGCGCCACTGTGGACAAACTACGCCGACGGCATTGAAAAAGTACCTTCGCCGAATTTTTCGCACCGAGTTTTTCCTTCAATTATTAACATAATAAAACAGTTGAATGTATGTTTGTAGATAATTTACGTGGTGGATACGTCGAATTTGTGCCAGATCTCAGCGGCGGCCGTCCTTCTCTATACGTTGCTAGCTGAGCCTAGGTTACGGAAGGCCAAGGTGAGGAGGGGTTTTTCGAAATAGGTCGGACTATTTGCTGGCTTTTTTAGTAACGCTTCTAAAGGCACATACAAAACTCGAAAGAGAGTGTCCTCTCGCCTGTGAGATGGGCCTGTGAGGTGACTATTGTCAGTAACTCCGAACGATGCAAGGGGCCTAGGACTTACAATATTGATTCACTTCTTATTGATGCAGAAATCTTAGTTAGGTACTTGTTGATGCAAATTAATATGTTTATATTGTATCTACAGAACACATAATTGGCTGAATTATTGTTGTTCTGTGGTTTACAATAATGAAAAGAATACTGTTTTATTGCCGCGAACGAAAAATCGCTGAACACAAATAGCTCAGTTTAGCTACAAAATGTAAAAAACTGTGAAAATGTTGAATTTCCCGCCACGTTGCTATCGTCCACCCTTAATATCAAGTCATTAGTCACTGTTAGACCGGAAGACCGGTCATCCATAAAACGGAGTAATTCTAGTTTGGGGACTGGGAACTTTAAATCCTAGATATACATTTTCATTTCATTTAAATCCCAAACTCTACATTTTGTCCGCAGCTGATCCTGGTTCTCACCAAGATGGACACGGCATACCGGCAGATGCGAAACGAGGCTCTACTCATGCTGCAGCTGACGAGGCTGCGCCGGGAGCTGGCCAGGCCTGTGGTGCTGCTGGAGGCTTCAGGGATCGACGGATCAGGGGTGCCGGAACTGCGATCGGCTTTGACAGGCCAGCCACTGCCTTCACTGATGTAGACTAGTCTTATGCCGAGAAAAGGAAGGTCTCACTGCTTCAAGGTGACTTCAAGGGCCCTATTACTGCTGGAGACTTCAGCCCCGCTACCCTTAGGGATTTTTTTTCAATATGGCGCAATTTACAAAATTCAATATTTCACGAATTAAGACTCATTCTATATTTTTATTGCAGAAAAAGGCCTTACCTTTGAATAAACATAAAACATTTACGAAGCATATACAATCAAAGCATGACTACCTATGCGAATTCAAAGATAAATTAATTTTAAAACTTTGTCAATATGACCGCAATAGCATCAAGGGTAACCCGCCAGGTCTCCTGGACTGGATTGGATCAGGGTACCAATACAGCCTCGCTTTAGAGGCAGAAATATAATGTCCTCTTATGATTCTAAAAAGTTGGGTGGGAAATCTAGTTGTGGAAATTCTTTATAGATTTATCTTTATAAATCGAGGGCAAATAACTCAGCATCAAAATTAACTCAATAATTCGAGAGTTTAAACTAGCTGATACCTTCTACATTAAAATAATGCTTGATCGCATTACATAAGCTTAGCTCAGCAATTTGATCTTGATCTAAATACAAAATATTTATAAGTAGCAAATAGCATTACGACATGATTTACTCAGTGTAAGTGTTTTTTTGATTCACTCACTACCTTAGTTTTAATTTTTTGTAATACATTTGAACTCAATTCAAAGCAGCAATTTTAATTTCGTTACCAAGTTAGAACAAAATTCGGTAAGAATGTCGTACGCTGTGAGTCTACAGGGTGCACTCTAAGTCGATAGCGAAACTTTAAGTAGGCTGTCTACTGATCAATAAAAACAACTTGTACTAGGTGGCGAAAAAAATTGACCTAAAAAAATATCAGCTGTTCTATACAAAAGGTCGACTCAGTACTGCACCAAATGTATGAAACAGCAGATTTTTTTTTCGCTTAATTTTTTTCGCCACCTAGTACAAGTTGTTTGTATTGATCAGTAGACAGCCTACTTAAAAATCCGCTATCGACTTAGAGTGCACCCTGTAGATGGCATTCGATTCTCCTTACACAAGACACAAGTCGCAGTAACCAAAACCTTGGCAAAATGTGGTGTCAAAGAAAGACCGAGGGAGGACATCGTGAGGCATTCATGAAAGCGGCGCGGGCGCAACCGCGACGCGGGCTGTAAAAAATCTAAACGACCTTAAACTTAAATTACGTAACGTGACGTTGCAGGCTCAATGCCGTGCGACCAGGCCCGCTAGTGATGTGCCGAATTGTTCCATCATACATTTTAATTTTATTTATTAACTGGTACTAACGATTTTATTAAGCTCGCGCGTGAAATTAGCAAGGTCTGTTAAAACAGCCTGACATGTCATCTTTTCCCTACCTGCCTTTCTGCGCGAAATAAAGTGCATGGTTAGCCAGAGGTCTATCAAATGTATTAATCTCACAGTAACTATCACTATATATCTCTAAGTACCTCATCATCATCATAATCAGCCCACCTCTAGGCACTGTTTGGTATAAGCCTTTTTCCCCTTACACCACCTCTCATGGTCCCTCGCTATCCGCAATCCGCATCCATGGACTCTCCGCCGACACAATGATGCCATCCGACCTAATTAAGTCTATAAGTACATACCTACCTTCTTAAAATTAATGCAACCGCAACGGAGTTTTCATGAATAAAGTTCCTTAGTTATAGGTTGAAACGTCATTCAACACCGAGAAATAATATAGAACGTAGAAATATGCGCGTGTGAATGATTGTATCGCTTATCGGTCCCCTCCCTAGCGCTAGAGGTTAGCAACTGGCAAACCCGCGAATTTCGGCGCGCGGGGACGTGTAAGTGGGTCAGTCGGCACCCTTGACCCACTGACTTACTGCCAGCCGCGCGCCTGCCATTGTTTTTCAACAATCAATAAATATTATACTAAGCAAAACTCGTTACACTCATTTGCGCAATGACGATGGCGACTCATCGCGCCGCCATCTTGGGCTACATTTCCCGCGCTTTCAGCACAATTTTCACAGATAGCCATATTTTTTTAGGTCATTTATTTATCGCGCTCGCTCTTGCACACATGGCAGAGCAATGGATGTGTTCTGACCTTCGCTGTTTAATGCTAAATTAGTGAGTGGGAGGCTTCATTGTGGTTTTAAAAGTTTTATGCGATTGTGAACGAAAACTTGAGGTTTTCGTCAAGGTGACGCTGAGTTTTGTCAGAATTGTTGCTGGACACAAACAGCACTTAGTGGCTCGCATTATATTTATACATAAATTACTTTGTTTTTTACGATTCTCTGAGAAGTGGTCTTATCAACGACCTTCCGAAGTTAGATTAGGTATAGATTAGTTATTATTTTCATTACTAACCACAATTTGTTATATCTTTTTCGACCTTCACAATGAAGTGACAACAAAATCATGCCATTTGGTGTTATCTCTACATTTTTTGCGTAGCCTCGATTTTATTCCACAGTGACTGGAAAATTCTGTGCACCAAATCACTTTGGTCGATGACAGTACCTACCTATGAAATGATTCTCGTAAAGTATGGATGGTCCATATGGTAAACACAAATAAATGCATACACAGGCCTTGCTCGCGCAAGTGAGGTCGCCGCGTACTTGCCGGACCTACCTGTCTGATCGTAACTTGTAACCGCCTTCGGTAAGTAACTCACTCTTATATTCCAATGCAATGCACTTTGACGAAAAATGCCATTAAGCTTTATTGCTTATGTCGTTTCATCATTAAGTTAGCCTTCGGAAGCATGAGTAGGCAATTATGGAATGCCTAATTTGCTGGAGATTTGGTCTGTGTCTATTTAAAGGTGACCTACTGACGAACATAGGTTATATGATATGGAATTTAGGCCTTAGGTTCTAAAAATAGTTAAGCCTGGGGATTCTCATTTGTCGGCTCGTTTTTAGCAAAAAACGCGTGCAAAAAGAAGATATGTTTTTTTTTTCATTGGCGGCGCTAGTGTGCTTTGACCATAACCCTAAAGTTCTGTAAGTTTGAGTGACGGACATGTGAGTTCTGTTTAACTTTCTCTTTGTTCAGCAAGATGTAGAGATAATCGCTCGGCTGATGGTTTATCTGTTTCGTCAACCCTTGCATTTATGTTCATTGTTCACCGTCCTAAGGGTTAAGGTGGGAAGGTAATAAGTAGGTACGCAACATAACAACATTTACTTACACCTTCGCGATTATTAAATTTTAACAAGTTGACGAAAAAGAAAAAATAATTTGTGCGAAAAAAAATATCGTTTTGTCACGTTCTTTTGTGAGAAATCTGCAGAGACAGAACGATACTTAAGTGCATGCTTAGCGAATTTCTCAATTTAGAAATCGGCAGTAACAGTAAAGTTACAGTTACAGGAAAATGTTCCTGGGAGACCATCCATAACTTTTTGAGATATTATGAATTGCGTTCATAGATTTTGGAAAAAATGTGCAGTAAGCGAAAAAGGTGATTTTTTTTTATTCCAGGCGATCTTACTCGTATGTCATGCTGGGATTAAAAGACTCTAAGGAGCCAACTGAGGTTTGAGTACTAGAAATGACAGAAATCCGGAAAATATACGAAATATTGTCTTTATGACAAATTGATCCTATTTCGTGTGGATCGAAAGAGTCTATGGAGCCAAGATTTTTTTTTTGTAAGAAAATCGCAAAAAACTTCTCACAAACATTTTGTACCGGAAAAGTTTTTGCCGATTTCTGTCATTTCTAGCACTCAATCCTCAGTTGGCTCATAAGGTATTTGATCCCTACGCAAAAGCTTTATCCATGTCGAGAGATATATTTTTTTTTTGTAATAAAAAAAAAAAAAACTAAAAATCTATGGACAACAAAATCACCGAAATCGGATAATATTTAGGGGTAGCAAAATATTATCATTTCATTTTTTCCGTTTGTATGGGCGGGAGCGCATGGTAATCGACCCTCTTAAGTGAGCCGGGAATCGCGCCCGGGACCTCTCGTTCGAGTCCACCGCTCTACCCACTGGACTACCACCGCTTCTGTAGTATTATGCGGTTGATCATCACATTACTCTGACTGGATTTGTGCAACGTCACAGCCAGCACTGTCGCTTTCCATCGCGGCCGGCCGGCGTGGTGAAAGGTACTCAAGTCACTCTGCTGGTACAGTCAGCCACACGCTAGAAAACCCCGTGGTAGCTCTTACCGCGCGCGGCATAAGGGCGCCAATTAAAAAAAAGGGGTTTATACCGTGCGTTATAATAGCGTGTGGCCGACTGTACGAGTAGGCAGCCCGATTTTCGACGAAACCTGCCAAGTTTGGCAAAACATTTTTTCACAAACTACATAGTTTCAAATGATGGCGCTACATTGGAAAAAAGTTCTAAAGACACATAAAAAAACAAACGTCCTTTTTTGAAGTCGGTTAATAAAATGTGCCGCCTGCTAAATAAAATGTTGATAGGTAGTTATTTATGTTGTGCCAAGTTGTGGTCATTCCAAAAAGAAAGGAGAAAGAAATGTTAGAGAATGACTCTACATAATTTTGCATTTATTTCGAACATCGTAGCATGATGTGAAGTGTCGTAACATTTTTGTAACTTTTAGATACACTGAAGAATGAAGGGAAATGTTGAAATAAGGCTTTTCTTGTTTGTTATCAAAATGAAAAATATCGCGTCCAAAACAGATCTAGCGAGATTCGATATTTTTAAAAGAAGAGGCCCTACCTGCTCGCGTAACATGAGGCGGTGTTAGAGAGGTGTTAGGGTGTTAGGACTCTGTCCATCCCGCTCTACTTCAAACAAAAGATACTTCAAACTACTTCAAACATATAGTTTTAAACCCATAGATAGTCTCTAACACCGCCTGATGCCGATGCAACAATAGTTACTTGTCCCAGGCATTGCAGCGCCGTGTGGTCTCTTCACCCATCTAGTGTAAGTGAAGGTGCAAAAGGCCTTAGTTTTTTTAGTTATTTGTTATGCAATGATGCAACATTATTGTTTGCAGCTAATGCTTGTATTACTGAGCTAGCGATGGTTTCTAAAAATTAGCCACAAGCGTAGCGAGTGGTTAAAGTAAGAAACCCGAGCATAGCAAGGTAATTCAGAAGCACGAGATGCAAATAATATTGTATCCGTGCGAAACACACAATTTTTCATCTCACAGAGCGAGAAAATGATTATGTTAGATGCAAGAAAAACAATAGACAGCTAGGTTCATTAAGGTTAGTGAAATAAGTTTCCTTCTTCTTTGCTTTGACAGATGAGTCAAAGGAGTTCCTTTATTTCTTTTTGACACCATAATAGGGCGTCGCGTTCAAATTTCTAAGAGCGCAAAAATGCAGATAGTTTAAAATAGGCTTTTCCACGATCGTATGTTACGCAGCTTCGGAGATGAAAAAAAAAACACATGATAATGATTATTGAAGCAATTAAAGCTGGAGTTTTCAGGAAAAATATTCAGGAAAACTTTTGTGCCTATTTAGACACCTTATAGCCTGGTGGTCACCCTGTACGTAGGTACTCTCGGGGTCTTTGCCCCGCTTTACTTCAGTTGGCGGTAGCACTTCGATATTATTTCTTACCTCTCACATGAGTTATTGTGTTATTGTTATAGGCCGACTAAAATGGCGTTCCTTGCCTAGCGCCTGCTAGGCAAATCTACATCTATCTAAACATGGTCAGTGATATGCGATACGCGAGTTTTGTTCGACGTATTTGCTATCTAATTCTATCTTATCTATCTAACTAATTCATAATTAGGTAAGGATAGGTAAGGAATAAATAATTCTGTCAGAATCGAGCGGTAGAGCGAAAAATAAAAGATAAAGATAAAGATAAAAAGTATTTATTTTAGAACCACACATAAATTATACAGACAGTTACAGTTTCAGAGATTGTAAAAATGGTTAGAGTGCAGAACAGTAGGTACCTAATGATTTTTCCGTTGGACAGAAAATGTATAGTTTCGAGCCTTCAGTTTCTTATTGATGTTTAAGTACCTTTTATCTTTTAAATAGCTATGTATTTCCCGCGACATGCTTGCATTGTTTAAAGAGGTACAAAATGTTAAGAAAATGAATTATTTTCCCGGCTAAGTCCCAAATCCAACCCCCTTTTTTAGAAGAAATCAAACTCGGTGCAAAAAAACATAAATTTATCCATCGCAAAACAGTGAAAAAAAGCACAAACTAATACACTTTAGCATTTATAATAGCTATAAGAGAATTGCCTCATTATTTGTGATAATAATATAAATAAACATGGGACTCTACAGTTTGAAGACCTATGTCCTGCAATATGGTCTGCTGCACATAGGCCATAGCCCGCTGCGATAGGTCATCCACCTATGAAATTCTTTTACTTTCTCTTAAAATTTTTTTTTGATTGCATGCACGTTACCTAATGCCTAACTCCTTTATTAATTACTAAAAGGGTATGTAGAGTTGCTATTTAATTTTAATGTAGACCCAAAGTTTGGGTCATGACATTTTTCAGGACGAAATTAATTTTAACCGACTACGGCAAGTCTAAAAGAAGATATGTGTTGGTTGGGTTACCGGTATTAAACGGTTCAATTCAACAAAAGTGTTGCTTACTTTCTTTGCTGTTCTTTCGATACCAACGTGCAAATAAGGAAAAAAAAATCAGTCCTAATCTGGCGACACTAATGGAGATAGCCTAGCTAGAAATTTAAAAACCGAATCGTTTTTTTTTTATTCTCGCATAACCCGGGGGTATCTGGCTGGCTGGGCGGCCGATAGCCCGCGAAAGTCTGCGCGACCTGCGCGCGCGCCGGTGAAAGAGTCATCGACCGGCGCGGGGGCAACGAACGTCTTTGCCGCGCATTGTGCCGGGCAGCCCCCCGCGCCTGCGCCTGCGCAACTGCATCGAGCTGATACTACCACCGCGGGTGCTAACTTAGTTAGAAGAGTGAAAGATTGGAGAAAAGCTGGCTTTCTAACCCCAAGGGCGCAAACGTTTGATACTGCACTCCTCTTGACACCTTTCTCGTTTTTCTCATGAAAAACACACACATTTGGAAAAGTCCTTTCGCTCAAAAGTTTTTTTATTGTAAGGAAACGCACCATTTCATAAAATTCGGTCTTTAATTGAGTAGGAAAAGTCTTGACGTGATTAGTGGCATACCTGTTAAAGGAAAAGTGGGAAAACCTCCAAGTCAAAGGATTTTCCCTGGAGTCAAATATTCACATTGCCCTTTTAATAGCTGTACTTACCTACAATCTAATTGTATGACTGCATTTCTTACGATTAAACGACACCTATTTTGATCCTTTACTTTGCTGAACTTCTAGTACAGTAAGTAAGCGGAGGATTAAGAGAAGTGGCGGTTTTTTTCTTGTGCGAGATTTATTCGTAGGTTTTGGGATCTGGAATCTAGGCATTTTTTTTTTTTTTTTTACTTAGCCTCGGTGTTAGTGTCCCACTGCTGGGCAAAGGCCTCCCCCACTTCAGTCCAGACTTTTCGGTCCTGGGCCACCTCAGACCACTCCGGCATGTATTTGACGAGATCCGAGGCCTTAGGTCCTAAAAATAGTTGAGCCTCAGGATTCTCATTTGACAGTCCGTTTTTACCTAAAATAAAAATGCATCCAAGAAGAAAATCTGTTTTTTTTTTCATTGGCGGCGCTAGTGGACGGGTAACCCTCATCAAATGACATACCTAATGCCTGAGACATGATTTTAGATAGAGAATGGAGCAGACATGAAGCATTATAATCCGTGCGGGATCAGAATGGTATAATACCTTTTGGAACTGAGAAGCTCGCCGTCCTGTAGCGTCAGCATTTCGGCAAACTCTAGTTGTCTATGGCAAACTCGCGTCGAAACTTGCTTGTGTTTTCTGTGCGCGTGGGTGACTGCTCGAGTTTTATCACGTTTTATTCAATTAATGCAATAACATTGAATCCTTTTAGATTGCAACCATTAAACATTTTTGTGTATTTCCAATTTCATAACCCTATTATAGAACGTAGAACTAACATTTTTTTTACTGACGCTACTCGAGAACCGTCATTTGCGATTCAGTTCCAAAAGGTATTATCCCATTCTGATTCCGCACGGATTATACCAGACGGCACAAATGAAAGCCGCTTCCCGAACTCCCGCTTCGGTGAATCTTCGATTGATTATCTTAACTATTAATCATCACAGTAGAGTCGGTTCTATATGTATAGCGTTAGCTTCTCTAAGCAATGCATTAGACGCACACTAGTGCAGGATGCACCCACCGCACGCACACTCGCACGCGCATGCATGTACCGCCCGCCACTAATAGTCGGCTAAGGCTGGCTTCATATTGGGCTGTTGTCTAGGACCTTTACTTTCAGGATCCATTTTTGTTTTTCAAATGGATTCCCCATAAATAACCTCTGCTGGGCAAATGCCGTATCTCTCAGAGAGATAGATTCGGGCACACGGCACACGTCACACACAATGGTTACAGGTAACCATTGTGTGCGTGGTTATAATGACCGAATTTTGGTAAAACAAATTTGTTAAAAGTTCAGATTTTTCTACAGTTTAATTCCTTCCCTCAATGCTAAGGATCATGACTATGACTTGAAGGTAGCGGTCTTCATTCAGTTGTATCACTTGCGATGTGGATCAGTTCTTGCAGGTGTTTTTGCGAAGGATTGGCCAAAACATTGCTAGACTTATACGGTAGATAAGTAGGTAAGCTAGCATCGCTGTGGATCCTTTTGTTTTTGCAGAAGAAGCCGCTTCTTTTTGCAGTTTTTGGCCACGAAAGGTGCCATTTTACCCTGATACGGTCCAGCGGAGAGGTCAACGCCCTTGACTCCTCGGCCTCACCGTAACACACCTAGTGTGCCTAGACCCTTAGAATAGTTCGCGAAGTGAAAGTGAGCGTGTGTTGGTGTGCTGCGCGCATAGATGCATAGAGCGGCACGCACACACGCGAATTGCTGCGCTTTCCAAATTATACGGGTGCGCAGGATTGAGAGATGCATTTTCTGAAAATGTTGTTGGTTCTTACTTATCGAGTTGTAGTGGGTTCATTAAGTATTGTGATGGATGACGATTCGTAGACTCTACAATATTTATCGCCCAACATCTATCACACTCTTATACGTGTTTTTTTTTTGGGGTACTTAGAAAATACACTTAGATACCTGGCGAGGATGGAGGATGGCCGATGGACAAGGGCAGTGATAGAGTGGAGGCCCAGAGTAGGACGGACGACATCGTTGTGGCGGCAGAGGGTCCATGGATGCGGATGGCGAGGGCGAGGTGGGGCGAGGGGAAAAAGGCCTATTCCTAGTAGTGGGCAGAGGTGGGCTGATGATGATGATGATGATGATGATGATGATGATCGTGACAAGAGGTAAGCTAAATCCTCTGCCCTCTGCAAAATTATAGTGAGCCATCTACTAGTATAGCGAGAAGACGGACGGTAGTGCAGACACGGAGTGGTAGCCCAGAATGGGTTGACGGGCGCTGTATCAAGAATCATTTTAGAGCAACAATTTTCTCTAGCTGCCAGGTAATTAATAATCCCGTACACGTAACGGTAGGTAGGTAATCGTATGAGGTAGTGGCCACCCCTGGTGTCAGAGTTTTTAGGCCACCCAAAGGGTCTCTGACATGGCTTAACGATTGTTATTAATGAACAACAACCGGGACCAACGGTTTAACGTGCCTTCCGAAGCACGGAAACGCTCAGATATTATTGCCACTAGCGGTCACCCATCCATGGACTGACCGCGGCCGTTGTTGCTTAACTTTGCCAATCGATTAAGAACGGCTAGCACAACTAGGCTGTGAGCGCTTCAAATTCCCTTTAATTTTTTGTTTATTTACGCCAACTTCGCAGCTAGATCAGCTAAAAATTTTCCGGACAGCCTGTAGATTGCGGAAGCGCCCGGTGACTCGACACCGGCCCGACACTTTCCTTGAGAAAAGTTCAATTCGTGTGGCGATATTCCACCAACTTTGCGGCCATTTTCCGGACACCCTGTAGATCGCGGAAGCGCCCGCGCCGGTGGCCGGCCACCACCGCCGCCTGCGACTCGACACCGGCCCCCGACACTTTCCTTGAGAAAAGCGACAGAACAGGGCCCTTAGCCTGTAACACAATGGTGCCAAAATGGGCTGTCAGGTGACGACTTCAATTACGATTAGCTAACGCTGTCTGTCCTTTTAATGTTTTTGTAGTACAGCAAAGAATATTTTGATTCCAATTCTAGAGGATTAGTTCTCTGGTTGTAGGAGAAAAACGAGGAGAGCCCGGTTTTGTCCTTCTGCCGGGACGCCATTGACCCGCCATTGCGTTACAGGCTAAGGGCCATGGGGGCTAATTCTCGGGAATCTGGAATTTTACACATCTCGGAGGAAAAATCTAATTTTGCGGCAAATGTCACATCTCCTATTCTCACGAAGTCATCCTCGACGCAAGATTTCACAAGATTTCTGCGAGATGTTTGCCTTTTTTGCTCGATATGACTCGTGGTCGAGATAAAAATGACATGAGATTTTTAAAGGTAATTAATTTACCTACTAAACTAACCGCGATTCGACCCGTTTCGAACCCAAATTATGATATTTTTCCGTAGAGAGGTGTCGAATGCGACATTCCCAAGAATTAACCCCCAGTTTTTACCCAGTTCTCGGGTGCAAACTTAACACTACATTATAGACATTATAGGGGTCTTAACACTACATTATAGACTGTACATCGTAAAGCCTATAAGACGAGGTCAATACATGTGGACCAAACCAACAAGGCAAAGCTATCTCACGATATTTTTTGCCGAACTGGGTGGGTAGAGCAAACCGACCTCTGCATTTTCCTTGAGAAAAGTGTTCGTTAATTTACACTTTTGCTGCGGTTCAAAGATACGCGAGCCAACATGTCTACTAGTTTTGCTATTTCTACTATTCCAGCCCATCCAAAGGTTGCCTGGAAGAGATCACTCTTAGCGATTGGACCGCCCGCCATCTGTACTCCTAGGTTAAGTAAGACTATTTGATGAACAATAAGGTGTTCTATATCTATAGGTATCTATCTCCGAGTCTCTATATCTATCTACATGTATATCGAAACTTCAAGAGGCAGTTGTTAGATTTTCACGACATATTATATGATCTAGAGATTACAATAGCTAGGTTCTATGGGGGTTTCTATCGAGGTAATATGGGGATATAAGGGGACAGGAACTCTACCGCAACTCTACCGCTGAGAGTGACTTCACATTTTTTGCCTGTAAGAGGCAATAACACAAGCGGCCTAAACTACAATGAAGCTCCACTCTTGGCATAAATTCCCTCAATACGAGTACACTTTCCTTGAGAGCGAAAAACGACTTTACAGTCATGTTCTGACTTCTGACTCAATTCAACCGTGTACCAAAGACACCTCAAACCAAATAGCTTCACTAGCCGTTTGAGTCCACTAATCCTCCGTCGATGATCGCTGTGTGAGCACGGTTGGCGATGACAGTTGTTATATCACACGTAATTGCAGCCGCGCTCAGCGGTGCATTATCAAGCGCAGGCGCATTTCTCCTGCGAGAGCGCGGTTTTGCGCGCCGATCCGTTGCCTCGTCGATAAAGAAAACCGTACGATTTGTCTCATTCTTTTGGAGCAATCATTTGACAACGTACTTTTTAAGTTCTCTGAAGAATTCGAATTCCGTTTTCGTCACAACTTTACTCATGCTTTAGCATTCGCCAAGGATATTTTCAGACTCGATGCAGCACTATATCATGCTGGAAAGCTCGAAATGGTCTTTATTTCTAAAAATGAAGGTCTACTACAATAATTTGTGTTGATGTATGTACTCAACTATGTTTACCAAAAATGTAGAGTTGGTTACACACAGCCTTATGGATAAAAGTTAAAGGGAAAGTGAATATGTGACTTCGACGTGATTTCAGTCCGTGAACGTTTCAGGATCGGGCCCCTGAGTGAATGCACTCTCGCTCGGCGTTATGTAAGCGAATGCGCCTGCGCACACGTGCGCGTGCGCCTGTGTGCGTGCCTAGAGAATAGGAGTGATTGTGTTCGCCGCATAGGCTCGTGTGTGGCTCGCGGCCGATCGTTTCCTTGGTTCTTGCTGAAAACTTGATTCACACGAATTTTTTATGTTTGGGAGCCGTCAAGCCGGAGGTACAGAGCTGAAATAGCACAGTTTTCTACCAGGGGACTAATGGTGCCAAAATAGGCTCCCGGTTGACGATTTCAATTACGATTTATTAATGCTGTCGATCCTAATGTTTTTGTAGTACAGCAAAGAATATTCTGATTCTAATTCTAGAGGTAATTCTAAGGTAATTCCTCGTTCGCTAGTTGTAGGAGAAAAACGAGGATATCCCCGTTTTGTCCTTCTACTGAGACGCCATCGATACGTCATTGCGTTACAGGCTAAGGCCCCAGGAAGGCGGAAAACGAGAATTGCAGATTATCCTCTTTCAGAAAATTTTCGGAGCGGTACCTACGCGAGACGGTTTGTTACGCGATGACGATATCCTGGCGATATTTCATCCTTAATATTAATATATTGATATTTGTGCTTAATTCTGTAACGCAATGGCGTGTCGATGGCGTCCCCGTAGAAGGACAAAACCTGGGTTTCCTCGTTTTTCTCTTACAACCAGCGAACTTATCCTTTAGAATTAGAATATTCTTTGCTGTACTACAAAAACATTAAAAGGACCGACAGCATTAATAAATCGTAATTGAAGCCGTCAACTGGGAGCCCGTTTTGGTACCATTGCGATACAGACTATCCCTGCGATATGCGATACAGAGACCCCCGGATATTCACGATTTCTTTTAGTATTTTTGCAACAATTTCACAATTAGTGCGTAATTTTAGAAATTAATCATTCCTGTGGCTTGAGAAACTACCACCCACTGTTCACGTGTTTTACACCGGGGGGCAAAAGTCGGAGCTCTAAGGCAACAACAAGAAACAAGCCCATTTACATCCATTACTCATTATTACAAACGAAAAGGTGACGTCACAATTATAATAACGGTTCACGATTACGCAGGCAAGGGGTATTATTTGCAGTTAGCTGCAATGCATTGCATGTAATCTAGACTAGACTTTCTCCCCCCACCCCAGGGCCTGTATTTACATAATGCACGCCGGTCACTGCAGGCTGCGCTCGACGCACGCAGCTGGGGCCAAGCGCGAGATCGACTTTACAATGTTGGTAGAAAAACTTGGTAGGCCAGGAAGGAGGAAAATGACATGGCTGTGTAATATAAAGGAATGGACCGGCATCAAAATCGTGGAACAATTATTCAGGACAGCCATGAACAGAGAGCGGTGCAGGGAGCTGACTGCCAACCTCCAGTGATGGAGAGGCACTTCAAGAAGAAGAAGAAAAACTTGAGAACTACAGACGGCGTGAGAAGCTACCAAGGAATCCCTAGTTTGGGAGCCAGGAAACAAATTGCATGCACCCATACAGGTTTGCACTGCTCCATAAGATACTGTCGAACTTTAGGGGCCGAACCCATCCATACAAATGACTTTTATAATATTTTTATTTTAACTCCGTAGCAGAATAGTAGAATAGTAGTAGTAGTACTCAAAGAACTGAAAAAAAAAACAGACGCCATCTGAAATCATTTCACAAAAATTGGCTGCTACGAAAAAAATACTACAAGCATATGTGGCCAAAAACCTATTGCAATAGACTAAAACAAATCTGCTGTTCTATTGCTGTACACTTTTGGACTCAGTATTGCTCTAAATGTATGAATCAGCAGATTTTTTTGCTCCATTTTTTGGATACATAACCATGGGCGCGCCGCCAGGAATACTTTCAAGGGCCGCCAGGAACTAGAGCTAGAGCTTGCTAGCAACCTAGTTTTTATTCAAATAGTAATAAAAAAACAATTTTTTTTAAAAGTTTTTTTTTAATTTTTGACAGGGAGGTGCAACTGTACCCCACCGGCACCCATGCACATAACCCTGAGAATCCATCCAGACCTCCTTTAGATGTATTACTAATGCACTCCATCCATCATTGGATGCACATAACAACAAACACACAGACCAACAGTCGGCAATCTGCTGTTTTTGCCTGCAAATGGCCGCCGTTGCGTAACTGCGCCCGCGCCGTGAGAAGAGAAATGCGGTAGATCCGAGCACTGCGGTTTGCACCGGCTTGCGAATAGAAGAGGTTCAGGCTTGTGTGTGTATGTTCGTTTGTGCGACGCGCAAACAAGTAAAGAGGAACAAAATGTAATACCGCACATTTCCCGAGTTTCCCTTTCATTTTCCGTTTTGACCTTCCGTCTTGCCTGTGGGCTATGGTGCCTCGATAGGCTCCCAGCTGTGGGCTTCAATTAAGATTGAATATAATAATACTGTCTGTCATTTTAATGTTTTTCTGGCACAGCACAGGATATTCTGATTCTAATGTTAGAGGATTAGTTCGCTTGTTGTAGAAAGAAAATCGAGGAAAACCCGGTTTTGTCCTTCTAATGGGAACCTATCGACACGAAGGAAAGATAACAATTATAGTTGGATAGATAACTCACACACAATAATAATAGTAATATTAAGTCACTCCGAACTACCTCGCTCTCGAAGTCATCAATGACCGTGGCTGCAAAAAAGAAAAATAAGGGGAAAAATAAGTAAATATCGGAAACTCTCTTGAAAACCATCTTGGTAACGCAATCGTAGAGCTACGAATCACTGAGAGTTGAGAACCACTTTACTTTAGTGCTTTAGAAAAAACAAAAAGTAAAAAAAAATGTGTTTAGGGTTTAGGGAAGACCCAGTACTCTACCTACGCTGTCTGTCTGTCCTACTGACGCACCGAGGGGCTCGTACAACCAGATTTTTTTTATTGTATGGCGGTACGGAACCCTCGATGCGCGAGTCCGACTCTCACTTGGCTAGTTTTTAATACACAACATTCATATCCATATCCCCGAAAAATTACCTTATAGTTGACCAATCAGTAAATACTATAAAAGTACTACAGGGTGCACTCAAAGTCGATAGCGGAACTTTAAGTAGGCTGTCTACTGATCAATAAAAACAACTTGTACTAGGTGGCGACAAAAATGGAGCGAAAAAAATATCAGCTGTGTCATACATTTGGCGCAGTACTGAGGCGACCTTTTGTATGGAACAGCTGATATTTTTTTCGCACTTTTTAGTGGTTCGCCCCGAACTATGAACTCGCGACCCCATATCTCAGTAACCCCTCGACCGATTTGGCTCATGTTCGAACTTAAAAATTCTCTTGGCCTCATTTACCTGCCTACCAAATTTCATCACGATCCGACTAAATTTACTCAAGTTATAGTCGAACGAACATTCATACATACATACATACATACAAACGCCGGATTGTTCCAGTAGACTCGGAGAACTTCGCTCGCTCGTTCAATTAAGGAAATGTATGTAATTTTTGACTCTACACTACAACGGCCATACCTCATTCGATATACATAAATTCGACATGCATATGTTGTGTCTGAGGTCATGCGTAGTACCGCCGTAACACAGGGTCACACGAAGACCTTTCCAAAACCACCGATACAGTCGGTAGGAGGTTGACTGGTTTCGTTTTGGACCTATCTTAGGCCGGCCGCATACAGACGGAATTTTTTCCGAACGAATCAGGATTCCGAACGCAGTAACTGCAATACAAATCTATGAAAATTCCGTACGGAAAAAAAACTGTATGTCTGTGGTAAGTAGGTTTGTATTATGCAGTTACTGCGTTCGGAATCCTGTTTCGATTTTTTCCGTCCGGTATTCCGACCGTGTGTGGCCGGCCTTAGCCTTTCTGCGATATTGTCTGGTGGCTTATGAGCCACCATGGTGGCTGATGAAAATATTTGTAGTTATTTGGTCCTAAATGCGTTTGTTAAGCCTATTTTGGATAGTAGGGCATTATACATGGTGCTTCAGAAAGGTTCTGACACTGAAAGGGGTTGCCTAACTCACCAATACAAGCAACTTTTACTAAGAGACCAAGTGCGCAATCTCGAAACAATAGTTCCGTTTGGCCTTTTGAGGTACGGAACCCTAAAAACCATACACAACCCCTAGGCCCGTCTCTTCTCACGATAGAAACGCTCTTGGCCGAAAGACAAGTTCTCACCTCTACCTTAACCAAAGGCAGACAGACCTTGCATACGGTCTTGCTTGGTAAAAGGCACCTTTCAACTTTACTGCACTCGCTCGATTACTCACGCACGCACTTGTTCGTTGTAAAACAAGTACTGACGACATGTGAGTTAGCATTTCCTTGATTCGGACTAAAGATAACTTGGCCTCTCTATACCTACTATTACCCACGTTGCAAATAAATGCAAGTATAGCTAGCTTGTTATTTCCATTGCAGTTTGCTTCCAGGGCCTGAAGTCTGATGTACCCAGTAGAAGAATAAAACCGGGGTTTCCTTGTTTTTCTTCTACAACCAGCGAAGAATATTCTAGAGGCTTAGCTCTAGAATTAGAATATTCTTTACTGTACTAGAAAAGTTAGTTAGAGTTACTTTCCAGGTAACAAAGAGCCAAATTGTCTCAAATTGAAAAGTTGTAAGAAATCATATTTCGCAGTTGACGTGTTTCAGAAATAAAGCTATTTAAAAATTTCCCTGTATGTTTCTGTATGTCGATCCAGCCGCGCTATAAATAGTTGGTTGCCCAATGATCCAAAGTATCCGCCAGAACTATGAAATTGAAAAAGTAATAAGAACATACATGTATAAAGATATCTCTTATCAGAGTTTTGTAAAAAGGGCATGGCTCAGCATGTTCAGCACAGTGGGCTGAGTGCATGCATCTGCACAGCGCTGATTTTCAGCCAAACCTCACTCACTCACTGGCTAGTATCATATGAATGAATGAATGAATTTAATGAATGAATGAATGAATTTATTAATTTTAATTATTTTTAGGTTTTGCTGTACTAACATAATTCTTAAGATTATACTAACAAAATATGGATGCAAATCTGAAATAAATTGAATTGAATTGAATATGCCTCTGTCAACCCCAGGGGGTCTACCGGTTACCATTGGCGAAAATCGAAGTTCGATTTATGAAAAATGTACTGCCACCCAGTTCATTTTACTGCCAACCAGGGGGTCTACCGGCTAAGACGAAGCCGATTACCATTGGCGAAAATCGAAGTTCGATTTTTGAAAAATGTACGGCCACCCAAGTTTATTTTACTGCCATCCAGATATTTTTTCATAAATCGAACTTCGATTTTCGCCAATGGTAATCGGCTTCGTCTTAGCCGGTAGACCCCCAGTTACTAGTTCCCAAGTGAGGCCACGCCGAATGTTATCTATCGAGCACTGGGCCGATAGCGGCGTCACGCATGACGCGCCTCACCTTGCGCGGTGACGTACTTCCCGCGAGGCGACCTCGGCTGCGGCCGCCATCGCTCGGCTCGCGCTCGGCTGTTTCCGACGCTTTAAAAAACCGAGGTTTTAATTTTCTTACATCGGAATGTTTTACTTACAAGTTTTTGAAATAGGAAAAGAAAATGTGGACTCCCATTTTTTGCAAATCTTCAGATATGAAAAATACATTTCCTTTGCCTACTTGTACTTGGGCAAGTGTCTGAATTATGGGATTTGTTCGTTTGAGATCGGCCGCGTTCGGCTGGTTTTGCAGCATTTCAGTTGAAAATGTATTTTTTTTTTTAATAGGAGGAGAAAATGTGAGCTTTTCCTTTACCGGGCAAGTTTCTGAAAGTTTCATTGAACGCATCTGCCTCTTTTCTGCTAGAAAAAAGGGTGGTTTTTCTGTGGAGTCCATTTCACGAAAGAATTCCTGCCAGCCTCATCCTCCGCGGTGACGTACTTCCCGCGAGGCGACCTCTGCTACGACCGCCACCGCTCGGATCGAGCTCGGCTGTTTCCGACGCTTTAAAAAAACCGAGGATTTATTTTTCTTACATTGGAATGTTTTACTTACATGGGCAAAAGAAAATGGACACATTTTTTGCGAATTATCAGATTTGAAAAATGCATTTTCCTTTGCCTAATTGCAATTGGGCAAGTGTATGAAACATATTGGGGTTCGTTCATCTGAGATCGGCCGCGCTCGGCTGTTTCGGCCGCTTTTCGCTCTTTCAGTTTCTGAAATACGGAGGTACAGTCGGTGACGGTCAGCTGTTTCCGACGCTTTACGGCTGGAAAATAGACCCTTCCACGCGTGCACTCTATTCACTTACGTTACGGGCGACTTTGCCACGAAATTTGGTCTACGTGCTGTCGTGTGTACTAAAATGTAGAGTTAAGTGTACAATGTTTTTAGGACAGTTTTGACAGTGAAATCCAAATGCTAATGTACTAGTCTAGTTGCCTAGAGCTGTGAAAACATATTAACAATACAATGGTCGTGCTTACTCAAATTAAAAATCTCCGAATTTATCACAAGTTTGCGGCTAATTTTACGAGTTTAGAAAGTGGTTTCGGACATTTCTTCTGCTGTTTGTTACTCAATGTGAGTTAATATTAAATGCTAAACCGAATTTCATTACCACTGGCCCACTCGGCATGCTAATAAATTATGAATTTCTGTTTTGCATAAAGGAAATTTGCCATTATGTGGATCTGGGATTAAAAACACCAAAATGGTATTGAGTTGAGATATGATTTTGTTTTGTGTCGAAGGCACGGCATGATGTTGTTTTGTGTTCGAAATTTGAAAACGAGTAGAGTGAGAGGTTTTATTTAATTTAATTAAAAAATACTTTAAGGCGCGGTGCATAGTGAATAGCCCGCGCGCCAAGAAAAATGCACAAAATCGAGTCCTGTATCAAATATACTAAACAAATCGAAAATTTTCACATATCAAACCCTAGAATTAGGCGAGACCTAATTAACACAGCCAGTTTTATGTTGAGATTCGTCAACGTTTTGAAGATATTTTTGATGAAAAAAAATAGGCGGCGCACTTTTTTTCAAACAAAATATCTTGCAATCTGTTATGGATATCAACACCAAACTGGCCGTTTTAGATAGCTCTCACCTAATTTTCGATTTTTTTTGTGTATTTGATACAGGAATCGAGATATGCTAATTAATTGGAAGCTTAAAATTCGGTGGTTTTTTATTATTCAGTATACTTATAATGGTCTGAAAGGAGGCCTTAGTCTAGCAATGGGACATTCAAAAGGCTACTTAAAAAAAAGTTACAATGAAAATAATAATTTAAATACATTGTGGAGAGGGTGGCTCTAGCAGTTGCCTGTGCTTGCTTGCAGCGAGTGTACTGTACTAAACACTAAACAGTGGAGCCGGAGCGAAGCGTGGCCGGAGGGGGCGCGGCGGTGTCAGTGACTCGCGAGCCGCGGCCCAGAGTGAACGTGTCGCGTAACCGTTCCAAATTCAAACCCTCGGACGCGCCAAAACAAACTCTCGTGTCGTGTGTTTTTGACATCTCTGGCTGACAGTGACAGGAGTGCATGGTGTGTTTTTGAAAAAAAAGAAGAAAACAGATTTTTACTTTTTTATTTGGATTTTTGTACAGTGCATGTTGTGGACAGTACAGTGACCCTTTGGATTGCGTTTGGGACCCGGTAAGTGATTTTTTTCTTCTTTTAGTTACGTTAACTTCGTAAAGAGCCTTGAATGAGTGAATGAATAAGTAAATAACGTTAAATGGTAATCAAGCCAAGGTTCTCGCTGTAAGGATGTCTAAAGACTTATTTCAGGGATTTTTCATTGGAAAATGTGTCATGTTGAAATTGCGTTTTTCGTCGCATAGAAAAAACATCAACGCACGCGCTAGTTGTAATGCAACCGAAGAAATGAAAAACTTATTTTTACAGGTTTTTCTGATGTTTTCTTTATTGAATGTATTTTTGTCGATATTATATTATAAGTAAGTATATGAAGTGTATCTCCGAGTGCAACCTTGGAGCTGAGAAAACACGAAAATACTTCATAGATTATATTTTTTCGCTGCGGCCTTGGTCTTGGTTTTGCGTATTTATCTACCTACATACTGTTACTGCCTAACTGCGCAATTTATATTTTTGTGTACACACGACAGCACGTCAAAGTGGACACTTTTGTTTTAAAGTCGCCCGTAACGTAACCGAGTAGAGTGCTAGCGTGTAAGGTTCGACGTGCTGTCGTGTGTACACTTGTTGTGGAAATTTATTTAGGAAACATTATTTCATGGGATAGTTCTCTTGCTGGCGCTTTTACTTGTTAGTACGAGATAAGTTCTTTTTTAATATTTCATTAATTTCATGACCAGTTTTGTTATAATAATGTAGAGTAGAGATATCTAGTTAATTTCCATAAAATTTTTACTATAACATGTTTGTTGCAAAGTGACTGAATGTATACTTGCTCGATAGTTCAACAGGGGCCCGAGTCTGTAACGCAATGGTGCCAAAATGGGCTTCCAGTTGACGGCTTCAATTACGATTTTTTAATGCTGTCCGTGCTTCTAATGGTTTTGTAGTAATGTAAAGAATATTCTGATTGTAATTCTAGCTAGAGGATAAGTTCGCTGGTTCTAGGAGAAAAACGAGGAAACCCTGCCCCTCTACCCTTGACGCATTTTTCCAATACGGCGCAATATGGCGCAATTTACATTTATTATTTTACAAATTAAGACGCATTTTGTGTTTTTATTGAATAAAACAGCCTTACCGTTGAATAAACATTACAAAGTATTTAAAATCAAAGCATTACTATGCGAATTCAAAGAGAAATTAATTTTAAAACTTTTTCAATTTGATCGCAATAGCATCAAGGGTAACCCCTCTGGTTTTGTCCTTCTATTGGAACGCCATCAATACGCCATTGCGTTACAGATATAAGCCCCAGCGCAGGCACGGTTTGCGACAGGTTGCGAGTTCAAATCTTGTTTTGAGCAGAATTTTTAATCCCGCATTTTACAGCTCTAGAAAGGTTTTTTTATGTACCTAGTGACCCTGGTTGATGTAAAATCAAAGTAACTATCGGTTATTTTCGTGAACAACCAAGCGTTCGCGTGCGACTCAAACTTTAGACAATACCTCTACAAGTTATGTAAAAAAAAAAATCCCAAAGCAAATTGATGAACTTTGATGAAAATATAAACATTTATTGCAATAAGGTTTTTCAAACAATGTCTCACTGACGGGTGGACAACCTTTAACGCAAACATAAAATAAAATTACAAAAGAAATTGGGCGCCACAAGGGTTAAACCGAAGTAATAACCTCAGCATTGGAAGGCAAGTATTTACCAAAGAGTAAGGTCAGCCCAGTTAATGCAATTACACCTTTAAGTTCAAGGTGATATGGCACCATTTAGTACTACTTTATATGGTATAGTGGGCGACGTAAGTTGATCGATTGTAAATTTTCGTAACGTAGACTAGTCGTGAGTAGTTGCCGCTTCCACGAAAAAACTAGTTTTTAAATTTTGCTGAATTGGGGATAATTTTCGATAACGCCTTTAATTGAATTTTGGTAACGTACTATACTTCATTACGGTTTCACGGGATAAAGGACAAGTTTTGATCTCGTCCGGAAGTCTTATTCATGGGGCGGTTTAACCTAGTTCGAAACTGGTGAAACCAGCGATCCTTAGACTTTTGCAGTCGACTGTACTTCGTGATACGGAACCCAAACAAACGAAGGTCACTCGCACTTGACCGGTATTTATCTTAATAATTGAACACGCTGTATAATTACGTTATTATAATACTACGTCTCTACGTTCGTACGGTCGGCCACAATCTCAGATACCCCATGGCAGCTCTTATCGCGCGCGGCATAAGGGCGCCAATCGAACAAAAAGGGGTATCTGAGACTGTGGCCGACTGTACATACAACATGCTCAATTCAATAATTCAAGCATGTGCGAACGTCTAGTCTAGACCAGTGCATTGCTTGACGTCAAACAAAAAAAACCGGCCAAGTGCGAGTCGGACTCGCGCACAGACGGTTCCGTACAAACCAGTAAGGGGGATATATTTTTATAATTTTTAAATCAAAAACTTTACATCGTAAAATTAATTCAAAATATGTTTTAGCCTCTGCTGAAAATATGAATCCCTTTCATAAGATACCCCACATGATACGGTCGTCTTCCATATTTTTTGTATTTTTACCCTATTTTTTGTGACGAAATAAAAAAAAAAAAACCGCAAAATTCCTATTTTTTCCAATCCCATATCGTAGCTTTCTTTAAAATACATTTTTTTAAATAGGTAGGTGTATAGGTGATCTAAAGGCCCATGTCTTTATTACTTCCATGGTTATTCGCCAGTCAAGGGCACGAGATAGATCACAACAAATTGAGCTGAATCGTGAGAGATCCGTAGGTAATTGTCGGTCAATTAGAAGCCTTAATTGTAGGTAAATAAAGATTATGATGAAACGCTTTTAATCGTTATGAAATTGGAAACGAATAAGAGGCTCTGTTAACAATCTGTATAGTCATGGCTTGGCCTTACTTCCTACGTTGTCGAGACATAGTTTTTTTTTAGGAATCAACCATTAGATTAGCGAGTTTTGCGTTGGGAGTATTATGAGTTAGGCTCTCGGGTTTCCTTACGATGTTTTATACTAAATAAACTTAAAGTACGTAACTTTGAAACCAACTAATTTATAGGTAAATATCAGCATCGGGATTTGAACCTGCGTGCGCGTGGTGATTGATCCGCTCGACCCTCTCTTTGTACATGTACGGTCGGCCACAATCTCAGTTACCCCATGGCAGCTCTTACCGCGCGCGGCATAAGGACGCCAATCGAACAAAAAGGGGTATCTGAGACTGTGGCCGACTGTACCTAGGACCACTTCTTAACCGATAGCATAATATCTGTTGTGCCTTCTACACGAGCGAAGCCGCGTGCAGCAGCTATAGTAGCCAAGCGTAAGTTGTCGGTTTCCCAAACTAGCTAACGAACGAAGTAACCTCGTGTCCTAAACAACGTTTAATCGCACACATAAATTTTCATTAACACTTCACTCGCCGCAGTCGGGTGAAAGTGCATGGTCATTGAAATATTACTGAGCTAGGTTTTGCTCGCGACTGCGCTCGTTGTGCTACGAAAAAACCTTGTGCCGGCGACCAGGGGCCTTAGCCTGTAACGCAATAGCGCCAAAATGGGCTCCCAGTTGACAGCTTCAATTACAATTTATTAATGCTGTCGGTCCTTTTAGTGTTTTTGTAGTACAGCAAAGAATATTCTAATTCTAGAGTAGTAGTTCTTTGGTCGTAGTTGAAACATGACGAAACCCCGGTTTTGTCCTTCTTCTGGGGCGCCATCGACACGCCATTGCCTTACAGGCTAAGGCCATTTTACTCTGCGTATATCCGCAATCTTGTCTCAAGACCGACGAACTTCAAATAATTAGTTACGCACAAAAAGAGAATCAAAAGCCGTATTAAGAAACGGCTCTATTTACGGGGCTGACCTATGCATACATTTATGTTACCTTTTTATATTATCAAAGTAGGTAATGTAAAGAAGTTTACATCGGAATTGGAAATGTTTTGCGACTATATCAGCAACGTAGTCATAAGGCTAATAAAGTCAGATAAGTACTTATGTATACAACTCTTTATTTGACACTAGAAAAAAAAGCCTTCCAGTTACAATAAGACAGACCGACAGACGTTGCATTCGGAGGTACTTTTTATATTATATGTAGAGACGTCAGGCGACACAGCACGTGAATGATCCGTTCGTTACTAGCGAGCATTAGCGGTAAGAAATCGAAAGTTTTCTACTAAAATTTCGAGTCGAGTGACGAATCGACTGTAATCGGCGGCCATCGATGAAAAATAACGCGATTCACGAACATTGTGAACGCACATTGTAAGTGCAGCGTTTATGTGACGTTCGACCGATTGTTGTGCGTTGAAGTAGAGATAGGTGCCGGATTCTAAACATTCCAGGGAAAAATAGAAGTGATTAAGTGGAAATAGGAAATAGTAATTAAACATTTTAAAAACTTAGCGACTCTATCCTAACGTAATAATGTATAAGTAAAATCAAAAACACAAATTAAGAGTTTAATAAACTCTAGATAAAGATAATAAATAACTTATTATGCTCTATTATTATACAATCGTTGTAACTTTTGTAATTATAGGTCATAGTTCAATGTTTTACTAGAGAGATACTATATTGTGGCAAATATTCTACGTAACCTTTATGTACATTTGCATTAAATGTTCCAAATTGGGACCAATGCATGGCAATGATCTTTTCGTTAATAAGATCAAAGTTCACAACACATGGTTTTGCATGATAAAAATGCCAGTTATATTTGACTAATCAGACCAGTTCCACTATTACGAACACATCATTGATCAAATGTATCTCGATTAATAAACTTAAAAAACCAGTAACGCCCACTTAGCTAGTCAGTGTGAAAAAAACAATGTCAGCTCAGTTGTTGCAAGTGCATTATTTGCATTACAATGTATAATACGCACTACAATCGCGCGATCGTAGCTCCTCTGCATGCAACGTCGCCGACTGAAAGTGAAAGCAGAGTTTCAAACTTGGAACGAGATGTAAACGTCACCGACCGAGTGGCCAGTGCGCTCTAGTCGTGTTTACTTTTTTTTCTATTTGTTTACAAAGTGTTTTGTTTCTTAAAACTTGTTTGACAGTGGCCAGTTGCACGGAGAATGCATGTTACGTATGAGTTATGCCTTGAACCTACAATACAATCGTCTTTTTCATTTAGATGAACAATTTTATTTTTAGATCTGGGCATTCTCAAAGCCAGATACCATAATATCGGGATTTAGATAGATTAAACAAAGTGGTAGATTCGTATGGTAGATTCGCTGCTTTTGTACGGTTCATTTTGTAAAGACATTCACAACAGACATCTTGCAGAAGAGTACCTGTTTTAAAATAAATTTTTTTCTGTAACGGCCCAGTTTCGTTAATAAAACACGAATTACTCACATTATCTCGCAGTATAGAGACGCATTTTTGCCTTACCAATGACACAACGTATAACGTGTCCATTGGCATTTGTCGGCATTTCTGCAATATCACTCGAAGAAACTATAGTGTATACGTTGTACAGTCGGCCACACGCTAGGATACCCCTTTTTGTCCGATTGGCGCCCTTATAACGCGCGCAGCAAGAGCTACTCTTACGTACCATGGGGTATCCTAGACTGTAGCCGACCGTACGTAAAGCATCAAGAGTGAAAGTGCGCGTTTAACATAAAGATTTATTGTAAAACATTAACACGAACTAGAAAATCACAAAAACACTACAAATTTTGAAGTGGGTCCATGGAGTTCCTTTACCTTGCTTCTTCTCCAAGAAAGGGATCTGTAGTTAGTGAAGCTGGCAAAAAAAAAAAAACTACATGACTTTCATTGTAGGAACTTTGTTGCTGCGCAATAAATGAGAAAAGACCTTCGGAAAACGACATGTTATAATCCGCGCGGGATAAGAATGGGATGCGAGTATGCGACTTTTTGGAACTGAGACGCGCGCGGTAAGAAAACTCGCGTCGAAGCAACCTTGTCAAAATAAAATGACGTATATTTTCGATTGATTTCGACAAGGTTTCATCCCATTCTCATCCCGTGCGGATTATACCTCACGATGTTTTCTTTTGCTTCAATATAAGTTCACAAATCACACACTATCTATTATTCGGACATGGGATATTTTAGTCACAAGCATGCCTTCTGCTTTTCTATTTAGTGAGTGACTCTACCTGCTTCAGTAAAGTTTTTTCCAAGCGGACAGACAGACGGACATTCATTGTTCTTATTACGTATATGATTTACAGCTCTACCTGCACTATTGTTGGTTAATAATTGCATTGCGATGTCTCTTTCTTTTAATTTCGTTTGAAGTTCAATAATCTAATAGTAAATTCTTGTATATTGACTATTCATACGGAGTGGCTCCCGACTGGAAACCAGGGGCCTTAGCCTGTAACGCAATGGCGTGTCGATGGCGTCCCAGCAGAAGGACAAAACCGGAGTTTCCTCATTTTTCTCCTACAACTAGAGAACTAATACTCTAGAATTAGAATCAGAATATTCTTCATCACCATTTCGTTACAGACTCAGGCCCCTGGAAGATGGCCCCAGACGTGGAATAGGTGCGTTCTCTTTTTCTTTCTGAGATGAAAGAGAAGTGAACAACTTGGCCTGAGCTGCCCGTATAAACCGTGATAATGCTCATTGGAAAGAGAGATAGACCTCCGATTTTGGAATTGAGAATTTCACTAACCAAATACTTAAGTATAGTTCTGTCTCTGCAGATGTCACAATAAAGAACGTGACAGAACGATACTTAAGTATTAACTCAGTGAATTTCTCAATTCAGAAACCGGGCCAGAGAGAACTGCGGCGTGAGTGAGCGACGAAATGGCAAAATCAACTGTTTCGAACGAAGAACAGAGAGGCATGAAGGAGGGCGAGATTTCTTCCAGACAACCTTTGGACGGAAGTTACGGACAAGACCGTAAGAGGAACATAAGCCACCGTTGCTATCAAAGCGCGTGGCAACGTCGGCAGTTCGTCTATAAATACGCGTATTTGTTTAGCTGCCCGAAATGATACACTTCGGTCGTTCAACTTACATTCTCGATAATCGTCAGTGTGAGAGTAGTTTGCAATTAGGAAAAAAATGGTGCCTTTACAACGTCATGGTATAAAAAAATGGTGCGACCTTTATGTAGGGAGGTTAAAAGATTGGAAAAGTAATCAAGTGCGCTAGTAGGCCTCCCGATACATAATCCCATGTTATACGGCAGTGCCGGATCTAGGATTTATCGGAAGGGGGGCAAAATCTTGACATTGGCTTACTAAATATTTGAGACTATTCAGTGAAAAAAAGTTAAAACCGTTGTAAAAAAATAACTGTGATTTGTTAAATAGATCATGCCTGTAGATCGTTTTTCAGATTTGCCCTAGATGAGTTAGCCACCGATTATACGGCGATTTTGGAACCAAATATACCCAAAGACAGTACAATGATTATTTCTAGCGTTCAAAACTTTCTTGGCTGACCCAATCCGATGATAACCATTATGACGTTTGAAAATCCCCGGGGGCATTGTCTCTTTTTAGTCCGAAGCCTAGGACGCCCACAAAAATCTAGGTCAAAAGCTAGACATTCTCCTGGCACTAAATAAATTCGACAAAAAGACGATAAATAAGCTTTGGGCCTAATTCTAATCAACGATGAAAACTCCTCGAGACCACCAGCCAGACACCAGTGACCTGCCAATCGGGGTAAACAGTGAGGGATCGAAGGTCGCAACCGAAGACTACCCGAGTTCACCTTGACACACTTTGCGCTGTTGCGAATTTTATCTCTGATTCTTTAAAAAAAAGTGCGAGTCGAGTGAGGAAACTGTTTGGAGTGTGGGTTCCGTCCGACAGGAAATTTACGGCACGTTTAAATGTTTCCTTTCCATGATCTTCCATTTCCCGTCATTATTGAGATTCAGACTAGGATCGTATACCCTAGACTGTAAGACTGTAACTGCCGGTTTCTGAATTGAGAAATTCACTAAGCAAATATGCAAGTATCGCACTGTCTCTGCAGATTTCTCACAAAAGAGCGTGTCAGAACGTTACTTAATTATTGCTTAGTAAAATTCTCAATTCAGAAACCGGGCCTAATTCACTAGAATCGAATTAGCTGTTTATCTGATACCATAATTTTGGTCAAATCTGGTGTCAGTGGTGTAGGCCTGTCCATCCAAAGGTTGTCTGTAAGAAATCGCTTTTAGCGATAAGACCGCCATTTGTAGTTTTATTCTTAAGAACTAATATTATAAATGATTGCTATTGTACAATAAAGAGTTACTTAGCCCTGATGAGTGCCTATAGGTCTTCGAGGCTTGCTGTCATCTTACCTTGGACGAGTTCAGTTGAAGGATTTCTTGCTGTGTAAAAAAACACTTTGTAAATTGTGTCTGTTCCGATAGAACCCCAAATTACAGACGTCAGATAAAAAACTATTCGCCTTCGCATTTACGAAACAAACTACGTAGACTTAATGGGAATCATTGATGTACCAGAAAATAGAGTAACTAGTGGAAGGACTGGAACTTCGGAAAGTATTGGTTAGACAGGCAGTTTGCCGCCAACATGACAGTAGATTTATAATTTTCCATGACAGTAATTAGTGAAATATCGTCAAAAAGTTGCCCTCTTGAGGTTCGAATATTTGTTGCCGAAAATCGGTGAGCGCGCGTGGTCCATGTTTTCCGCAAAATAATGGTCAATTTGTCGTCGTGAATGGTTGTGCGATGATCAACTTCCAACTTTGTTTCTTCAGTATCTGCTTCCGCCTTCTTTTAGGTCGCAAATTCGGAACGGAGGAGAGTGGAGAGTCATAGTGGAAGAGACAACTATCGCACTTGATGTGATCCCTCGTGCTAGGCTGGCTGCGCGCGTGGTCGCCCCTCGGCCCAGATCGCCCGCACACATTCGCAATTGGCACAGTTTGGCCAAGGCCGGCGATACCGGTGGCTCTTTGGAGATAATGTGGGAAAATACCGGACGTGGGCGAGCTGATGGCCGAGGGATGGTATGGGTGACTCGATAAGGCAGCCTTTCATAACCGCGGATCCTACGGCCGAACCCTTTACCCTGAACTACACGCTGGGCTGCTGAACGTGTAGACTTGTATTGAGGTGTCTAAAAATTAAGGCACTTACATCTACTTAAGGGTAGACGATAGCAAGGTGGCGGGAAATTCAAAATTTTCACAGACTTTTACGTTTTGTAGCTAAATTGTACTATTTTTGTTCAGCGATTTTTCGTTCGCGAGAATAAAACCGTATTCTTTTCATTATTGTAAACAACAGAACAACAATAATTCAGCCGATTATGTGTTCTGGTCTACGAAGCAGTGGTACTGCCCAAAAACTTGTCGTAGACCAGAACACATAATCGACTGAATTATTGTTGTTCTGTTGTTTACAATAATGAAAAGAATACGGTTTTATTCTCGCGAACGAAAAATCGCTGAACAAAAATAGTTCAGTTTAGCTACAAAATGTAAAAGTCTGTGAAAATTTTGAATTTCCCGCCACCTTGCTATCGTCTACCCTTAATGAGATGATTTATACAGCAACCAGTGGCACCTTTACTGACAATAGATGGGTGAAGAGACCACTCGGCGCTGCAGTGCCTGGGCAATTGTTTTAGATGGAGTAGGCCTACCCAGCACATAAACGATCCTCAAATTATTCATTCCTTAATTCCTCGAACCTTTATTCAGGCAGATCTATAAAATTATCAACATTCAGTTGATGAATTGGTAAATATTGCTCTCACCCTTCGTTGATGATTTGAGTGAGCAATTTACTAAAACCGTTTTAATGATAGACCGCTATGAGAAGGGTTGATGTTTATGACTTTCTTCTACGGAGTCGCTAGGCAGGCAGGCATTGTTTAAGGGGCCAATAAAAGAAAGGACAACGTGCCGTTTGTTCATACCTCTATACCAGCGACTCCCAACCTGGGGTTCGCGAGAAAATCTTAAGAGAGTTGTGAACCGCGCGCTCAGCCGCGGTCATGCCCAGACAAACGGAGAAACCTTTTTGCTACCTCTAAGCAAAACTAGCAAAACCCTTTCTCCGTGTATGGAAGTGAGCGAGGTAAACAATGCTCTTAAAAAAGTAAAACGATTGATTTCGGACTGAAATCGGCAATTTTTTAGCTCACAAACTTTGGGACTCAGGTCGAGGCAGTAGGTATTGTGTTAAAAATGGTCTGACTTTCATATTTTGTCCGTTTTCAGACAAGGACTTTTTTCTTACTTTCTGATAATCACAACTTTATCAATAGCCGTTTTTTTCTGTATTGTGTCTATTTTTGTTTTTAACGTAGGTAATAAAGATAAATAAATTTTTTCACTTTCACTTTCTCTTTCACAACTTTTTGGGACGCTCGTTATGGGGATTTTACATAATGAGTACCTTCTTTGAATTTCAAGTTGACTTCTTAAAGGGGCTGAAAAAGTGCGCGGTTGAAAAAGGTTTGGAATCGCTGCTTCACGCTAACCCTTTGCACAGTTAAAACGCGCTCTAAAACGTAGAAAGGCATTAACAGTCGATTTTATGGCCTTTCGTTTTTGTCCGCGCCGCCTTCGCTCGTGAGACGAAATTGTACAATGTCTTTTATGAAAACTTTTCAAAACATTGTTGCTCTGTTGACTTTCTATTCTCTTTTTATGCTTTTTAAGAAATATTCTGTAAAAGTTGTCTCGTAACGTGATAATCAAAGATCTTGCATTGTCCCACGTTTATTGCCTGAAGTAAAGTTTACAGTAAGTTTTGTGAGATTTATATAATTTTTGACATATCATAAGGCTGTTTTGTAAAAGTTACAGCAGCTCACAGTCACAGAGTTTTTGTTCTATTGTTGAAATATCAAGCAGGATGACAAGTGACAGATAAGCTTGCACGTTCCGGCGAAACATTTGACAGTCAAATAGTGTTGAAGTGTCGGAGCGACACAGTTCCATTCAGGACGGACCTTGATCTCCGCCGATTGCTGAAAAAACACTGCATCAAATAAAACACTCGACATTGTCTCTCATTGCTGAACAATTAAAGGCTTTATGTAGTTGGGAATAAAGTGTGTATTAAAGTGTAATTGGTGATTCAGGGACCTTGGCGCTTGGCCTCGCGTTTCTGGCGCTAGCTCTTTCCGCCTTCATTTGATCGTACGTAACGTTATTTAAATTCTAATATTTATCGAATTATTCCTTTGTGTAATTCGATAATGAGCTTTCCGTTTGTTTTGGGCATGTGTTAAGGGTTAAGGGTTGCTCCTTGTCCAGGGGTTTAGTTCCCGAATCCTGCTGGAATTTTGCCCATCCGAGGGATCTGGGCGTGAGGATATTTAAATACTATTATTGTTATTCATTAGGAGCATGGAAGCTAGATAGGCAACGATAAAAATAATCTAAAGTCACTTTTAAATTAAGCCTAGAGCTATATTTCGCGCGTCCCAATTCGCGCAGTTCAGACAGAAGCAGAGATAAATTGCCCTAAAAAAAACCGTCCAAAAATACGTAGCGCTTACGCATCGGTATAATCGCGGCGCGAAGTGTGTCATGATCAGTGGGTTAAGTTTAAATAAATTGATCGGAGGAGGGCGTGCAGGTTCCGCCGAAGGTTGCAGGCGCTGGTGTGCGTGACTGTACACAGGTAGAGTCCGCGCCGAACTTTGACAATCATCCGAAATTACATGAAATCGAAATTAATTGAACGAGCGAGCGAAGTTCTCCGAGTCTACTAGAACAATCCGGCGTTTGTATGTTTGTATGAATGTATGTATGTTTGTATGTATGTTCGTTCGACGATGACTTGAGTAAATTTGGTCGGATCGTTATGAAATTTGGTAGGCGGGTAAATTAAATTAAGAGAATTTTTAAGTTCGAACATAAGCCTAAACGGTCGGGAGGTTGCCGAGATATGGGGGTTTTAAGTTTATATGGGGTCGCGAGTTCACAGTTCCGGGCGATCCACTAGTTATTTATGGTGCAACCAGCCGGAGATGACCGGATTTTTTGAGGTTTACAGCTCGATACACATATGTCTTTACCATTCTAAGTAGAAAAATAGTGGAAAGCGCATTGTATCGAGCACTTTGTACCTATATAAAATGGTCATAATACACAAGTACGCATCCAGTACCCAATGCTTTTCTGCAAGCGTAGCATAAGTCTGGGTTAGAGCGTATCCGATTATAACTCTAGCTAGCTCGCTCTACGTCAAACAACACAGTGAGATACATGTATTAGTTGTAACCCCCTTATCTACTGCCTAACCGAGCCCTATGCTACGCTTGCTGAAACATTAAAAAAAGAAAGGATGCGGAATGATAAATTCTAACTAAACATTTGTAACTTTGGCGTGACCTCTATTCGTCGAACTGAACGCTTAGAGATATCTACAAGAGGCCTCAAATAACATCATTGTAAAACACACTCATACACAACACTCTATGAAGAGTGGGCAGAGACACTACCAATATATAGCATGTAAAAGTGTACTATTATCGCCCACTAGCTGAGCAAATATTTCCCAGAAATTGCAAGATTTTTTCTTTTTATTTTACACCTGGCTCTGCTGTGCTCTGGTGTTCTGATGCCAGCCCCTCTACCCATGACGCATTTTTCCAATACGGCCGCAAAATGGCGCAATTTACAAAATTTAATATTTTACAAATTAAGACGCATTTTGTGTTTTTATTGAATAAAACAACATTTTCTTTTAATAAACATTACAAAGTATTGAAAATCAAAGCATTACTAGCGAATTCAAAGACTTTTTAAATTTGATCCCCCTGAACTGGGAAATAAACTACCAGTCATGTCTATATTATAAAGATTTGAACCGGCTACCCCTCGCTCAGAAGCCACTGCCTTCACCATTGGACTACCGGGCTCGGTTTACGTACAGTCGGCCACAGTCCCCTCTTAGATACCCCTTTTTGTTCGATTGGCGCCCTTATGCCGCGCGCGGTAAGAGCTGCCATGGGGTATCTGAGATTGTGGCCGACCGTACAGCCGATGCCTATATAAATGTTAAGCGTGCAGTGTAGGTATCAGTTCACTGTATAATTATTTATTGAGGGCATGCATCGTGGTGACGCAAGGCATTGTTTAAAATGAAAAACTGTCTTGAGGCATTTCGCAACCGGCCCAAATTGCCAATTTAATTGTAACCATGTCAACAGTTGGAGAAAAGTGTGGAGTCGGCTTTTGCGGTGACATGCTTTAATTAAACTGAGACAATATAATACAAAATTAAAATAAAAACCGACTGCACTGGTGAAAAGGTAGGTACCCTGTTTTTTTGTTTTTTTTTTTTTTTTTTTTCTAACGCATTATCAACTCATTATAAATGTTTAAATTATTCCCTAGCACGGGTTAGTGCTTTAGAAAAAAAAAAAAACATAAAAGTGGTTAAATGTAGTGGCAATATCAAAAATTCCAATGAGCATTTCATCTGCAAAGATGAACGCATTGGGTGGTGTAGATTAGTGCAAACTAATCACACCAGATGGCGCCCCCCGTCCAGTAGACGGAGACTAGTTGAAGAAATTCGCATCGACAGTTACTTGACTCGGTAGCTCAATTGGTAGAGCGCCTGCACGGTATGCGGAAGGTTGCGGGTTCAAGTCCTGTCCCGAGTGAATTTTTTCAACTCATTATAAATGTTTAAAAAAAAAAGGTACCCTGTTATTAATTTATTGCACTGATTCCGGGTAATTTGCTGCTGTCTGTTGAAGAATTCTGTTTTCCAATTCCGAAGATCTTCATCAGATTTTCACCATTTTTATTAGACCTCATGAGAAGTATACCTTTTCAAACAAAAAAAGAATCATCAAAATTTGTTCACGTAGAAAAAAGTTCTGAGGTAACACACATAAAAAATATTTAAAAAAAAACATACGAGTAGGAATAATTGCCTCCTCCTTTATGAAGTCGGTTAAAAATAGCAAATGACATATTTATGCAACGTGCAGTGCAACGTGATACTTGCATATTTCAGTAGAAATACTTCATAACTTTATCATCCTTTTTTGGTCCGAATACAATGGCAATTTCACTTTTTAAAAGTGCTGAGCGCTCATAGGCTAGTTGGACTGGCCAAAGTTAAGCAACATCGGGCGCGGTCAGGCCATGGATGGGTGACCGCTAGTGGCAATAATATCTGAGTGCTTCCGTGCTTCGGAAGGCACGTTAAACCGTTGGTTCCGGTTGTTATTGATTAATAACAATCGTTAAGCCATGTCAGAGGCCCTTAAAACTCTGACACCAGGGGTGACCACTACCTCACATGATTACCCACCCTAATCAAATTAGCAAAGCACCTAGTTTAGCAACCCTAAAAAAATATAGCAGCATACAAATATAAGACATGATTAAAAGTTCGTGAAAGAGAAAAAAAGTTCTGAAAATCAAAATTCCTGTAAGTTTTTTTTTTCCAAAAGTATTCGGCGCTTTTCTATTGGTTTTCCGCGGAATCCGGTAGTCAAATCGCTTGCGCATTCCGTGCGAGTGGGATAGCAATAGTGGCTGAGTGGTGCGTGCGAGCGAAAGGACAATGGCAAGGTTACGCGACCTAGCTGGAGATTTCCCATTTACAACTGATTAACTATCTGCTGACAAATATTGTTTATAGTATTGCTATATTTCTTAATGATTCGTTACTGACATTAGATAGAAGAAATAACCTCTGATAGATACATTAGATACTTGCATTAGTTGCGAGGCAAGTAAGTGCCTAGAAACAAATACTTAACTATAAATACCAGAGACTTATTTAGGGTTTTCCTGTATTATACAGGTAAAGACCAATTTTCAGTATTTTTTTCAACATTTTAGGCTTATTAGTTTCAGAGATAAGGGGTAGAATGGTAATGTTTCGTGTATTTTCTTAAATAACTTCAAAACGATTTATTTAAAAATAAAAAATAAAATACAGTTTAAAATTTTCTTTTTGTATTTACCCCAAAAGTGGCACCTTTAATTCAAATTCTTCTATTTTAATTACACGTCCGTGGGGTCTACCGGCTAAGGCGAAGCCGTCGGCTTCAAGCTGATTACCATTGGGGAAAATCGGAGCTCGATTGTTGAAAAATGTACTGACACCCAGTTCATTTTACTGCCACCCAGTAATTTTTTCATAAATCGAACTTCGATTTTCGCCAATGGTAATCGGCTTCGTTTTAGCCGGTAGACCCGGCTAAAACGACCGGTAGTGTTTGGGTTACATATGTGTACCAAATTTGAACTCAATCGGTTCAGTAGTTTAGGAGCAAATTTAGTGTGACAGACGGACAGACAGACAGACACACGAGTGATCCTATAATGGTATCGTTTTTTCGTTCTGAGGTACGGAACCCTAAAAATCATAAATCATCAGTAGAACAAAAGCCCTTCGACTTTAAACCACTAAAATGTCACGGTGTATGCTCGACCTTACTTAATAAATACCTATCACTTTTGTAACTTAACGACATAATTGCATATTCATTTCGTAAAGACATAAATTATAGTCATAAAGCGTACACAACTAGAGTATTAGGTAACTCATTCTACAGAAGGCAATGTAGAGTAGACAGGAATATCATATACGACACTTGATGTGTCATCCATCAGCAACATTATCAGACTATATTCGTCGTGTAAGGCTTTAGCTCTATTACGCGACTCAAATATATCTATCTGGGCAGGCCACATAACAGAATGAAGAATTGCCTGTGGACTAGTTCCTATACCATCCTGACAGCTTAGTCAGCCTAGCCCACGGAAAAAAACAAGGTCAATATGTGGGGAGCCAACTAAACCTCAATAATATTAGGTACATATATTTAACAGCGTCAGTTTTCCATAATTATCACGTTTCCTTCGATATTTATCGCGTGCGAGAATCCCGAAAGTTGGCCCCTACTTCGGCAGAGCACGTCAGAATGTTGCGCGACCCTGAGCACAGCCTAATTGAACGCAGCACACAAATCTGCGGTTCGGAAAATCCTTAAGACAATAGCAAACATTCGAATGGACCCTGAATTAGGCTGTGGCATTGAACGGGAACAATTAGACGTATTTTGGAGGTGTGTGTGTGGATTGTTTAGTTATTATTTAATTACTATAACTTAATAGTATATGGTAAGTTTGGGCGGCATTTTTGTATCGTATTTTTAGATCAAAATTGAGTTGAGTCAAAATAATGACTATTTTTTTTACTTCTCTAAAAACGCACCTAAAAAACCGCACAAGAATAAACCTATATGAAACAACCTCTTTCGAAAAAGAAGAATTCATTTACAAGAAACCTGGTTTACAATAATGTAAAGATGGTATTAAAATATAATAACTACAGCATGTTATACTCGTTACGGTGCGTAAATATTTTAAAGAAAAAAACAAAGTAAAAACTACAAACTTAACGACTTAAACGCTCTGCATTTTAACATTTTTGACATTTCGATCGGACCTAGGGCCCACGATTTGCATTTATGCCTTAGAATAATCCTCAGATTATAAACGTTGATAGCCGTAAGTAACTATGTAATATGTATTGATCTAATTTGTTATTTAGCTCGACGGGAGATAGATGATCTTGAATATGTAAAACACGTGACGGTGATAATAAAACACGACGTCACACGTTGCCTGTAGACAACACAACACTACTCGACAACGCACTCTCGGTATGATAATTAATTTAATTAATATGCAACTCCAATTGAAATAAGGTTACATAAAATTGCTAAGTGGCTTAAATACTCAATTAAAGCACTAAATATGAAGGTGGTGCGCAAAAATTCTTGACCATGATAGTAAAGGTTGAACTCTACCTGATTTTTACATCTAACCTTTAGTTTCTGCAACTTTAAACGTATCTCCAAAGTTCTCTAAATGTATTTTTTTTAAATCGCCATTACGGGAGAAAACCTTTCCGATATAAAAAGCGATACAAAACATCCCTCTTTTTACATGGTGTAACAAACTAGTCAACAGAATGCCGATTCTGCAAAAAAAAATAATTAAAAAATAACAATTTTTATTTTAAATAACCCCAAAATAAAATAAAAAAGTTTTTGTATACCCATGTTTGTGTTTGCATATGCTTTGTAAAAGTCAATGAAAATGATTTTGTGATCCCTATCACCGGGTGCTATTTCCCTGTAAAAAGAGTCAGTATCTTTTGTAACACATTGTAATACATCCGACAATGAGTGAAATCCAACCTTTTCGGTCAAAAATTGCGACGACCTCAAAACGTCGATTTCGGGAGCGATGAGTCTCCAACGGCCCTCTTTTCGTCGCCAATCATCACCGTCGTGACCCCGTCTAGGCCATAAAAGGCCACAAATTTTTATCCATAGTAACAACACTAGCCGAGTAAGGCCGCCCCGCTGACATAGACCCAGATACGGCGACATTGGCACTACATTCATGAAGGAAGGCCATTGCAAGTTTAAAAATAAGCCACGAGGCTCGCACCCGAGTCGCTGTGTGGTACAATTTGTATAGAACGTAAAATTTACTTCTTTTTGGCTTTTTTTTTTCGGGTACGCTTTGAGACGTTTCCATTTTTCTTAAAAACTGCCAGTTTTACTCATCTGAAATAACACATCCGATGTTTTTGTTTTTATTGCATTTAGTTTTTTTTTTTATGTTGATTTGTAAAGAGGCCAGTAAAATGCGGCTGTTAAACAAGTTCTGCTTTCTATATTTGAATGACAAATGAAAAGCAAACGACTAAAATCAGGAGTTCGCCCTGCTGCTCCTCAGTAGAACAAAGGTACTTACTCACAACGAACGACTGACCTTTGTTTACAGATTTATGATACTACTGGAGAAAAAATATAAATAACCAATGTCCCCATCGACTATTATTATTATTGATATCAATTGAAAAGGCTAGTGCAGATGTCATCATCGAGCCACGAAGGCCTTCAGCCGGAGCGGGAAGGAAAACAGATGTCTCCTCTGCTTTATTCATTACATAAATTTGTAAAACATAGTGTAAACAAATTAGTAACATTAATAATGTTTTGAGGGTCACAAATATTATAGAGAGTAAAAACTTATTTCTTACCAAAGGCGACTCTGAAAGTAGGCTACGGTAGGTTCGTTTTTCCATGGCAAAGTAGTTTCCCACAGATTTCTTCATGATTGCTTCCACAGAATGATATGAATTTCCTAATCCGTTTTCGACGTTATGATCATATACGTTTTAGTAATTTATTAATCCGATTCAGGTACATACATCTGTGTTTTAAATTAATAACGTCTAACCCCCCGAAAAGGAAATATTACGGTACTTAAAATCATATATTTGATTCAATGTTAACTGTGTAGGTACATATTCGTACTTACCAATCTATGTAGTTACTGAAATTGTTGTGTCACTAATGGGTGGGTAAATAATTTATCAGTTCATTACATTCAGTTGGCACGTGGAAACAGACCTACCTATGTAGGAAGAGGAGTACCTGTGTAGGTAGTTCTCTACTCGACGTTCGACGGTTTGTTCAAATGGCAAAGAACATCAAAGCTAAGGTGCTTGCCTAAATGGGGGCTACTTCTACGGAAACTCGAATGCGCCGTGTTTTCTTCGCAGAATATTAGCTGTACGGGCTTTTCTTCAAATAAAATTATACTTTTCTTCGAGATTTCCTCCGACTTTTGCGTGTCTTATAAATATTTCTAAGAATTGGCCCCCGGGGTCTTTGTGAGTTGTTGTTTGATATAATTTGCACAAAATAGATGTTTGAAAAAAAAAGTAAAATATATTAAAATGGCTCTCGAACAGTAATGTAAGTATTTACATTTTCAAAAAAATCCAATGATATCGTAAAACACTCACTGCTCTACAGACTTCAGCCCTGAATAACCATTTTTTTTTCTAATCGGAATTCGGCTGTCAAATTTCGCTTATTAGGTATTACACAGATTAATTTTGACAGCCGTATTCCGGTTCTTCTATAGCCACGCCTGTAGCCGCCATCTATGAAATGCTTTGTGAATTTGTGCCGAAATCGGCTCATTCTCTAACTAAAATCTCTGAATGGACCGACGATCCGACGTGCTCCACCATTGTGTGTTTGTGATATAACCCTGTTACTGAAATCCTAGTTACTATTATATATTCTGTGCTGGAGTTCAGAGCTAGGTCAGGGTATTTCCCGGGTTGAGTTGGCGGTTGGTTGTGGATTGATTTTTGGCACGCTATTCGACGCGCGGGGCGTTGTTTTGATTACGTTAGTAGCCTATGGGAAATGCTTACTTTGCATAATAATAATATGATCTGAATTGTGAAAAGTCCTCCTTTCGTTACTTTTGTAGGATTTCTCTCAGAAAGTTTATACAATTTTGAGTTTCCGAGTTACCATCGACTCTACTAAATATTCGTCACACTGTTACAGTTACAATGAATTGTTACATTTATTTTGTAAGTATTTTAAGTTTCGCCGGCTTATAGTCCTTCTCAGTACTTAAAATAGCTTAGTAGAGTGCGCGCACGTTAACTTTGCACATAGGTATGGCGCTGAAAAAATATTGCCATCCAATCACGGAAAGACGTTAACAACTAGAACCAATAGTAGAGCAATATGGCGGCTTGTCATTTTAGTTCCTCTATTCGCCGCGCGCAGACTTATCGTGCTCTAGTGTTTATTAAAGCCCAAATTTTCAGTTTTTTTTTTACCTAAACAGAAAAACAAATCAGCTGGAATTATTTTGTTATTTTGTTGTTAAGAATAATGAAAATAATATTGTTTTATTGCCGTGAATCAAAAATCGCCGCACAAAAATAGCTCAGTTTAGCTAAAAAATTTAAAAACCTGTGAAAATTGTGCACGCTACTTTCCGGAAACGGTGCAGCGGTGCTAATATGAATAAATCATTTTCTCGGATGTCACTATTACAGGCGGTTGCTAGGCAACGCTACACGTGCCCGCCCCCGCGCGTCCCTTCCCGCAATGAATTAGCTACTAGGCTACTACCCAATCCCATCTATCAGTCTACCACCCAACACCGCCCAAGCTTCTAAAGCCCTTCAACTGAACTTGCAGGCGGAGTTTTCTGTTTATTTTTAACCCTAGACCAAAAAAGAGGGGTGTCGGACCGTTATGTGTCCGTCTATGGCACCGTACATACCTAGCTCTTAATCAGGTGAAGCGATTTGGATGTGTTATTTTTTTCTCTGAAAGCAGGTTTTTAGCGAGTGTTCTTAGATAATTATGTTTTATCAAAATCGGATCAGACTTTTATGAGATATGCTAATTTGAAGCTAAAATGTCGGGGGTATTTTAATTTCGTAGTTAACATTCACATATATACAGATACCAGGCAAAAGGAGACCTGGTAGACCCAGGATATCATGGATCCAAAATCTGCGCGAATGGTTCGGGCAGAGCGCCATTGTTTCGTTTGGCGGCTTCGAAGGACGAGATAGAAAAACTGATCGCCAACCTCCGATAGGAGACGGCACGCAAAGAAGAAGAAGAAGTTAACATTCAAAGTCAGTTATGAGCACTTTTTACGCCTAAAATTGCGGTTCAATAAGATAAATGTTTTTTTAGTGTAACATTTTATTCAAGCTAAATAAAAAAATATGTAATGTATTTTTTTTACAGTTTATTTATTGCTCCAGTTATTACATAATTTCCCTTTTATCTTTCAAACGAAAGCTTGAGTTATGAATTTTTAGAAATCCTTTGCTCGTTTTGTGTCAAACAGTCTAATTTTCAGTTCCCAGAAGTTTTTTTCTTACAAAAGACCAACGGATGAATGACAGTAGGTATCCCTTTCTTCACGACTTCAAAAGAAATCTAAAATGATTCAACACAAACTAAATTAAGAAAGGGCCTTCCGGTAAAAGGTCGAGCCCTAGATCCTCTAGCAATAATATACCTCTGGTATATAATAGTAGGTACTAATAGAATAACAAAACTTTTACTGAATTTATCTCGAGCTGGGCGGGGGTTGGACACAAAAGAAAAAGAAACAGAAGTTTTAGTTTTTAGTGCGGTACTTATACCTACGCACATAGTAGATTAAAAACCGGCCAAGTGCGAGTCGGACTCGCGCACAAAGGGTTCCGTACCATTATCAATAAAAACAACAAAAAAATCACGTTTGTTGTATGGGAGCCACTTTAAATATTTATTTTATTAAATTTTGTATTTTTTGTTATAGCGGGAACAGAAATACATCATCTGTGAAAATGACAACTGTCTAATTATCACGGTTCATGACATACAGCCTGGCGACAGACGGACGGACCGTCGAAGAAGACTGAAGAAGTTGTAATGCCTCTTTGTTTTATTGTGGTTCAGGTGAGCCTGTTGCGACATTGATCGTTGGACCATCGTGACTTGCTTTTCATCGAATCGTCGAACTCTAATTAGAGTTTGGATTTTTTCTTACTGCTCGAGCTTTCTACATGTTCCATAGTGTTTGTCAGCTTTCCATTACGCCCAGGCGAGGAAGGGCGCGGGTCGCGGGGCGAAGCGCCACGTGTATCAATGGAGCCCCGGGCACGCTACGCTCGCTTCGCTTGTAAAAACAGAGTACCTATAGCTAGCTATAAGATAGCTCAGCTTTCAGCCAGCTAGCGTCTGTAGTTAGGTAAAGTTGTAGGTTTTATTGCGGGGTATTTGGGTCGCTTTATGGTAGGCAGTTGCAGTATGTAGCAGAAAGCTGGGTAGTGGTTTAGTTTATTTCATTTTTCTTCTAACCATAGCTGATGCTGAGTGCCAGATCTCTTATAATGATCGGTATTATTTTCTGCTCATCTCATTACTTGCAGTAAGTTCTAATGTTTGTAGATGTATAAATAGAGTTCATGTATCAAATCCCTCCGGTCCGTAAGGACCGAATTAGAAAATGTCTTCGGCTTACGGTTATTTTTTTCCTACTCTCATTGGTTACATCAATATATTATTATGCTTTGGCGCCTTATTGTAGTTGAAGTTTACCTCATAATATTTTCAGTTTTTTTAAAGGCCTCTAAATATGCTCGGAATTTAAACAAAGAGGACTCGTCCCATTTGAAATTAAAAAGGTCAATGTCTTTGACCACTCTTGCACGTGGCGGGAAATTATTGACGAAAACTTCGACGATTTTCAGTGATTTTATCGTTCCCACGGGAAGCGAAAATCTGTGACGGCAATCAATTCCTTTGATTTGAGGTTTTAGGAATTTACTTACTTACCGTCTTCTTTAAAGTTCTTTCTTATAAGGCTTTCTCAGCACCTATACAGAGTAATTTTTAAATACTTCAACCTCTAAATGTGATTTCCAACAACTTTTGTTCCACGACTTTTCGACTAGCTCGATACTTTTTATTTATTCAAAGAAGTTTGCATTAGGATTTCAGCGCTGCCTGCGCGGCGCGCTTTCGTGCCCCACCTTTCATATAGGGTGTTTTTAAAAGGTCCCGTGAAAGGGGTCCTTATCTCGAATTTCGAGAGTCCTATAGTAAAAGTTGCTTGTATTGGTGAGTTAAGCGACAGCTTTTAGTGTCACAAGACCTTTCTGAAACAGGCTGTATACGTATATGCATAAGGGGTATGTTTTGCACCGTGAATCTCACAGAGCTTTTCGAAGGTTGCGGAAGCTTGCCACAGCAGTTCCACGCGCCAAAATCGAGCTGAAACAACTCCCTAAACTTCATTGAACAACGTAGATTGTAATAGCTCCCTATTACTCCGGGGCGGTTGGGACGCGTAGTAACGTAGTAGGCGGTAGTAATCGATGGGCGCGCGGGGGAGGGCGGGCGGCTCAGCTAGAGGCTAGGGTTGACACTTTTCAAACGAATGTAGAATTATTATAATAGCCATAGCAGCTACGGCCATTTTTTACCGAAACGCTGCTTTTTATGATGAAAGCAAGCCGCTTTGCACAGTGATAGAAGGGACAAAAATAAGTGATTTGACCCGCAGCAGCACGAGTTTCATCCCTTAGGAATAGAGAGGGCGCCACTTCTAAAAATACACTTTGAAAAATTCTAACAGCCTAACGGGTGAACCGATTTCAATGATTAATATCTTAATCGAAAGAATATCACTTATTGTACAACCTAAAAAATAAGATTAAAAAAAAAACTATAATGGCTGCCCTAAATCCAACGTTTTGTAGTTTTTTTTATTTTTATTTCTCAGTTTTTACTCAATTATGCAAATAAATTGTACAATGAAGGTATATTTTTTATAATTCATATTTTTATTAATTTAATAGTGAATTTAATAAAAAAAACTGCATGCCAATATCTTCAGTAGTTTAGGAAATATTAAGGTTTACATGTGCTGGAAAAGCGGGGCATTGCCCTCGCGTCATAGTAACTGTGTAGAGAAAAAAACTTCTATTTGTGATGAAAGCTAGCCATTTTGCACAGTGATAGTGGAGAGAAAAATAAGCAATTTTACCCGCAGTAGCAACATTTTCATCCCTTAGGGATACAGATGGCACCACTTATTTGACCAAACTTCAAAATTTTGTATAAAGTAAACGGCTCTACCGATTTTCATGATTTAAACGCCCAATGGTTGGTTTTTATACCATAATACGTATACCATATACCATTATACCATAATATAAATAAGTCAAAAACGTACTGGAAATAAAAATAATAAAAAATATTTTGTAAAATAAAAGTGTTTTCATTGAGGATGATGAATCAAGTATTTATTCTTTTTGGTTTTTGACAAATACTTACACATCATTTCTCGTTTGCCTTGTCACAGATGTGTACAACAACGTTAATGCCTAACGGTTCACGAGTTTCCTTATTATATTTGGTATACGTAAATTTTTTGTCGCTTATTCTGAGTAAACTGTATTCAATGTATTCAATGTAGTATTCCAAATAAAATAAGGAAACTCGTGAACTGTTAGGCATTACCTTATTGTACACATCTGTGAGAAGGCAAACGAGAAATGATGTGTAAGTATTTGTCAAAAACTAGAAAGAATAAATACAAGTTTCATCATCCTCAATGGAAACACTTTTATTTTACAAATAATTTTTTATTATTTTTATTTCCAATACTTTTTTGACTTATTTATATTTTATATGTATTATGGTATAAAAACCAACCATTGGGCGTTTAAATAATGAAAATCGGTAGAGCCGTTTACTTTATACAAAATTTTGAAGTTTGGTCAAATAAGTGGTGCCATCTGTGTTCCTAAGGGATGAAAATGTTGCTGCTGCGGGTAAAATTGCTTATTTTAGTATCCACTATCACTGTGCAAAATGGCTAGATTCCATCACAAAAATAAGTTTATTTCTCTACTTAGTTACTATGACGCGAGGGCAATACCCCGCTTTTCCAGCACATGTAAACCTAAATATTTCCTAAACTACTAAAGATATTAGCATGCAATTTTTTTTATTAAATTTATTATTAAATTAGTAACGATATTACTTACAAAAAATATACCCTTTTGATACAAGTTTTTTGCATAGTTCAGTAAAAATACACAAATAAAAAATAAAAAATTAGAAAATGTAGGATTTACGGCAGCCAGCATAGTTTTTTTTTTTATTTTATTTTTTAGGTTGTACAATAAGTGATTTTATTTCGATTAAGATATTAATCATTGAAATCGGTTCACCCGTTAGGCTGTTAGAAATTTTCAAAGTTTATTTTTAGAAGTGGCGCCCTCTCTGTTCCTAAGGGATGAAACTTGTGCTGCTGCGAGTCAAATCGCTTATTTTTGTCCCTTCTATCACTGGGCAAAGCGGCTTTCTTTCATCATAAAATGCAGCTTTTTTTTCATAGCTGCTAAGACTATAAGGTTAAAAAATTCCCTCGGGACAGAACTTCTGGCACAAAAAAAAGGCGCACTCACTGGCATAAAAAAAACCCTAGCAAGGGTTAGTGCTTTAGAAAAAGAAAAAAGTTAATGTAGAATTATTTTTACTTTTTTAGGATGTTGGCTGGATAGATAAAATCTGGGTAAAATGCGAACTTATAGGTACTTTCCGTTACATTATACAGGGTGTTAAAAGACCGCCAACAGACCCGAAAGCCACGCATACTAGACACCAAAACAAAGTACCTTTTTTGATAAATTATTGCTGGGAAATGATTTTGGTTTTTTAGGTTATAATTTTGAAAAATATTTTATAATTCAATGGACTTGTAACGCACAGAAGTCATATTACGCAAGCGTAGGTATAAGTTTATGTTACTTAAGTTTGAAGTGCCGATGTTTAGAATACATTGCGGGTTGAAATTTTAACATCTTCATTTTTGTAAGAAATATTCATAATTTTTGATATGGCTTCTTAAGAAGATATGTTAAGAACTAGATACTGAATACATTTCTGCAAAAAAAAAGTTTTGAAAAGTCCGACTTTGAACCTCATTATCTCGGAAACCGTTGATTTCCCAGGCATAGTTCCTTGGGCAAAAATGTTCCTTATGATGAGGACAATACGTGGTTTCCCGCTCTGTTGGCGGTCTTTTAACACCCTGTATAATTTTCTGTAAGACAACTCTTCCTGCTGAAAAAATAACAGTGCACAAGAAAGTAGATACACACGAATACCTGATTTAGTTCAATATTTTTGCTGTCGTCAATCTGGAGCCCTGGGCCTCAGGCATGTAATGTGTTGCGGTTAGATGGGAGTTGGAAAATGGCATGAAAGGGCCGAAAAGTAGAACTTTACGGCCTCTCGATAAATGACACTCTCTTCTTGAGATTTCTTCTCAACCAATGAAGTACGGAAGGCCTAATAATACAAGTTGAGTAGTTGAGGAAACTACTCCTTAGTATTTGACAGGATCTTAATGAGCTCGTGGCACGATCAAAGACGAAGCCAGAAGAGTTGCTGAGGACAGGATAAGACGTGGCGTTATCTTGTAAAGGCCCTCTGTACCTCTGATTCAAGATTCAAGATTCAAATGTTTTTATTCAATATGCCATAAATAAATTATTTACATTGAACGTCAAAATATTATCTAAAGTAAAAAATGTATCCCACCAAAAACATTCTGTAAAAACTAGCCAGGTCTCGATGGATCTGCTTGTTTATCTCTAAAAAAGTAATGAAATCTAGACAAAGTCGTGCCAAGTCTAAGATTCCTTACTGCGATTTCTTTATTATTATAGTTAATGTTGTGAGACTTGGCCGTTGAAGGGTACACAAGCGGTTCTGGCAACAGATTGGTGCAAGGGTGTCATGGAGCACCTGGTTTTGTACCCTTGTGTACCCTTCAACAGCCAAGTCTCACAACATTAACTATAATAATAAAGAAATCGCAGTAAGGAACCTTAGACTTGGCACTACTTTGTCTAGATTTCATTACTTTTTTAGAGATAAACAAGCAGATCCATCGAGACCTGGCTAGTTTTTACAGAATGTTTTTGGCGGGATTTCACTTCTTTTTGTAGAAACGAGGGCATATTGATTAATTTTATTAGATTTTCTTATTTGACACAGTTTTTAAATTTGTGTAATGTTCGAGTAGAATAAAGTTAATCGTCCGACTATTTCTTGTTGAACGAGCGAGCGAATCAAGCGAAGTCCTCCGAGTCTGCTGGAACAATCCGGCGTTTGTATGTATGTATGTTTGTATGTATGAATGTTTGTTCGACGATAACTTGAGTAAATTTGGTCGGATCGTTATGAAAATTGATAGGCGGGTAAACTAAATTAAAATAATTTTTAAATTCGAACATGAGCAAAATCGGTCGACGGGTTGCCGAGATATGGGGTTGTATAGTTTAAATGCAAAGCGCGCGCGCGCCTGCGCGAATGGCGTAAGCAAAGTTATACATCTGTAACTGAGGTCGCGAGTTCATAGTTCGAAGCGAACCACTAGTGGGACGCTATAGGCTAGATTAAATGAAGATGTGTCCCACTACGCTGGATTTTTGCAATGACAGCCGATTTTTTTATGTACCAATAGCAGAAGGGGCATTACCATAATATCTCTAATAAAGCTGATACCAGCTGAGGGTTCTTCATCAGATACTTCAGACCTTAGATTTTTGAGTTCAAATAAAGCGGCCCACCAAGTTGAATATTTTTTGTACGGGCGATATATGTCGATCTATAATAGTTTGGTTGGGCTCTTGTGTTTTCTAATCAGGGTCACCAGGTACTCCAGATCTTCGATTATCCTAGTTTTTATAGTTTTCCCTTTATGTGACCATTAAACCCTAACTCTGTATCAAATTTCAGCTCTCTGAGTTTATGGGAAGTACTAGTTCTATTAGGGCTCTTGTGTTTTCTAATCAGGGTCACCAGGTACTCCAGATCTTCGATTATCCTAGTTTTTATAGTTTTCCCTTTATGTGGCCATTCAACCCTAACTCTGTGCCAAATTTCAGCTCTCTGAGTTTATGGGAAGTACTAGTTCTATTATGATGATCATGAGTGAGTGAGTGAGTGAGTGAGTGTGTGTCATAAATGCGAAACTTTGCTTTCGCTTAACTTCGGAACTAAATGACCTACAGACTTGAAATTTTGGATTTTAAGTATGTGATTATAGCTTACTAGATGACGAAAATTTCTGCGGTCTGGTCTTATCCAGAGGTTCTCAAATAGAGGCCTGAAAATGCGGCGAAATGGTTCCAGTAAAGGATGGTACGGCAGTGTTTGCTTCGCGCTCGACCTGGCGGGGGCACTGCCGTGCCCCCAGATATAAATCAGATACTTATTAGTATGTAATACTAAGTATCTAGCTACTTTTTTTTCTCCAAATTCACTAGCTCTGATCGTTCTTGGAGAAGAAGCATGGTAAAGAAACTCCGAGGATCTCGTGCTTAAAAAAATAATACATTTTGTAATGCAGGTACCTAGGTACTTAAAAAATAACACATTGGTAAGTGTGGTGATCGTGCGCTGAACTGGTTTAGTGCCAGACTTCTTTGTCATTTAGATAATCATCTATTCTTTGGCACTGCGTGTGCCTCACACATTTTTTGAATCGGGCCTCTGGTAAACTTAGGATATCTGTTGGGATCTTATTATAGAAGCGTATACAGTTGCCGAGAAATGAGCTTCTAGCCTTCTTAAGCCTAAGATAGCATAGCAGATAGCATAGCAAGATCTGGGATAGCATAGCACAGCAACAACGACAACTATCAAGGAGTGGCAACCCTAGGAGGGCTCAAGGCTGTAGTGGGCCGTGCCATGGCGTGGCAGCCTCGTGGCCCGTGCGTCGCTTGGTGCCGCGTTTCGGGGTCCCCACCATGAAGTGCCTGTAGGAACTACAGTTTTATAACCTACCTGACCTCTTGTGTTGTTTTTGTGTGTTTGGTTTACCTTTTCTCGCGTTCAATTTTGTCGGGGCGACCCGATGGAGGCATTTAATTTGCTGCATCTGATGAGGATTGTGACCACCACTTGAAGATTTCGAAGAGCAGAATTCTCCATTGCGTGCTATCACTTGCGCGATGCGGATCAGATCGTGCAAGTTTTTGCGTAGCTTGGCTGCCTACAATGTTTATTAATTTTGTTCTTGTATTGGACCTTGTAATTTGTTGCGAATGAAGGTTACTTTTAAGATATAGAGTTTTTATTTATGTAAGCAACTAATGAAATATCTGTTAATCTTGCCCTTGCATTTATTGTATAGCAGGCAACTCGTGGTTCGCCTAAAGCGTAGTACTTTACTAAATAGTTTACTACCTCAATATTTTTATATGCGATTTCCATGTTGGAAGGCAGTAATGTTATTTATTATGTAGTGCGCCGGCGTGGTAACTACGTACTTCTTTGCGCAACTTTGTTGGTAGAGCTAGAGGGGGCTATTAACCGTGTTAGGTAATTCAGGTGCAAGGCGTCCGTTGACTGCGAAGGCTGTTTCTATTTGCTTTGAATACAACCATAACATGACCATAACTCAGCCGAAGGTGGCCAACGAGGCGTAAATTCTTGTCATCCTGACGTCAGGTGTAACGTCAGTGTTGCGTACGAATCACTGACGAGGTAAATAATATCACACTAGGCGGGATTTTGCCATTGTGAGCCGCTCGTGATTGTCCTGAAAACTAATTCGGAAAGGAAAACATAATAATAATATCGATAATTTCAGAGGCAGTCTTCGACTCCTCGTGTTTGCAGCGTATCTGCAGTGCCGAAATGGCGGTAATCAAATAGGCCCAAACACTTAAATGAAATGGGAAAAGTAACTGTCCAGAGACCCCTCTCCTAAGAAACTAGAATACGAGTAACAATTATACAGAGAGGACGTGAAAAGGATTGTGACCATCACATGAAGAGAGCAGAATTCTCGATTGAGTGCTATCACTTGAGAAGCGGATCAGCTCTTGAAAATTTTTGCATAGCGATTTTTCTGATTCACCTATGCCCAGCAGTGGGCTTTACTTACCCACTGCTAGGCTTACTGCTATACGGGCTGGATAGATAGATAGACTGCCAATCTCTGCTGATTCGGTAAGAGACCCACATAAGAAGAAGAGGGTGTCACAAAGCTCTATCTATCACGCCAACGCATTACCTATCCCAACACAGCGCGGGTAAAAGCGAAGCCATTGCGTCAACGAACGAATTAATTAAAACAGTGAATAAAATTAGATGTTAAATGTAACTCTGCGACGCGGCACTTTCACTCTCTACAATTAACTCCACCTGCGCGATAACATCGCCTGATTAGCATCGCGTTTCGCTTAGGAGCTTACCCCCAGAGGTTGCCTGGAAGAGACCGCTGTAAGCGATAATACCGCCGTTGGACGTTCGGAGATCTGAAGAAGTTCTGTGTAAAATATTTTTCTGGTGTACAGTAAAGAGGGTACAGGGTGTTTCAGAATGGTCTTGTGACACTGAAAGGTGTCGCTTAACTCGTTAATACAAGCAACTTTTACTATGGGACCAAGTGCGAAATCTCGAATCCCTGTATATAAAACTCTTGTGAATTCCACGAAAGAAGTAAATGAACTGATGTTTCCGTCTGCTTACCCCTTTCTTATAGTAGAAACACAGTTGAAGTACAATGTGCATGATGTATAAGCTTTTCCTTGAGTGAAAATCTGAGAAGAACATAAAAATTTATCTTCTTTCAAACTCTATCAGCGGAAATCTTAATCCCCTCCTTCCAAAATTAGATGTTCGCTGCCAAGGAAATCCTGCTGCTAACGTAGTGTCAACATCCCCAGGAAGACCCTAAACCTCAAAGACCCAGGTTCGATTCCATGGCGTCATAATAAAATGGCTGGCTCATAAAAAGCTTCTTTTATACGCCGCCATAAAGGTAAACATAAAGTCGCTTACGATTTCCTGATTTACTCTCTGCTTTTCGCGTTTTCTTGCAGGCTTTCCATGGAGACCTGTGTGTGTCTCTGTCGCTCGTGTGGCGACGTCTCGCTCGCACGCGAAGGTCGTCGACCGGGGCACCGAGCGCGCGAAAGTACTTTCACGTTCAATGTGCGCGAGCGCCGACTCTGTTGCGATTTATCGCGTACAGTCGGCGGTAGAGTTGCTTGCTCTAAGACTTGAAGGAGTCCTCTTAGCACTAGGTTTAAGAGCATGTATCTGTAGAAAACTCTGTTGCTGTCTCGCGTGCGCAAATAATGAGCGAAAGGGACGACCTGTTTTTTTTTCCAAATCGAGGTTTCGTATTCCCAACTTTCCTGTCTAAATCTCTCAGAAGAAGATTCAAAAAAACACACAAAATAACAATAAATAACATTTGCCAAACTGCTTAAGCACTTATATTATATCACAAGAAACTTGTTGATGTCGGACTGTCTTATTTTTTTCAAGTTAAAAGTTGTATTATTGGTGTAATTTTTCGGTAGGTCCTAAATCAAAACAGTCCGACATGCCGGGAGTGGAGATGTCCCAGCATACCAAAAATGTTTGCTCTACCTCTACTGCCTTTATCCATGGAGGAAATCGGGGACTACGTTTGTATGGAGAAAACACTGCTGTGATATCCTCTAATTTTCGTGTATTCTCTCAACGTCGTCGCCTCTTCTCCAACTTTAGGTCGATGGTAGAGTCACCAGCTAAGACTGCAAGGCCTACTAGGGTCTACTCGACTATATTTTTGGTCTTCGTTTAAGTTTAGGGCATCTGGATCACCTTTTTCTCTCACCGTTTTCTTCATCATCCAGCCCTCTCCACTTTCGTCTATTGTTGAAAGCCACAACCACAGAGTTTTGTCAATGGGTGACTTCCCATTCACGTTTTGTTTAAAAGCAGGTATTCTAGCGGGTGTTTTATCAAAATCGGTTCAGCCGTTTATGAGATGTACCTCATGTTTTTTTAAGCTAAAATGTAGTTGTTTTTTTTTATGTAGTAATTATTACAATTAGAGATTGCTCAGGACCGAAAGACCTGGTTTGAAAGGGTTTGCCCTTTGCCCAGCAGTACGACATCCAACAGGCTATGTAAAAAAAAGTAATTATTACATTTGTTACAACCAAAAAATCAACAACCCTCACAAACCACGAGCGCATGGCACCTTCAATCTTCATTGATTGGATTGCCAACTAATCCTACTTGCAGTTATGGCAGCATGTATGCGCCCGCGCGCCTGAGATGCGAGCGATTACGGCACGCGATTGTTGGAATGACCTCAAAGAATGCGTCGGTTTATAGCCCGACTAGCTTTTGCCCGCGACTTCATCCTCGTAGTTTTTTTTTCCGTCATTACAATAAAAAATAGCCTATATCACTCAGCGATAACGTAGCTTCCCATTAATGAAAGATTTTTTTAAATCGGTTGAGTAGTTTTGGAGACATTTCCTCTTTATAAAATTAGTGTAGACAACTCCGCTCGGGGAGGGCTCACTCTTGTTGAGTTTGATCGCGTGGGAAAACTGGGAAATCCCTGAAAATATATCGATGTCTGTCTTCTTCTTCTTCTTCTTGTGCCATCTCCTATCGGAAGTCAGCTATCATTACGGGCACTTTGGCACTTTGTGTACTATGAGGGCCCTAGCTGTAAGGCAGACCTCTAAGGGTTAGGAGGTAAGATTAACTCTTGTTAAGTTTAATGGCGTATTGCGTGGCAAAACAGGAAAATTTCTGAAAATCCATCGATGACTGTCTATGAGGGCCATATTCTGTAAGACAGACCTCTAAGGGAGGTGTTTGGAACTCTTGTTGAGTTTGATGGAGCATCACGTGGGAAAATGGGAAATCTTTGAAAATCCATCGATGTCTACCGATGAGTAGGTCTGTATCCTAAGTCTGTAAGATAGATCACTAAAGTCGTTTTAGATGGAGATCTCGTGGGAAAACTGGGAAATGTCTGAATATACATCGATCTCTTCCGACAATCCCCCAGACTGTTGTTTCATAAAGCTGTTTTCAATGCAAATACTTAAAAATATATTGGAAAGTCGGTCGGGCAAAATTGTTCGTAAGAAAATTTTTCACACGATTTTTTTATATTTACTTACCGTGTGTAGAAAAATTGGTGGAAAAAAATAGGCGCCTGACGGACGGACGTATGGCGACGCTTGCTGCAGGTTTCCTCACTAAGTAGATGTTGCTGTACCTAACTTGTCATTGTATTGGGTTGCGCACGCGCCGCGTGATAGTAGCTTTCACTCGACGTTTCCTAGCGCGATTGATATAACTACATAGAGACAATTACTACAATTACTGCGAGCACGATTGTCATCGTTATGTCGGTTTGTTTGTTTTGTATGTTGTGTCATTATAATTTTATCTATATTAACCGACTTCAAAAAGGAGTAGGTATGTTTTTTTTGTATGGGCCACCTCGTAGTGTGTGGGGTTTGAGACGGATCCCTGTAGTGTTGTTGTGGATGGCGAGAGTAAAAGCTGGGAAGTCCAATCACTATTTATTCCGTAGTTAAGTACATGGGATAATTTGGGTAGTATTTTCACGTAGATGTGGTCACTTGGAGAGTCAATGGGGTTTTTTCCAGGCATCAAAAATAGCCCGAATAACTGTCAAAATCAGTCTATTAATCTGTGGTTTCCATACAAACCACAGATTTAGTTGCGCGATAATTCGCGAATCGCTGTCAAATTTGACACTTGGAAAAATCCCTATTGAATTCTACCTAAGTGCTATATTTAATTAATAATGTTAACTCGTTTAGGTACGGTCGGCCACAGTCACGGATAACCCATGGCAGCTCTAACCGCGTGCGGCATAAGGGCGCCAATCGAACAAAATGGGGTATCCTAGCGTGTGGCCCACTGTACTAAAGATGCTAACGTTAGTATAATAAAGTAGAGCGCGCGTAAGGCCGCGACTAGTACGGTCAAGCGTGAACCGTACATGATACCTCAGAACTTTTTTCTAGGTGGACCGATTTTGATGATTCTTCTTTTGTTTGAAAGGGTATACTTCCAGCGAGCAGAAGTTTCGTTAGCTTTTTACTTCCCATGGGGTCCCATAAAAAACGGTGAAGATCTGATAAAGAACTTCGGAGTTGGAGAACGGAACTCTTCAACGGCCAGCGGCAGATCACTCGGAATAAATGCAATAGCTCAGTTTTTCACCAGTGAAGTCAGTTTTTATTTTTTATTTTTGTTAAATGTCTAAGTCACCCAAGGGCGTCGCCAAGGGGGGGCAGGGAGGGGCAGCTGCCCCCCCTAGAGATTCTAAAAAAGTTGCCAAATATAATGCAACCAAAGTCCTAAGTCTTTGAGTTAATTTGCTTGAAGTTCAAGCCTTGAACAATCATTCCCGTACGTCGAAACTCGAATGAATTCACCAATTCCACTCCTAATATTCCGTACGCTCAACTACTGGCTGTAGATGTAAGGCTCGTAGTACAAATGAAAAGCTTCATGTGCTGTCGACCTTACCTACAATTCATGATGTTTTACTTTTCTCATTAATAAGTCAACTTGCCCCCCCCCCCCCCCCTGCGCCATCGGCTGGCGACGCCCTTGAACCACCACTTTTTAATCATTTTGCTGGTGTAAGTATTAGAAAAATTTGACCACCTGGCTCACAGAGAGACTGATCTGTCTCTGTTCCGCCGTTGTTCTGCATTGTTATTCGTGATCATGGTTATCCAGAGAGTTACTATTTTCTTGGTCAAGGAAACCTTTACACACATGCGCGTGCGCCGTCTCACACACACGGCAGTCAGCCACACGGGGCTTAAATCTGTAACGCAATGGCGTGTCGATAGGTTACCAGTAGAAGGACAAAACCGGGTTTTCCTCGTTTTTCTCCTACAACCAGCGACCTAATGCTCTAGAATTAGAATCAGAATATTCATTGCTGTACTAGAAAAATATTAAAAGGACAGGCGGCCTTAATAAATCGTAATTGAAGCCTTCAACTGGGAGCCTACCGAGGCACCATTGCGTTACAGACTCAGGCCCCAGGATATCCCATGGTAACTCTTATCGCGAGCGGCATAAGTGCGTCAATCGAACAAAAAGGGGTACCGTAGCGTGTCGCCGGCTGTACCACCTACACGTAACACGCTCGGTTATTGTCTCCGAGTTAATTCCTAAGTGTAATTGAACGGCCGGCTTCCGCACTCGAACGTTCCATTTCACTTTTACTGCGACGCGAGGGCGACAGAAGAACGCTTTACTCCACATTGCAAATGATTCGACTTTTATTTTAATGAATAGAGTTTTTGGGTTCAGAGCGCTGAAATTCTAAAATCACAAAATGGAATCAGATAATTTCGGAAAAAACATCGCATTTGTCGAGAAAATCGTATTCAAAAATAAACAAACATAAAAATTCATGCCGTAGAGATGAGCCGATCATCATACGAAACAACGTAGGTCAAATCGTTATCTACATCATTGGCAGCCTCTATTGGCCCATTTCAGAACATAGGCCTCTCCCAAAAAGTTCCAGTGTTCTTCCTTCCCTGCCTTTTTCATACAGTCGTACGTAGCCCGCCTGTTCGCGGATGTCATCCGCCCAGCGCCTGGGTGGGCGGAGTCGTGGCCTAGTATTTTGCCAAGGTCTCCATTCTAGGACCCACCTAGTCCAGCGGTTCTTATCCATTCTGGCAATGTGGCCTGTCTAGATCCATTTGCTTCGTGTGATGATGCTAACTACGTCTCTGACCCCCGTTTTTCGCCGAATCCATTCGTTTCGTTTCCTGTCGCGCAGTGTTATTCCGAGTACATAGCTCTCTCCATTCCTCTTTATGTGACTCTGAAATTTTCGGCTGATCGTGGGGTAGGTCAAGTGACATAGTTTACGCTGCATATGTGAATACGGGCATTATGCATTGCTCAACTACTTGGGTATTTGGTTTGGGGAAAAAGGCCTACACCCAACAGTGGGCAGAGGTGAACTGATGATGATGATGAAGTTGGGTGATAGCCGGTCCGGCGCGACCTTCCCGAGCTCTAGGTAGATGATGAACAGGGAAAGATGGCGGCTTTTGCTTCCGGACACCAGAACCACTTTGGATCGCTGAGCCAGCTAGAAGAACAAGAAATAACTTCGACCGGCACGTTCCTAGGTAACAATAAAATCCAGGCACAGTTTAATCTAATGCGATTAGCGCCGCCTAGTGAACTATAGTCGGGCCAAATCCCTTGATAAGATTATACGCCGGCTAGGCTACTGGGATACGATAGTGGTGAGTTGGTGAACCTTACCACGACTAATATACTAAAGTATGGACAGAAAGTCGTAATACATCGAGGCTAAAGTTTAGCCTAAAGTTTATTTATTAAATAAAAAGGTTAAACCCTCATTTACTATTTGACGGATTTTATATTGGTTTTGTCGTATTTAGCGTACAAATAACCAGTTTTTCAGACCTCCAATGATAGCTATATAGCACTGTTTCAAACTTTATAAACTAGTGGTTCGCCCCGAACTATGAACTCGCGACCCCATAATAATAATAATAACAACCCCCGTGTTATGAAGTTTGTGAAAGTCACCACGATCGGATGATTTCTTTCCTTTCTTATAGTGCTTCTATATCCTTCAGGTCCAGTTCAATATTCATAAAATCCTTTACAAAGTTTGCAATTATCATTTCCAACTCAAATTTTTCTTCTAGCATTTTTAGTTTTTCGCCAAACATTCTTTGAATGTTTTCTGTAACTTGTTCGCCGCTTTTTCTTATTTCAAGTTTTTGTGCCTCTAGATCATTTTGGATTTTTTGTAGTTTATCTAGTATTTCTTCCATTTTAAGTTTTGTATAGGACTCTCTTGTAGTTTTGAAGTAAAGCGACCTCTATTGTGGAGCATAAGGACTTTTTGGTTTATAATTTTGAACACTAGATGGATCTGATAAAAAAAAATTGTCACGCCCTCTGTTAGGAAGTAGAATAACCATTTTTTTTCAAATAGATGGCGCTGTTTTGTATTTTCTAATCTGGTGTACTTTGGACCTTAGCAATTAGCAAATTGGTTATTTTTGGATTTATTGGATTAAAATAGAGTTCTTGTTACGGATTATTTTGCGACCCATAAAAGTTTATTTTTATTGTTTCCACTGAGTTTTACGTCCGATATCCACAATATTGTTTCCAAACAGAATTTGTATTTATAGTTCAATTTTGTTAGTTTTTATCACTGCTTTCACTGTTTACTGATTAGATTTACGTTTTTATCACTCTTAAAATCACTTTTTAGCACTATTTTAATGTTACTGAGAGGCAGCAGTGGCGCCCTCTCTCATCCCATATAAACTTAACAACCCCATATCTCGGCAACCCCTCGACCGATTTGGCTCATGTTCGAACTTAAAAATTCTTTTAATTTCTTTTACCTGCCTACCAAATTTCATGATGATCCGACAAAAATTACTCAAGTTATCGTCGAACGAACATTCATACATACAAACATACAAACATACAAACATACAAACATACAAACATACAAACATACATACATACATACATACAAACGCCGGATTGTTCCAGTAGACTCGGAGAACTTCGCTCGCTTCGCTCGCTCGTTCAATAAGACGGTGAGTAATGGATGCGGGAAAATCCAGTTTTTCTTTTGTGACAATTTACTGCCATAAGCAACGAGCACTACTTCATAGAAGTACCAACGAGTAACTGTGATAAAATAACCAATCTTAATCATGTCAGCTTACTAGTATTATGGCATTGATACATTCAGTAAATGCATGTCTATTCAATGTAAGAACCATACCTTTAAGCAATGACATTTGCCTTTAAGCGACAGAATATTACAGTTACAAAATTCAGGTACTTAGGCCAAGCCTACCAACGAGGTCACGTCGCAAAGAAGTTCCTTAACCTACCTGCAGGGCTTCCGGGCAAAAGTTGAGAGGCGGCGGCGTGGGCGGCCGGTAAACAACATTAACGAAAGTATTTGATTAACAACCCGAGGATATCGCTTGTCGTACAAAATACTGGGAAATAATCCTTTACTTTTGAGTAGTTTTTAAGAAGCCGTACCTATGGATCCAGTTCCTTCGCAGCCTGATACGGCACGCACGACATCCGCCTTCTCTTTAATTTGATCAAAGTAGCTTCTCCGTGGCCTTACGTGGTGCCTGTGATATTTGAAAATTGAATTTCTTTGTAATTTTTAACATTGAGGTACTGTGTGAAATGCGGCGTGCCCTGAGATGAGAAAAACCAGCCCATGAAGATTATGAATGGTAGGTAATCGTATTAGGCAGTGGCCACCACTGGTGTCACAGCTTTTATGCCGCCCAAAGGCCTTCTGACATGGTGCCGAAGGTTTCAAGTGTCTTCCGAAAATCCGAAGCACAGAACCACTAGCGGTCACCCATCCATAGACTGACTGCGCCAGATGTTGTCAAATTTGTAAAGGATGGCTAGTCTAGGCTATGAGCGCTTTGACCACCATCCACTAGCGGATTTAGGGGGGGGGGGGGGGCTAAGGGTCTCAAGCCCCCCTAAAGCATATGAGACCCTCTAAAAAATTAATTTTGTATACTTTTTAATCTTGAAAACCTACGCTTCCCAAACCATCCCTCTCGGTGAATGGCTAGCAAAAAGAGCTGAGTGTTACCGCTATACCCCCGGAGCATCCCGGCACGTGTCCACAGGCAGAGCTAGCGCAGTTCACTCCGGGCTGCGTCTATTTGCAGTAAATGGGTCACGCGGCACCAACTTAGCTGCAAGAACGAATACAAAAAGAGTAAAGCGCGGCGGGCCGAGCGCGCGGAATTGCGGGAGTCGCCGGGTTAATCGGCGGTTAGGGGTTAACTTTGGACTTTAGCTTGGGGTCAATACGTGTGGAGCCAACTGAGCCGCGGGTTTCCTCACGATGTTTTCCTTCACCGTTAGCGAGACTAAGCTAGGGGCTAGGTCGACTAAGCTGTCAGGATGGTATAGGTGCTGGGCAAGTCTACTCCATCTAAAACAATGTCCCAGGCACTGCAGCGCCGAGTGGTCAGTCACCCATCTAGTGTGAGTGAAGGTGCCACTGGACGCTGTATAAATCATCTCATTACGTAGATGCAAAGGCCTTAGTTTAGTTTAGCTTGGGGTAGAACTTAAAACGCTTTTCAGTAATTATTTTCAAACAAATAGAAGGAACAAAGTCCATTGCGGAATGGCGATCCCGAGAGGGGAAGAGATCGGTTGGCAGACCACCAGCCAGATGGTCCGACGACATAGCCAAAGTAGCCGGAAAACAGTGGTTGCGCGTGTGAGCATGAAGAGGCCTTTACTCAGCAGTGGGTGTTAACAGGCTGATGATGATGAAATAGAAGGGCCAGATAGAGCTGATTTTGCTTTCCATGCGTTTGAGACTAATAAATAGAAGCTTCTTAGGATACCCGACGAGCACATTTTATGACTGTACGGAGACAAATAACAATAAATAATAGCATATTGACTTTTGTGAGGTATAAGTGTACATTTCAAGAATCATAAGTGTTTATTTATCACAAGTAATCGTCTCTATAAAAGGCGAACGTGGCAAAACTTCCGGCATGCAGGTTCGTAGTTTGCTATAATAACATGTCTTGTGTACCCTCAACTATAGTACAGACTACTCTCGTTAGCTCAATATTGACCTTTATTCCTTCTGCAACAAGATCTATGAGAGCTTGGGCTTACTTCGCATTGACAGTAACCTGTCTTGTTGCCAATGCCACCCACTATTCTCTCATGCTCAGTTGCTGCCCTTGATATTGAACGGTGTCTCGAATCTGACATTCAGCACGGAGCAGATCAGATACTGGGTATAAACTAAGGAATCTATCTCTTCAACTTCCGTATAATCAAGCGTCAATCAAACTTAACGACCCACTAATTGCTCAAAAGTCCTTAGGTAAACGACCCATTACAGTAGCTACTCTGTCTTAGACCACTCCCACACTTGTTTGCACTCTTGCTGGAAAAACTTTGTATAAAACTAGGGGTCACCAGTTCGATATGAGTATCGGTAATTAATTAACAGTCCTTTGCATTCTAATAATAACTTCTTCGCTACTGTTTATCGATAAATTAAGCTCGGTTAATTGGCTCACATTTTTTACACGCTAACATTCTACTGGGCCGAAATAGTTCAGAACATCCAAATAAGTTGTTTCTTCTGTGTCGTAGAAAACATCCCCCTCGCCTAAAAGTTATAGACATGAGTATTTTTTATTTACCTTTCTCAAGCTGTTACATCTGTGTATCTCTTCAGAGTTGGATTTAATTTCGCCCTCTATTGAAACCTAACTAAGTAAACGAGCGTGGCCCGTTTAGGTCCGCCTAACCGTCCCCGGTGAGGCCGGCCCCGCGGAGCATCGTCCGCACAGTTATTACGCAACTAGTTCTATTTGTGTTTAACTGCCCGCACTGACTAATGCAGCTGCGTTTCGGACCAGACTGAACGTTATAATATGCATCCGCGTGTGGACAGGGGTTGCTTGGAAGTATCTATAGGCCTTTGCATCTACGTAATGAGATGATTTATGCAGCGTCCAGTGGCACCTTCACTCACACTAGATGGATGAAGAGACCACTCGACGCTGCAGTGCCTGGGACATTGTAGGCTTACCCAGGACCTACCCTGATAAAGCAGTGGAGGCTAAGCGCAAAAAAGCCAAGGAAAGATAGGCGCTACAGGATTACAGATTCTTTAAGTTACCGACGTATTGAATTTATTTGTGACAATACATTTTCAGCCTTAATACATCCATGATAGATGATAAAGAGTGCACAGCGAGACCTTCACTAACACTAGAGGAGAAATGACTCACTAAAGCTGCTGTGGCGCCTGAAAATTTCAGAAATAAAGAAGGGTATGCCACGTTGGATCACGCGGGGTAACGAGGCTCTACCCCTAGATAGAGCCATCTATTGTGCATCTGCTGCTACAATGTTTTCGCTCTCAGTCCTGTCCATCCAACGGTTGTCTGGAAGAAATCGCTTGTAGCGATAAGACCGCCATTTGCACATTTATTCCGAAGAACTAATATTTTATGTAAAACAGATGTAAAATGATTCATGTTGTACATTATATAGAGTTGCGAGTACTTACTTATCTATCTAAGGCCTGATTTTTCAATTCTCAGTTAAAGCTCCAGTTAGTTATTCGACCAATAGCCCATACAAAATTCGTTCCATTTTCAAATTATTCCTAGGAATAATGCTTATTTAGCGATTGAAAAATCGGACCTAAGAAGAATAACAACGCAAGAACATTACATTTACAGCTATGCAGGAATTACTGACTGCACTATGCCACTTCACCGAAGAGGCCTCTAGCCTTTGATGATGGTAATAATGCTTGAGATTTGAGAGGTTTTAATAATAGATGCGAAAGCTTCTAGTACCTTACAAGCTGTAGAACGCGTCCAGCAAAAGTGGCTCTATACTTTATATAGTAAGTTAAAAAACTAAACTTAAAATACTTACAAAATAAACGTAACAGTTCATTGTAACTGTAACAGTGTGACGAATATTTAGATAGAGTCGATGGTAACTCAGAAACTTCATATACCAAAATTTTATAAACTTTCTGAGAGAAAATCTTGAATCCTACAAAAGTAACGAAAGGAGGACTTTTCACAATTCAGATCATATTATCACTAGTGGTTCGCCCCGAACTATGAACTCGCGACCCCATATCCAGCAACCCCTCGACCGATTTGGCTCATATCCGAACTTGAAAATTATCTTTGCCTCATTTACCCGCCTAGCAAACATGAAGATCCGACTAAAAGTCAAGTTATTGTCGAACGATCATTCATAAATACGTACAAACATACAAACGCCGAATTGTTTCAGTAGACTCTGAGAACTTCGCTCGCTCGTTCAAAAATGGTATTGATTGTAACGTCTTGACAAGTCTTAAATATTTTACAACAGCAACAACTAAAAGAGCCTCTTTATCCCTCCTCTACTCAGAGACAAAAAAATGCAACTACAGGGTACAATCGAATTCGATTTTTTTTTCGCTCCATTTTTTTTCAAGTTGTTTGTACCTACTCGTAGTGATCAGTAGAGAGCCTACTTAAAGTTCGGCTATGAATTCGATTGCACCCTGTAGTATTTTTTTTTAATTTACAAAAACTTAAAGTTATGAAAGTTGATGTCGTCTTAAACATCCTATACTTTTTTATAACGTGAGTAAAACGTCATATTCGTCTCAAAATCGATCACCAATCTTTCTCTAACATTGAAATTAAAAACCTGTAGCGGCATCTTGTTCGCTATGCAAATGCGATTTCTATCACCCGTCGATCTTTTTCGCTTTATTTAATCGTTAATTTAATCTCCAGCGAAATGGGAAGAAAGTTATAATAATTCACGGACCGGTAGCTGAGCATTATGTAAAGCTGAGATAAACATTAAATGCATTTCGTATTACGTTATGTGATGCTTGTAATACTCTCGCGACCATATGCAGCTAGCTTCAAACATAATATACAAGGTGTTACAAAAGTACCTAACTCTTTTTTTACAGGGTAATAGCACCCGGTGATAGGGATCACAACCAAAATATTTTTTTTGCTCTATGACGTTCCGTTGATTTTTAAATTAATAAAATGTGAACGCTGTGGCGGGAGAAAAGTATTTTTTAAATATTGTTTTTAAATATTTTGAGGTTATAAAATAAAAATTGTTTTTTGTACTTTTTTTTACAGAATTGACATCTTGTTGATGAGTAGGTTACACCCTGTAAAAAGAGTTAGGATGTTTTGTAACACGTTGTATACAGGGTGTTAAAAGACCGCCAACAGACCCGAAAGCCACGCATACTAGACACCAAAACAAAGTACTTTTTCGATAAATTATTGCTGGGGAATGATTTTGGTTTTTTAGGTTATAATTTTTAAATATATTTTATTACGCAATGGACGTGTAACGCACAGAAGTCATATTGCGCAAGTGTATCTATAAGTTTATGTTACTTAAGCTTGAAGTGCCGATGTTTAGAATACATTGCGGGTTGAAACTTTAACGTCGTTTTTTGTGAGAAATATTCATAATTTTGATATGGCTTCTTGAGAAGGTATGTTAAGAACTAGATACTGAATTCATTTCTGCAAAAAAAAAGTTTTGACAAGTCCGACTTTGAACCTCATTATCTCGGAAACCGTTTATTTCCCAGGCATAGTTCCTTGGGCAAAAATGTTCATTATGATAAGGACAATACGTGGTTTCCCGCTTTGTTGGCGGTCTTTTAACACCCTGTATAGCTACCTAATATGCAGTGCATACTGTACGAGCTAACTACCTAAATGGGTTTTAGGTCGCCGTATTGCTGACATTGCCCTAAATATGCAATGTTCGGTTCACTCAGCAATTGTCAGCTATTGTCAAAATAGTCGGCTGCAGTCACTGCACTCATTCAATTAATAATGTAAAACTATCACTATCAGTCTACCGTGGCTAGTGTCCAATGTTTCCATCACCGTCTTCTATCATCGCTGAACGACAGAGCGAGTGTACCAGACCCTCTCCTCTGCTCGTTCACATACTCTTTCTAATTCTAATATGCACTTTGACTTTTGTTTTATATTTTGACGGAGCTTTTGTGAATGTTTGTGATTTTCAATTGTTTTTTTTTTATATTTTCTTAGTGAAAAAAATACATGGAAAATCTCAAAACAAGGGTAAAAGTAGAAAATAGGCTGTAGAGGAACTAAGTTCATACAATTTCCCTCGAAAATAAAGAGACAGGACGATACTTTAGTATTTACTTAGTAAAATAAATTCATATGCAGTTCAGACTGCACCTACAGTTTTGTTGTAAATCCACCCGTAAGGTAACCGTGTAGAGTGCCGGTTTGTAATTAGGTCGACGTGCTGTCGACTGTACACACGATAAAATCTCGTAACTTCATTAAAATAATGACAATTTAAACCGGATTGACTCGCTAGCTGAACCTTGACTAAGAAAAATACTGAAATATGTTGTATCTAGCTAAATATTCCTTTAATTAAATTGAATTAGGTCCATACATTAATTAGCTGCAGTCAAAACGCCATCGCAACAACAATATCCCTACAACAATAAAAGTAAGTAATATAAAAAGCCATTGCAATCGCTTTTTTTTTAATGACAGCTTGTGTCAAATGGATGCTGTCTGAAGTATGTCAACATCTTTAAAATGTGTTTGTGATCATGATTGCGATTGAACTTCAAGTTAGACAATTAGATCCCAGGGCGGGTACCTACAATATTCATGCCTACAATGTACCTAACCCTTTAATTCAACCCCATTGTAAGGTCGCATTACGTTGCCATGGCAATAATGATTGAACAATAGGACCAGGAAACGACGGCACCAATTTTCACATAAACCTTAGCTAATGCTATGAGCTGGACGTGTGCCTTGTGGAAAGCATTCGGCGAATAAGGCCGGGGCTACACGACTTGGAGGACGAAGTTGGGGTTTGGAAAACTTGTGCGATGTTGAAATAACATACACTATAAAGTCAGTCTCTACATCAGAAAATTATATAGTATGTCATAAGTTTAAAGTCTGCAAAGCTACTGATTTAAGCTACTGGTCGATAAGCATAAGGCGTATAAGCTCTATCTATCTAAACTAACAAAATATTTTAGAGAATAAAAAGTCCTGTCACAATACAATTTATCGATCAATCTCGGAAGGCATATCTCACCATTTTCTGCCCACGTAAAATAGGCCTTTTCCGTTCTCCTTCGGGAGGGAAATCAGCGAGAAACCAAAATAAGTCTAACCTCTTCATCTTCACCAATTGACACTCATAAGTTAATTAAAACAACTTTTAATATGTTCATAGTTATAATTAATTTGCATGTAATGTAAACCACTATTTGTACGCCCTTTGGCAAAACATAGAGCTCAATTTATTTATGACCATCTTGTTTCTATATCACCTATGTTTAACAAATAAATAATTCTAAGGTTCGAACAACATAGTTTTTGTATTTTTTTGTATTAAGATTGTTTTCTATTAATTGTATTCTGTGTATTGGCAATTTAATAAATCTGTTATCTATCTACCTAATTCTATGGGTCAATAAGTCATCTTATTAGTTTAAAAAAATATATGCCAGTCGACACTCGCCCGACCCGTCTAAACGCGCCTTAAGCGCCGGCGCACACGGAAGAGTTTCCACACAAAGCGCGCGCATTGTTCCCCGGCCGTTTTCCCACTCATGCGCTTTCCACGGTGCCGCTGCGCGTGCGTCGCTCCCGCCGGCCCGCCGTGACCGTCTGCGGCCGTGCGTCGACCCCCGGGAGAGCATAAGGGCGATTAGATGTCGCACACGCATTTATCGAATAAAAGAAGGAATTTCCTACCTATACAAGGTGTTACCTAACTCTTTTTACAGGGTAATAGCACCCGGTGATAGGGATCACAACCTAAATATTTTTTTGCTCTATGACGTTCCGTTGATTTTTAAATTAATACAATGTGAAAGCTGTGGCGGAAGAAAAGATTTTTTCAATATTGTTTTCATTGACTTTCACATTGTTTTAACAACTCAAAGCTATGTAAATGCACCTGCACACACAAACATATTTTAAAATTTGAGCTATTACTAAAAACAAAAGTGTTATGAAAATTTTTTCAATTTTGAGGTTATAAAATAGAAATTGTTTTTTTCCACTTTTTTTACAGAATTGACATCCTGTTGACCACACACCCTGTAAAAAGAGTTAGGATGTTTTGTAACACGTTGTATAGGGCAATTTTAAAATAGCTTTATTCGTCAGACACCTAACTTATAAATGTGATTTCCAATAACTTTTACTTACTTTGGTTAAAGTGCAAAAATTGTTTTCCTTATAAAAAAATTAGAAAAGAAATCTTGTTGCAGGGTACTCAATACTTTATTGCAACCAACCATAGGGTAACAAATAGGTTGACGTGTTTCAGAAAAAAAGCTATTTAAAAATTGCCCCTATCTATCTATCTTTTCCAAGGACTGCCCCTGTATTATCTAAAATATCCACCGTAAAAATAACGGGTTTTAAATGTCAAAAAATAGATTGTTCATTTCAATAAGGGCTATTTTCGAGTGTTTTGACGCTCGGAGGTGGAGTGAAATTTTTACATAATAGAGGCGCAGGTCTCCAGGTCATTTCCTATTTTCCTGCATCGTTACAGTTTTACAGAACCCGAGAATTGGCCAATTAGGTTAGTTCTTCAAAATAAAGCACACGCATTTATCGAAGGAAAGGAGAGCAATATTCTTCAATATCTTGTCTTCGAAATTCGACAGTTTTACATTCCCGAGAATTTGCCTCCAGAGGACCAATTTTCGGAAAGGTCGAAAACGCATTTATCGAAGGAAATTGCTACTCCTTCGATGTTTTCATCTAAAGTTACGCTTTTGACATTTCCGAAAAATGGCCTCCAGGAGGCAGTTTTCGGGAACTTCTAAAACATTTATTGCAGGAAATTGCTACTTTCCTTGGAGTTTTCATTTGACATTTTGTTATTTTCCATCCCGAAAATTGATCTCTAAGAGCACAATCGAGAGCGAATGGATACTGCATTCAACCCTTAGAGGCCTAGCTACTACGCAATTTGAATTGGTTTTCGACTGTATTCTTAAGCAATAGAGTTCAATTTAATATGGTCTCTACCACAGCTGCCTGGCTAAGGGTTAATTGTTTTTCATTAGCTCAGTACAACCATACGTAACTATTACGTCGTTTTTCTCCATTATCCAGTCAGGTTACGTTACGACATTCAACATTTTCACCAGTTAGGTAGGTACTCGCAGTTTGTTCCGAAAGTTTTTATTGTATGGCTTTATTCCTTTCTTTATTTTAGCAGGCAAGTTGACCTCTATTAGTGTGTAGAGTTTTTCAAACAAACCGCTCATAATTTGTTGTTTGACTGCTCATAACTTTTGTCAACCATCGTGAGAAAACTCGTTGCTTAGTTGACTCCGCACGTGTACCTTTTGTTTCCTCTGGACTAGGCCTACTAAGCTAACTATGGTGTAACTGCTGGGCAAGCCTACATAGTCTACTAAAACAATATTCAAGGCACCCACAGCGTCTGGTCTGTTTGGCAGCTACGAAGGACGAGATAGCCTCCGATAGGAGACGCACAAAGAAGAAGAATCCTCAGAATTTGTTACTTCATTTATTTGTCGCAAAATTTTATTACAACAAAATAAAACACATTAAAAACATTAAAAACGTCACAGGCGAACATTCAGCTCTCTTACAGCAGCGTTTGGTGTAAGGACAAGTCAATATCACAAGTCGTCGGGGTCTATTCGGGGTTAGTTCATTGATTGATTAGACGTAGTAGAGTTTTTAATTCCATTCTTTCAAATGGCCCAACGATAGTTGCAGAGGCCTAAAAGAAATATTTCAGCAAGTCTCGTCAGTGGTTCGAAAGCCAGGCTCGTCCGTGCGTCGGCTGCGGGTTCGATGGCCGACCGCGCCCAATAGCTCCCTCGAGGCGCGGGGTGGCAAAAACTACATCCATATGTGATTGATATTGAATAAAACATACACCCACCGATTGCTACTCGTACTTCAGCGGCTTTTAATTATAAACTCGATGAACAATTGAACAAAAAAAAGACCGATGATAAAATGACCTCAGGTTTACATGGGCCGGGTTTTAGAAGATAGGGGTGGCACGATTTTCTTATCGTCTAACTCTAAAATTCCTTAAATTGACCATTGGTTTGCAAAGCGATATAACTCACAGGATTTTTACTGTACTTAAAAGCGCCTAAAATTGTGATTTGCGTTTACATTTCCACAACAAACCTACCGCAAACCGAATTTAATAGCATGCTTATTTCAGTGAAAATCGGGTAGCTGAAATGTGATGGTCTTTCGGGGGAGGTGATAATTTAAGAATGTAAAATAACGATATAATTTTAACGAAGTTAACAAGGAACATAACACATACTTCCCAAGAAGTAAGAAAACAAACGAAAAAGTTTAAACGTAACAAGAGTTATGTATTCAGTTTCAGTTTTCGGTCATTCACAGAAATGACAATACTGAGAAATATCGTCCCGTCACCACGAGCGTGGGAACTCGATATCATTATCGAAAAACATTGAAATATGATTACTAGAGTAACCTTAAAGTAAAGTCATGTTTTTGTTTATTGCACTACATCCCTCAGATGTGTATACCTAATAGGAAAGCATGTCCAAAAGAAAAGATTCTAAGCCTCACACAACACAACACCAGCTGACTCAGTTAGAACGTAGTACTAGGGCACCATAGTTCACAAAATAGCTAAGGCACACTTTACTTTCAGACACTCCTTCGGGTATGTCCGTTTCACAGCCACTCCAGTTCTCCATGTATCAGGAAATCAGCAGCCCACAACACGTTAAAGTTCTACAAACCACTAGTAAACTTATTAAACTCAGAGGCATGGAAGTACTAGGCGCGCATAGGCCGGCGCAATATCATCGCTCTACAATGTTGACTAGAACCACGTGCTCGCCTCGCACTAGCAACTGTGGCAGGTGTCTTGCGCACTCCCAAACGCCTCCGCCCAGCGGCGTCTCCGTAACCGTGGCAACCGGCGAGATGGTCGCCGCTGTGCCCTTGGCCACCGGAGTACCTGGAGGAAAAGGACTAGGGTAACAGGAATATTGATATCGCAAGCAAGCTATTTGTAGTACTTTTTTTTTCTTGAGCGAAATACTTCGGAGTATTGTTTAAATGCACTACAATAATCTGTGAACAGAAGATAAACTTTCGCGTTTAATTAAAATTTTACCAGCCGATTTTCAGGAAATCTTCTACAGACTCCGTTAAGGCGACGGGGAAGGCGCCGCCAAAGAAAAAAAACATAATAATTATCTTCTTTATCGATGTGTTTTTTTTTGTTAAAAACAGGCCGTCGAACGAGAATCCCTTCTTTTTCTTAATATTTTTTTTATTCACAAATCACAGGGCAATTTGTGAATCAAAAACAAATTGAAAAAAAAAAAAAAAACTTTAAGTTTCAAGCGTTACTAAAACTATCTTCCCTGAGTCGGATGTCACTAACCAAAACAACACCCTGTATATCAAACGAAGGGTAAAATAAAATAAAATAAAAAATCTCTATCAAATAATAAAGTCGTGATCAGTTTCTACAGGGTGCAATCGAATTGGATAGCGTAACTTTAGGTACAAACAACTTGTACGTACTAGGAGGCAAAAAAATAAAAGCAAAAAAAAATCTGCTGTTCTATACATTTGGTGCAATACTGAGTCTACCTCAGCTGATATTTTTTCGCTTATTTTGCCACCTATTACAAGTTGTTTGTAGTGATCAGTAGACAGCCTACTTAAAGTTCCGCTATCGAATTCGATTACACCCTGTCAGGCTTTACGTACCCATAGCAGGCGGAACCTTCCTTTTCTTGAGCCCTTTCCGGTTCCATACCTCCAGAACGTCGCTGAGGGCCAGGTTCCACTGCTTGTCGAAAGCCACCAGGTTCGCGTGCAAGACGCCCCTGATGCCCGTCGCGTTACGGGTCACTACCTGAAATTCATCATCATCATCATCATCAGCCTGTTAACACCCACTGCTGAGTAAAGGCCTCTTCATGCTCACGCCACCTCTCACGATCCTGCGCCAGGCGCCAGGATACTTTGGCTATGTCGTCCGACCATCTACCTGAAATTAATTAGATCTATGGCTGACGAATGATTGTAGTCCTTTGTTAGTTTATCAAAAATATACAGGGTACAGTAATTCAACGCCAAACGGGAACTGGGTGAAAGGGCTGGTCATAACGGTACGATAATGTGAAAAAAAAAAAATCTCAGCAAAATTAGAAAATATGCGACCACAGTAGCTTAATATGTGGTCTAGGGTTACCATTTTTAAAATTTCAAAATATGCGTATAATTTCTATTCGAAGCGATTTTTTTCCCAGTACCGTTAAGACCTGCCCTTTCACTTAGTTCCCGCTTAACTTTGAATTACGGGACACCCTGTATATGTATTGCAAGAAAGAAATACAGGGGTTTTGATTATTACAAAAAAATACATTAAGTTGGCGTGCGTGAGGCGCGAGTGTGGATTGCAGACCTTGGAGGCCGTGTGTGTACAGAAGCACCATAATAATGTACGCGTGTACAAAGTCACATTTATATAGATCCAGTGAACAAAAAAAAACCTATTTTATAGAGAATTTTATGTAGATTAATTCATTAATTGTATTTATTTTGCTATAGGCTGCAGTTTTCGGGCTATTCACGAAAAAGTGGAAAAGGGGACCTTTACACCCCCCTGCACCCCTTAGCTCCCCCCCTACCCATCAGTACTTTTAGTATGTTGTTCAGGATACTCGACCTCTACAACTGTGCCAAAATTATTTGGCTTTACACGAATTACTTTTTCTATTCAGCCTTTTCTGGTCTTCGTTGCTCTCGCTAATGTCTCTCTTTTGTTTGTTTCAGATAAATGTGTGAAGTGTTCAGAAGGACGGCGCAACGAATCACTACCACATGTGTTCAAACGTAACCCTGCCTTCCAAACTTACAATACGAAACAATAGCTTTTATACTACCGGGTAAGTCAATACAAGTTATAAAGGTTTTAAGAAGTTAGGTTAAAAGATTCCCTCAATACACCGTGCAATTTTAGTGGTTTTAAAGCCGAAGGTATTTAGTTGCACTCGTGATTCTGAGCCAAATTCCAAAATTTTACTTCAAATCGAGCGAAAAAAAAAAAACACTTCCCAATACAAACGGCTGTCGCCAATCGACACCATTTGTATGGTGAAGGGAATTTTTTTTTCGCGCGTTTTAGAATGAAATTTTGTAATTTGGTCCATAATCACCAGTGCAACAAAATACCTTCGGCTTTAAAACCACTAAAATTGCACGGAGTATAAGTTGTTTTAAGGTTCAACCAAAGGTGGCGTGGCGGGGAAAGACCAAAATTTTCACAGCTTTTTAAATTTTGTAACTAAACTAAGATATTTTTGTTCAGCAATTTATCTATTGTAAGACAAACCGGTTTATTTGCTGGAAAATAGCTCTTATATTTGAGGACTAGCAACTGTGCGGTGTTTTTTTTACAGTTTAAGCACACTGGCCCTAACATTTTTTTAAACGCTGAAACAAGACTTTGTACTTTATGTGGAAATATTTCCACCTAGAGTTGTTGACAAGTCAACCAAATTGTCTGCCGCATTGTGCGTATTATCGTGTTACCACGATTGTAACCTTGACTAGTGCAATCTGCGTGTTTATTCAATATCATCCGCGTCATCACTTTGGCCAGTCATCGCTCAGTCAGAGTATAGCTCATAGAACAGGGAGGTCTAGGCACACTGGTGCCGCCAATGAATAAATCTTCTTTTCAGATGCGTTTTTTGCTAAAAACGAGCCGATTTTTCGGATCTAAGGCCTAGATTCCAGATCCTAGGACCTACGAATATTTCCCGCTCAAGAAAAAAACGGCCACTTTTGGCGCGACGAGCACGACGACGACGTCAGAAGTTGATAACCACCAAGACACGGAGCGGGGGTAGAGTTGGTTGCTTGCTACTCGCGGAAGCGCGGCCTCGCGGCTCAATGGGGAGAAAAACTGCCATTTGCTCACTTCGGATTTGGGTCTAACGAGCTGTCATTTTGTCGCCTATTGTAAACGTAAAATTTTTCGTAATTTTACTAAAATAACAGCAAAATGCCTCGTTATCTGGCTGTTAATTGTTAAAATATAGGAACACACCAATTCTCAAGAGAAACCAAAAGAAGAAAGTTGTGGTTTAAAGCCCTTAGGCGAAAAAACTGGAAACCGACCGATGTTACCACTCGTGGGGGCTTTCCTCTTTCGCAACTCATCCTTTAGCTTCATCACACTTCACCACCACTCCACGTCGAATACATTATCGCTAGGAACTCCAAACAAAGACAGAATCAGAATACCACTATGGCCGTTGTTTGTATCGACCAACTATCGTCACCAAGCGGCCAAGCTTTCAGTTTTTCTCCTCAGTCGTAAGCGACAAAGTCAGAAGTTGATAACCACTAATACACGGAGCGGGGGTAGAGTTGGTTGCTTGCTACTCGCGGAAGCGCGGCCTCGCGGCACAATTCGTAAGCGGCGCCAAGGCAACGCCAATGCCAACCAGTGGTGCGTCGGTAAAAATAGAACCAGCCGACTGATTATTGTTTTGTTTTTTGCTCTTTTGACTGCGGCCTAAGGTAAGGCTTTGGGAGCCGAGCTGGCCCAAATAGGGAGGGCGGAAAGTCCCACGCGTTGACTGTTACAAGGCGCGTATTTATGGTGAGACGATATAATTTTGGTTCGAAACGGGTCGGATCGCGGTTAGTTTAGTAGGTAAATGAATTACATATGTTACACTTACATTCACTTATACACTCACACTTACATTTCTAGTATCATGGACTATCGAGCTAGGCATCAAGTAAAGTGTGTGGTTTTTCGCAAAAGTAGTAATTCACGCTGCTACTGTCTCGGCCATTGATTGATGAACATGTGTGGCATACCTTCACACCACGAATTGGACGAAGTGATCTCTCAAACGCTGTACTGCCTCAGGCACTTTTAGCACCCAAACGCACTTATCTACAGAACTGAATATAAAGTGTCTGAACCAAACACTACATTTTTTTAGGTAGTTGTGTGTTTTGCCTGCCTAGACTTCACCAGAGACGGAGACAAAGGTCAGCAAGACTCCTAAAACGGGTAGCCTAAAAAGAAAAATATTTTCCCCCTAGATTTAATTCTGAATATACGAAAAGATGCGGGCTGGCAGAGGACCAAAGAACGTAACAAATACAAAATACGGCTCAGAACATAATTAAATGATATGTATTCAAAACATGACCCTGAAGACTAATGAGTAAGGAATAAACTGCTCGAGTGCTAAAGGTTGACACAATTTAAAACGGAATGCTAATATGAGTTACATAAATAGTTGTTCAAATTCCAAGTAATTCTCCTAAGTGATTCATACATTCATAACAGCCCTGAAGTCAAGAGAGGATTCAAAACGTTGGCCGGTGATTCCAAGAGATTTAGATATCGAGGCCTAGAATCATAAATGATTCAGAATCGTTGATTCTTTGGTCAATATTAGATCATCGACATCATCGCTACATGTTTACCACCGGGCATTAATATAAGAGGGTCTGTATGTACGGTCGGCCACAGCACAGATACCCCATGACAGCTCTTACCGCGCACGGCATAAGGGCGCCAATCGAACAAAAAGGGGTATCCTAGCGTGTGGCCGACTGTACCATGCTGTGCAATGTACCACTATTGCAGGGCAAAGGCGTCTTCCCTCTCAACCCAGATTCCGGTAAGCCACTCCAATCACTCCGTAAAATAAAAGCTTCTAGACGTAGGCGCGTTATATCTTCAGACACTCGATTTTGAGATTTCGCATTTTGGCGTCAGAATGCCCCACACAGAGGTGTCTCCCGCCAAAACGTAACGCATCCTTGTCCGGTAGCGAGAAGTCTACAGTCCAATGCCACGAACCGGATTCACAAGAAAACAAACCAACCCAGGAGACCCACTCACCTAATTCTCAAAAACAAACTCTATTTATAATTGCGCGATGATGCGCGCGCGATGTAAGCGGAACAGAGTGGCAATTGTGTAACAGATGTGATGTGACTGGCCGCGGCCCAGCGCCCTTCGCCTTGCCGCCGAGTGCCAAACGTCCCAGCAGCCGCGACTTCCACGCCCACGTCACCGTTAGATGCTGATATGATTAGTAAATTGCATATTTAAGAGGCACCTGCAGGGAGATAGCGCAGGACCGGGAAAGCTGCCGTCTTTTGGTTGCTGAGACCAAGATCCTGTTTGGGTTGCTGAACCAGCGTGAATGAATATTGATGTAGAAATACAGTTGACCTATAATGTCAGAATCTTTGACCCACAACAATATCATTCTGCCATCCAATGAGGAACATAGGGCTCTCAAAAGTTTTCCCTTCCGGCCGATTGTGCGCTTTGAGCTCAATCTCAGATATGATCATCCCGTGACTGCTTCCTGTTGGACTGATCGATGCAAAGTAGTTTGAGGCGCCCTATTTTCCGTAGTCTACTGGCTTGAAATGTTATCTACATAGCATTAGAATGGCAGATTCATTTGAACAATGACGATTTTGAATAAAAATTGTCTGCTGAACATCTGCTGAAAACACCAATACTCGTACTATCTGATAATTTTGAAATGGTCAATCAAATAGTAGAAAAAAAATGAAGGCTTTGGAATGAAAGACAGCAACATGCCAATACATGTCGACATTACACCATGTAGTTACAGAAATAAAGATGACGGAATGTCCGTCCATCTTATGGAATGCTGCACTCTTGTTATCAGTTATTAAGGAAGAACACCTCAAGATGAGCAATTTAACAATAAAGCTGACACAATGTGCTGGAGGCTACAATTGATGCTGTTATGCACTTGGAAACGCATCTAGGGTCACGGCGCAAACCTCATTTAGTATGATACTGAATGTAACTAGCCTAATATGCGAAATATTTCTGGGCCGGTTTGTAAACTTTTCATCCGGATTATCCATCACCAATTCACCACATACAATATTTTATCACAATAATTGCACATAGCTTCCTAGGCACGCCCCGACTTCGAGAACAAAACAACCTACTAAGACTAAAAACAGCGAAACTGGGAGACATTTTCAATACACCTTTGTATGACTTCGCAGCGCGTGTAAATACTTTAGGAAATAAAAAACAAAAGGTGTAGGTAGGTAGGTAATCGTAAAAGGTGTAAAAAACTAAAAAGTACTTTGTGTTCAAGTGGTTTTTTCCTTCACTTTATTTACTTGTCGTCTGCGAAACTGTTAAGTTGTTTGACCGTGACATACGATGTACGAGTACCTACGTGTGTGCTTGCCAACCACTATTGTAACCACTCACTCTACTGTTTACAACTACATGATTGAGACAGGTGGCAGAGAACAAATTCTTGAATTGCAGGAAAATTCCTTAGTAACCTTACATTGCACCTGGATAATGGCTACATATTTTAACAAGATTCACTTCAATGCTCTTCCCCGTAAAAAAAAACTCAGGAAGCTTCATTTGGGAGTCAAAATCTAACAAAATTAATTAATGTATTTAGATTTTGACTCCGAATGCAATGGCATGTTGAATATCAATCTGTCCTGGCTGCGGATACACGGACAACCCTCTAGCCTGCTTTGTGTGGCCCAAGAGATGCAATGGTGACGACAAATCGGCGCGGTCCGAAAACACTTACGCCTCTAAACGCCAACCTCTTCGGAGGTCAAAGGTGACCACTCCAATGCGCCGCAGCAATCGATTGCTCACGATCGTGACCAACCTTCACACTGACCACCAAACAGCCAGTGGTTAGCATTGGTCTTGGTGCGTGCCTTGGCGCGTTCACGGTTACCGCCGACGACCTTCTCCGGAGCTGCTGTTTCGAAACGGACCGCGTTTTCCTTCCGCTTCTTCCTCCACTGATGTACCTGGTGACTGGATAATTGTAGAGGTTTCGAGATAATTGGCAGCTGACATTAGAGCTCACATGCAATCAGGCCCGATATCCGCCATCTCGTAGACATCTAGCAATGCATGGTCAAAACGGACGTCTAGCAAAGATGAGTGGAGACGATGCGTTTTAGATGTATCCAGAAAACATACTCTCTCTTCTCGTCTTCTTTAGTAAATTCACTGATGGTGAATTCGTCTCGTCTTCACTATGGTAATTCGAGGCAACTAAAAAAACAACTAAATGCATATATTCTCAGTTCGTTTCATATTTTTCACCAGGTTGTATTCTATTTGCCATTTTGGGAAGAAATGAGTTCAACTACTTGATGCCATAAGCAAAACTTCGCAAAGGGTTTCACCGGAAACCACAAGGTAAACTGAACCGAAACTAAGTTCAAAGTTTCGCCACCACAACACGAGACCAAATAATACAAAATTATAAAATATAAAAAAACCGACTTCACTGACGAGTGATTTGCTGCCGTCCGTTGAGGAGTTCCTTTCTCCATCTCCGAAGTTCTTCATCAGATCTTCACCATTTTATGGGACCACATGGGAAGTATAATCTTTCTTTCAAACAAAAAAAGAACCATCAAAATTGGTGCAGGTAAAAAAAAGGTTTGAGATAACAAACAAAAAAAATAGCGGTCGAATTGAGTACCACTCCTTTTTTGAAGTCGGTTAAAAAGTCCCCCGAAGAAAGGGACCAAAAAGTTTCTTTAACAAAAAACCAGCTTCAAGGCAAGAAAATTTTCATATCCACGTTGAAGTCTTTGTATCCGAGAAACGTCGGTTTTGCAGAAAGTAAGAGAACACAGAAGTACTGCGACAAAGAGGGTAAAAAACTAGTTCAGCAGATGGACGGATCTGAAATAAAACGTTTCAGAGTCTGAATTATTTGGCGGATCGATCGGCAAAATTACCTCAATTTGCAGATGTTGTAGGTCTGAAACAGACCTTCTGTATCACCCTACCGAATGGATTTCGTCAAAGAAAGTGAAAAGGCAGTATTCTCGTGGCGCGCGAATTTGCATCGCCGCGCGCGATCCGTTCACTTTCACTCAAGGCGCGTGACGACCGACGGTGTTGTCCTGCTGTTTAGTCCTAGACTAACCTAAAGGTACATCCACGATGCGTCCAACGTCCAACACACTAAAATGAAGTCTATCAATCTAGACCACGTGTAAAACCAACCTCCTGCTTCTAAAACCTATCCATTATCTTTCCGTTGTCTCTACAATAGCAAAACGGATTATAGCGTTCCGAATACGCTGTTGAAGTGGCTCGATTCAGGGCGCACGTCGACACGGTAAGAAGAAGAATTATTGAGAAATGCCATCCAGTTCTAAGATTTGTTTCAAATTTCTCTGGTTTTCAATGTGTGATAGACAAGATTGAGGGAAAGAGGACAGTTGGTAGAAAGAGGAATTCGTGGCTCAGAAACATCCGACTGAACCAAATATATCATAGCCCGCGTTGAAGAACTGTTTGCAAGTAATAAAGAAGCAGTAGAGGCACACCAAGAAGAAGATTAAGAAAGGTGAATAAACGCCTCTACAAATGTCCGTAACTTTGATATCAAAGAATCTAAACATGGGTCTTATTTTGGATGAATGGGTAACCGATATTCCGGCCTACCTAATGGTCCACCTGTCAGCCAAATTAACAGCGGCCTTGAGTCCAAAGTACTTCAACTACAACGAACAACAAACATCGCATAACCGACTGCGAGAGAAAGTAAACAATGATTCACTAGCGGCCTTGACGAGGCCAAAACTTGCGCGACCTCCATTCAAAAACCTGCTTTGGGCAGCCCAGCTTTGAGTTCAAGTTTCAACTGCGCATACGACACCTTATAAAGAAAAAACGTCGGGCATGTCCGACGAACTAATAACAAGTATGAAATCAGAGGTTACCTCTGTCCATGCTTGCGCGAAGACCAACGCTCAACCAATAATTAAGTGGCGCACAAAAATAAACGTTACATCACGCCCATAGCGTTCAAATTCCAACAACTGTAGTGTGTCAAGTTAATTAACCTTGAAAGTGTGTTCTACGCTAAGGCGACTAGAGTTTATTTTCGGATAGCTTAGTTTGTCGGTTTGTCCCCACTTTGGATCAGTGAAAGTGCTCGCGCGCACGCGGAAGTGTATGGCTGGAGCATAAACACTGAACAGAAGTATACCTGCTACGCAAAACTAGCAATTTATCTTATCAAGATAGGTAACAAACATTTTTTGATTCGATAATAGGGAACGAAAAATTAGCAATCGGATGACATCTAGCAACAAGAGGGCTGGATAAGAAAGGCCGCCAACAAAGAAACATGAAATAATACTGAATGCTGATGCAAATGCTGTCGATGATGTAGACGATTTTGGGATTATTGAAGAGTATAGTTATAATAATTTCAATAGCCATAATATGCAAGCAATATAGGAATAACAAATTCCATCTGTGTAAATCAACTTTTGTTTTTTAATTTTAATTCTTTATCGCTCTTTTGTGAATGCACATTATGCACTATGAAACTTATTATCTTTTCGGAAATATGAAGAATATTATTTAATTTCATTGAGTATATTTAATTTTAATTAAAAAAACATTATGGGATCTTGTAATCTTAAATAAATACACATTATTACATATAACAGGAAAACCATTCAAGAATAATACGGTAGTCGGTACTAAGTATATTTTAACTGTTTCTTTCTCAGGTTTTACATTGATTTTGAGCCGATACTCGTTTTTTTAATTGCAATCGAAAGTTGTGACCGTTTGCTGCTCAATTATCGTTAATGCTTTTGAGATAAACCTAAGAAAGTCGCACATTCCTGTTTTAGCAATTAGCGAAGAGCGGTACTGAAGTATTGAATGGCCGATTTGACTACAGCTTGGAATCGAAATCTCAGGGATTTGGGTTCGATCCCCTATTGCGGCTTCAAAATCTTTTAAAAAAATATCGGTAGAACTTAATTTTGACATACAATTCTACCAAAAAGAACTATTTTATTTCTCATCAAAATGGCCAGAGCGAGCGATCTTTGAATACGTTTTGCTTGTTGCCGTCCGTACAATTCGGTACGCAAAGTTTTTTGTTCGAAAGTCCGTTATTGGATTAATCTTATCTTTAGACAATATTGAGAAACTAATTTCAATATTTTTATTTTGGTTCAGTAGTTTGAATTTTACAACGTTTCAAAGATACGGTTTTATGACCTTCACGCGACGGTCTGCATACTGTTGGCGGTCATAGGAACAAAACATTTTAGCGCATAAAAACAAAACTACTGGACCAAAATAAAAAATATTGAAATTGGTTTCTCAATATTGTCTAAAGATAAGTTTAAGGTAATAACGGACTTTCGAACAAAAAACTTTGCGTAACCAATTTCCCGACAAGCCAAATAAGACAATGTATTGACTTTGTATCTTGAGATGGCTATGTGTTTGACTGTTAGATAACCGCCTCTGTCGCTGACTGTACCTACTTGAATAACAATCGATATAGTAATCAAAGGTTACAATTATTACTTCATTATTCCGATTGCTGATCTGGCCCTAGTCACGTCAACCGGTGTGTCTGGTAGCATGCTAGACCATAGCTGTTATAGAACTATGCGATAAAAGTGACAAAGTGACAAAGAGAGTGACATTAGACGTATTCAGCAGCTGGCGATTAGTGTGGCGAAAGGGTAATAGGACCGCAAGCCAGAACTCAAGACTTCTAATTTGGGAAACAGAAATCGATTCCTAGATACGCTTCTACTTGTGTCACTTATTTGTAGAGTAAATGGAGGTACCACCTGGAAACCTGAGGGACCTTGCAGGGCAGGTTTGCCACACATCGTAGGGAGAAAAAATGCGGACGTTATGAATGAATGGACGCCCTATAACCTCCATAACCTTTCCAATAAGTTATCAGTTATCTGAATAAATAAGGATTATTATTATTATTAATAATTTAGCCTAGCACAGTACATTCAGAGCTGGGGCCTTAGCCTGTAACGCAATGGCATGTCGATGGCTACCCAGCAGAAGGACAAAACCGGGATTTCCTCGTTTTTCTCCTACAACCAGAGAACTGATCCTCTACAATTTTCTTTGCTGTACTACAAAAACATTAAAAGGACCGACAGCATTAATAAATCGTAATTGAAGCCGTCAACTGGGAGCCCATTTTGGCACCATTGCGTTACAGGCTAAGGCCCCAGTACCACAGATTGATCAATCCTCAGTTATACGTATGATTTGTTGCTATTTCCAACTAAGTACCGAGCTGATGATCGATATTAAACAATGACCCAATCAGCGTCACGCACACAGCTTGAGCTATTTTCATAGGGTACAGTAGCGACACTGGCTAGTATACCTATTGTTTTTTCCTAAATTGCACCTATATCGCTTACGATAGGACCTACACTGTTAGCCGAACTCGCGTCGCCGAGTGTAAACTTTTTATTATGGTGCCGACTTGCATTTTTATGAGCAAAAATTCCTGGGGACGAATATTTTTATGCCGCATAAACGGTTTTGGGGGAAAACTTGGGCGGTTTCATCGAACCAATGTAACTACAGGGTGTAATATAAACTGATTAAAACTTGTAAGACGTGTGATACTTCCGATTAAGATATTTAGGATTAAACCTTTTGAAAAATAGCTTAGTTTGAATCTTTTTTTTCCACATAAGTTCAAAGGTCGTAGCTATATTATGAATAGTGGTGTAATTTATTGTAGTTTCACACCCAGAAGTTTGCAGAACTGAACAAAAAATAGAGATCCAAATAAAGCACCAGCTTACTCCATGATATCACGACCTACGAACACCCAGTGAGCCACATTCATTGTCAAACTTCACAATATACAAGTCGTTATCATAGAACTTCACCTTGATTTTAACTAGACGAGTAGAGGCGCCGCGTTATACAACCAGATTGGCCTTTACGGAAATGTCATATCAATAATGAATAACAAATTGATAAGATATTTGCCCGTTATTGTGGCGCATATAACATAACATAACATTTTGCCTGCGTTAGATTAGAACGCAGTGGCAGTACGTACTTAGATACTAGACATAGATGAATATATTAGACGTTTGCACGACGCTGGCCAGTTTTCATGAGCAAAAAAGGACGTCACGCAATAAAAAAATATAACAACAGCCAATCAAGAGCCATTTGAAGAAAGAAAGAAAAAAATGTCATCCAATAAGGAAGGAAGTTGCACTCTAAATTCAAATGGAGCAAAAACGATGCCGAAAAAAGAAGAAGAATAAAACAGGAACTGAATGTAACTGGCCTTGTTCGATACGCGGCAAGGTCGAGCCCTTTATCAATGTTGATAAAGTTGTTCAAGAAAAACGTTTATTGAACTGGAAAACGCTGCTAAATGTGTAATCTTATTTTATGTCTCCGATGACTCATCGTCGACCTTAATCCCCAAGGGGGTGAGCAGGTGCAAAAATCTCATTTAAACAATATGTTATTTTCAAAATATTCAAGGTTGCATAAAAAACCACCTTACCAATACAGGGTGTAGCAAAAGTACTGGTAAGCGGAAAGCCAGAGGCAGAAAATTTGCCCCCAATATGCGATGAAATATTGATTTTTTCCGCATTCACACAAGAAGTCACAGGAAACAGCAAGTATCGTTACAAAAGTTTTCGACCTTGCCTTCACCCCTGATGTCCTATGCCCTGAAATGGAGAATGCGGGCTGAAGTAGTCCTATAACCCAAAATGGAAGAATGCGGGTTGAAGGATTGACGCTGGCAGCCGCTCGCGCTGCGTAGTCGGTGCGCAGACGCAATAACTGCGTGCGACAAAATTGCATCAAGCAGGAAGCGAGCGCTGGCCGTGACAACTGCAGCGAGGTCGCGCGCGCGCCACGCACTAGATCGCTCTACACTAGAGAGAACCAGGCCTAATTATGTGGTACCTATCGATCTTTTTATCGAAATAAAGAGAAGGTAGATGTTATGACGTATTAAGGCTCCTCTACACGTCTACAGAGGCATCTGCAGACGTCATCTCCGGATGCGTCCGCCGACGTGTAGAGGGGGTGATTTGCGCATCTGTGGTAGGTATTTAACGTCTGGAGACGCGTCCGCCCCGAATCCGATGGTTGTCGGTTTTTTGGCACGGATCAAAGGGTTCTGGCGCGGACGTCCGGCGCGTGTCCACACGTCTGCCGACGCATCAGTTTGATCGGAGTTGCGGTTGAGAGTGCACGCGTGCCTGCGGTATAATTTATTTTGCGCCTGCGGTTTTTATTTGAGAAATGGCTAACAATATGAGCTCTGAGGAAACTTTTAAGTTTCTTGAGCTCTATCAAACAGAAAACTGTTTGTGAAACCCTAAAAATAAATACCACAAAATTAAAAATGTTTTAAGTAAACTATTAGTATAATTTAATAATCTATGCATGTACAGTCAAGTACAGCGATGCACATTCAAGTAGTAGTTAAAAGTACTAAATAAGTAAATAGCTACGATCTCAATATCCATATTTAAACCTTGCGTCTGTCGAGAATGAACATAGACTGATCGACCTACAGACGTGTGGACGGCTCTCGGAAATCCATCTGCGGATGCATCTGCCCGCATCCGCGGACGCATCTGCTGACGTGTAGAGGAGGCTTTAGGCTGTGGAAGAGCTGGCCGGGTGGACGATGGCCGGAATAAATGCACCGAACAACTCTTGAAAGTGATTTGAATGATGGAAAGAACAGTTTATATTTTTATCAGTGTAGGGGCCCGGCTAGATTCACCCGGAATAATGGGTGGCGTGTATTTCATTAAAGTCATCACCAAATACCTAAACCATCTGGAATCAAACCTGAGACCTCTCACCCAACGCCACCGGCCTACCAGTATGATGACTGATGTGTTACCAAACTTAACCACGTGTCCGCGTAACACAATGGGCGCAGATGACCTTGCGTACTGCGGCGTAGTAGCACCGAACAAGGTTAATTGATATCAGGTACGCGCTGAGTTGCAAGTTAAATTGTGCCAAACGTTATCGCTTGTGAATTAGCGTTCACGGCAACGTTTGGGGAAGGTCGCGCGATAGGCGTTCAGCTGGTCATACTATTGTAGACGCAAATAAAATAGGTACCTTATGTGTTTGAATTTGGTCTCCTTTTTGCTCGACACATTTCCAGACATGTAATATTTGTAATGCTTTTGGCTGCCTTATTCTGTATGTTATGAACAATGTATTGTAGTATTACTATGTCCTCATCGTTCTTCAAACGCGCATTCATATCTGTCTTCAGATAGGATAGTTCCCGGCTAACCAAACTATAGTTTAATAGACCGGAGGACAAAAAGGAGCTTGGTAATTAGATGTTATTTTATCCAGTCTTTCCCTGCCACTTAAATTTGTGCCATGTTGACAGTCCATCTCATCAGTTGCCTGGCTACATTTGCGTGCCCCGTCCTGGGTCTCAAAGTCAAGTCAAGTCAAAAAGGTTTTATTCAATATGCCATAAATAAATTAATTACATTGAACGTCAAAATAGGTATTATCAAAAGTAAAAAGAAGTATATAAATCAAATACTTATTACTATCTAATACTAAGTAAGTATCTAGCTACTTTTTTTTCTCCAGCTTCACTAGCTCTGATCGTTTTTGGATCCAGTTGAGACCCAACCATTTATCCCCATCTGTGGTCTTGGGGACATAGCTTAATGCTGCATGAAGCCATCCAATCAAGGAGTAAAGAGCAAGTACAAATAAGTAGCTGATGAGGCGGCACTGCGAGGCCGACCGCGTCTGACGCAGCCCCCTACCGGCTCAGCGATGACATTCGAAAATTGAAACAACACGCCGTGAATCACGGCCGAAGGCAAATCTCTGAGCATCAGCGAGTTATATCTCATTAAAGATAAAATGAATAATAATAACAATAGTCAAATACCTACTCAAATAAACCACCCCGGGCCACATCCAATCCAAAGGTGCCCACGACGCTAGCAGCGTTTCCACGCTAAACCGCTAGAGAGATCCTCTGCATCAGATATGCTCCGGAGCGGTAGTCAAAACCACGGATCCTATCAAACGGCGACCTATCTCCTTGACAAAGACTTTTGTAAATACCTACCACGCAAATACCTACTCAAATAAACCACCCGGGCCACATCCGATCCAAAGGAGCCCATGAAGCTAGCAGCGTTTCCACGCTAAACCGCTAGAGAGATCTTCTGCATCAGATATGCTCCGGAGCGGTAGTCAAAACCACGGTTCCTCAATCGGCGACCTATCTCCTTGACAAAATTCTTGCGCTGAATCCCCCAAAGCCCAAGGGTTTCAAGAGCAAGGGGATCAAAATGCATTCACTCATGAGATCAACAAGCCACCGTAGTGGTCACAGATCATGTGAAAAACTAGACGGCACGTATCGACTTCTCAGACGGCTCAATGAAAATATACTCGAGTCTTTACTAGATGTAGATGATTTATAGCGTCGATTAACACTTCCACACACACTCATTTTTGTAATTGACGAGTAGACCACTCATAATCATAATGATTAGTGGAGGAATACCTAGGCAAGGCTAACAATGCAAAAACAATGATGGATTTGCATTTTACTTGGGTATGGTATCATATAAGTATTGAGCTAAAATCTGTCTAAGATTACCGGTTGGTCTCCGGCGACGTGGATATGAAAGGTTTTTTTTCACTTGATAATGTCAAAATCACCCTTGAAGGGTAGGCCCAGGTGCAGTGAAGCGAATCAACTTCCGTTACTCGGTGCCCTATGATAAAGGGCTAGGCAACCTAGCTTATGGCCTGTAGGCAGGCAGTAACGCACGGCCGCATACATTAGCTCGACGTTTTACATACATTAACTGTAAACGCGCCACGTCCTTTGTCTGCGCCCGCGCACTGAGGCTCTACTGTGAGATGTCTTACCCTATTTGTTTTTTATTCGACTTGGAAGAGGCACGAAAGGGCTGAATGAGAGAAGCCCAAAACCGAAAACAATAGAGTGCAATGGGTGAGACTCATTCCCACTCTTAGAATTGGGAGGCTTTAGGTTGAAGCAGAAGTTGATGGCCATCTTAGAGATGTAACTTTTTTTAAGCCGCCCAAGTATTCTTGGCTCTCAAGATGGACAGATCTATGCTCGCAGCCATTGTTTATTTACTGTTCTTCTTATTCGCAAGTCAGGTGGTTTATTAAAGCCAATAGACATAATATCAACGATTGTTATAAATCCATAGACGTATCTTGCAGTGACTGATCTCTAGATCTACTCCAAAGTAACATTGGGTTTTGGGTATTTCAAATTTCTGTCTCTACTTAATGGCCCAGAATAAATGCGTCACCAAGCGTGACCACTTTGCAACGTTTGCAAGTTAGTGAATCCCTTACACGTTCATGGTTCCCCCAGGCCCTCGTGATGGCAGCCCTTTGGATCCTGAGCGCGTAGGAAGACCTTGCCTATGCAATCTGTATGCATGAGCCAGTCGAGCTCTCGCGTCTTTATAACGAGAACTTTATTAACGAGGAAGCGTTCTTTTTATTTTGTTGCGCGTTTTAACACCTTTTATAGTGTCTTCATTATTGTTGTCTCCTCTCTGGTCACTTATTTGAATTTACAGAAGGTTCTATTATAGGTAGGTTGAGTTGATAGGGCTTAAATGTTTTCGTTTGTGCAATAAAGAGTTACTTACTTGCTTACTTACTTACTTAAGTAGAGAACTTTTTATTGTACACCAGAAAAAGACTCAGTAGAAATATTGACGGCATGCTATCATTTAGCATTAAACCAAGGGAAGTGACTAAGGCCCGTAGGTAATATCAATCACAGTTTTAACCAAAAAGGCTAGTTTAAACCCTATCTGTCGATTAATTTTCATACAAAATTCGAGGTTTAATCTAAGGTCTGAGTTTAAACTGTGATTGATATTACGGCACTTAGGGGTCGTTTTCGGAACAATTTGCGGTTCTTCATCGTCTAGTTTGTTACGGGGCAGCGAAAGAGATGTTTTTATCAGCTCTTCTCTACCCAGTTTTGACTAGCAAGATGAAACAAATGCCGGGTCCGACCTCAATAAATGTGAACCTATTAATATCATCGTTTTATCACATCGATCCACGTGAAGTGAGCTCAGTGTAACAACCACGGTGCCGTAATAACTTTCCACGCGGGCGCCATGCATATGGATCGGGTATGAATCAATATTTTATGTTGCCACTTTAAGAAGCTGTAAACAATGCATTGATAATGAGATAAAATAATATTAAGTGAATCATGTTCCTGGATCTATTCTACTGAGTTTATGTCGGTCATATAATATATGCCTAGCTAGTGGCGCTAGTCGAAGTGTCAAAGACAGTAGCAATCCACTGTAAATCATTAGAATTTTTCGACTGTATAAGAAAGAAACTGTATAATTACTATATTGAAGGTATTTACAATGTGTGCCGGTTTCTAATATTTCAATTTCAGTTTCAAAGATTCTACAATACCATAAAAATCAAGGCAAAAAAACATCATCGACAGCATCCTATTTCTCATTCAAAGACATCATCAATAAAGCTTTAGAGTAGACGTCCGCCGCCGCCGACGCTCGAGCGACGACTGAGTGCGGCTCGGCGGCCGGCGTGCGCGCGCGCAGGCCCAGGCGGAAGCACCCGCGCAAGGCTGCGCTCCTGACCTCGCCGCGGCTTTGTCTAGCTATCTAGCGAGTCGAGGCCGCGAGCATCACACCCAAAGGGACGGATAGAAGCTCCGCTTGAAAAAATTTCCTTACGATGTTTTTCCGTCAAGTAGGTAGGTAATCGTATGAGGAAGTGGCCACCCCTGATGTCAGAGTTTTTAGGCCACCCAAAGGGTCTCTGACATGGCTTAACGATTATTATTAATCAACAACAACATTCCTTCAAGTCATACATGCCCTCACTGGGAATGGAACCGGGGACCTTAGTTTACTTAGCGGCTTAGTTGGCTCCACACGTATTGACTTGTCTTTCCTGTGGGCTAGGCAGACTAAGCTGTCAGGATTACAGGGTGGTATAGGTGCTGGGCAAGCATGCTCCATCTAAAACAATGTCCCAGGCACTGCTGGTCTCTTCACCCATCTTGTGTGAGTGAAGGTGCCACTTGACGCTGTGGAAATCATCTCTTTATGTAGATGCAAAGGCCTTAGTTTTTTTTTAAAGTACTTCGTCTTTTTCAGCGTTTATTTGTCTACTGATTGACGTAAACCCAGTCATGTCTGCTCCATTTCGGTCGATCTGTAGCTATTGTAGCCCAACTTTGGCCTGATGCGGCCTTGATGTCATCAGACCATCGCGCAGCCTCGCTGGTCAAACCTACTTAATTATACTGTGAAGTTGTCCATGTCAGTACTTTTCTGTTCAACCGTTCCTGTGGCCAATTAGTTAACCAAGTCTTCTGTAGTTTTTATTCATGTACTATCTAACAAACCGAGGCCGAATGCATCACACCGTCATACCTTTAATAAACTTGACTTATTAAATTATCGTTAGTTTTTTTTTACGTTTGATAGCCAACGCGATAAGAGTAGGAACTTAAAACGTGCTATTGATAAAATATTCAGCTGCTAGAAGGTTCTACGAGCTTCTCATGTTATTTGTTACTAATGACTTAGATGAAATATTAACAGCTCCTAGATGCCCCAAGTATACCTCCATACCTTGCGTGCCAAAGGTTAGCTTCTTCTTTTTGAAGTACCTCTCCATCATTGGAGGTTGGCAGTCAGCTCCTTGCATCGTTCTGAATCCATAGCTGTTCTGAACATAATTATCTTCCGCGGTTTTGATACCGGTCCAGTCTTTGGTGTCGCACAGCCATGCCATTTTGTTTCTTCCTTCTTTAATTTAATTAACTTTTTCGGTTGCAAAATATGGTACGCTTGTTAGGTATTTATACCATAATTTTGGTAACTGGCAAAATCCATTCATGCTACATCGGTAGACCATACACTATTGGCAACTAAAAAGTCTCTCAGAAATTAAATCACACTCCTTCACACCTTCAGTTTTCTTTACTGATTCTGGAAATGGAGATGGATTGCACGCAGTATTTCGTGAGAGCAGGCCAGCGCGTAAAGCCTTCGATTGGAAGTCTAAAAGACGTACCAAGTTCGGTTCGATACTCACGTATCTGTTGCGACGGCTATTGAACAGTCTAATTAACGTCAAAAAGAACAAGAAAGCAACGTAACTTATTTTCGTTTCTAATTAATAACGAACGATGTATCTCATCATAACACTTTTCGATTAGTAAAAGGCAAATAACTAACTGGCTGTTTTTGTTTTCGCAGATATGGCGCGATACAGGATATCGCGCTGACCGCATGCTGACCGGCCTGATAGACAGCTGTAAGTGAAACAAGCTAATTAATTAGAAGTTAAGCCTTAAGAGTCCCCTTCAGGACCGTGGGAACTCAGTGACGGCCAAGCGCGTGAAACGCTGTTTTCTATAGCTGTTTCACCCAGAGTGAGACGGGGCGCGGGAAAAGTGAGAGGCAATGCGGCTGTATGAGTCTACGTGTGTTCGTGTCCTGTACCGAGTATGTAGTTGTAGTTATAACATAATATATCTAATTTCCCAATTTTTTTCGTAGTTCCGCTGCCATTTCTACATTTGATTAGCTATTTCAAAAATCTTTTTTTTCTGACAAAGGCAATACATTATTGATGTCCCCAAGGTAGTTCGACTCCAATAGACAGTGTAACAATGTAAGTAAATAACAGCTGAAAGTAACACCTTTTTCGGCGCGAAAAACGCATCGCTCTAATTTCTTTCAGGCTATTGTTTTTAGTATAAAAACTATTTGCAAACCTCCGTATTGGTCATCTACTGATGCAAACCAAGTTTCAGTTAAATCCAGCCTGTAGTTTAGAAATTAAACCGGAACTACGTTTGTATGGGAAATCGCTGCTTCAGGGCGTTCTTAAGTTAGATAACCCAAAGGGGCCGTCTCCAGGAAAAGAGTTTCTGGGTCTTTTCAATGTGAACTCTGCTAAAGAGGTCCATTTCGAATCTTCTACTAAGTTAATTTGTAGGACTTCTAGGATCGGCTGTGTCCTGTCCTGCAATTATTTTACTTTGTAATCTGCCTAAAAACGAACACTCACTGAATTGAAAACGCCCAAGTCGTCCATTCATAATGCGTTAGCGAAAAATCATCAGATTTTCGTCCAAAATTCGAGGAAAACTACAGAATAATTTACTCGTACATAAACACAGGGAAACTACAAAAAAAACTGCATCGCAAGCGAGGCGAGGCAGTAAAGTCGAATGTAGGCGACCTTCGGACGCAGATTCGGGGTGAACCGCTGTGTTGTGCCGGCGTCGGAGGCTCTGTGGCGACAACTTGTTGAGGCTTCGAAACGGGCCTTCGCATCAGAGTTTAAATATCCCACTTCACTGACAGACTTCCTTTCAACGATAGAACTTAAGAGATGTTTTGTGAAGAAAGAAATTTCTAAAAATATGTTTTGTCACCCCAATAATATTGCAACTTGGACTGGAAGACACTTGTAGCCTGAACGAAAATATGGATGGGTTGTGAAGACCACCATGTCGGAAAGCAGAAAAGAAAGCAAGGCCATCACAAACAGGACCAACGCAACCTGAAAGATGATGGATGATTCCCACGTAGGCTCCTGAATACTAAGTAAAGAGGTGGATGAAAAAGACAGGCAATAATTATAATATTTAAACACAGTTGTCTGTCTGGCTAGGTACAAGACCACGACCAAGGTAAGCGACAACCCAAACCGGCTAACGGCTGATAAGTGGATTAAAACCTACAAGGAAGTGTCGTGAACGATTCGTCCTAGCACCAGACCCTTACTGCGCACACTGGCTCAACACACGTGTACACACACGCGCACACATGGACTTGTGACCATGAGATAACTGACATCACAGCCCAGCAAGGTCCCGCTCGTTTGTACTGACGGCATGCAAAGACAAAATTGGTTGTGAATGTACAAGCAATGAGCAAGATGAATGGTATGACGAATGGTGAAGTTTTGACAGACGACATTGCTATAAATACGGAGGAGACAGATTTGGAATAGCAACTTGAGGTCATTAGAATTGTAGACGACAAAGAGAACCTAAAAGAAAAAGAACAAAAACCGAATAACAAGGCCGAAAGAAACTCCGTGAACAAAACCTGTGGCCCGCTGGCCCGTCACCAGCCAATCTTCCCATATAAGGGCATCCCCACGTCCGTTGCTATCGATACAGCCGAGGCACGTGCATCACGCATGCGCGTAACATATAGTAATGACAGTGTTTATTTGCCTCTGCGACAGCCGGCGGCCTTCAGGCTCAGCCACTCCGAAAGTCCGAATATTTTTAACCTTACCCACGCACCCATCGGGTTCGGAGCGAGAGATTGTATGCCTGCCTTTGACATGGGCGTTGAGGTATGTCTGCTGAAGGAATTTGGCGGAAAAGGAGGCGACAAGATGTTTGATTTTTTTTTCATCTCTGGCACTAGTGACCCAATCGTTGAAGTTTTAAATGGTGAGGTTGCTAATCGTGAAATCAAAGATGTGAAGTTTCTTGGAAAAGCAGCTTAGCATTTTCCTTTTGAAGGCTTATGGCCAATTTTTTTTTTGTTTGATTGAAATAGTCAGTGCTATAATTGACGATTGATTGATTGATATAACGAGCGAGCGAAGTTCTCCGAGTCTACTTGAGCAATCCGGCGTTTGTATGTATGAATGTTTGTTCGACGATAACTTGAGTAAAAGTCGGATCGTCATGAAATTTGGTAAGTGGGTAAATGAGGCAAAGAAATTTTTTAGTTTGAACATGAACCAAATCGGTCGAGGGGTTGCTGAGATATGGGGTTGCGAGTTCGTAGTTCGGGGCGAACCACTAGTTTATATAGTTTCAGAAGAATTTGACGTCTTTCATAGGTTTTACTAAAAACTTGGTAAAATTTAACATTGTCCGCCACATGAAACCGTAACAAACAGCCAACCACCCACAAACTTTTACATTATAAAACCTCTTAGACGGACTTAATTTAAACAATGTAGTATTTAACAAGCTATTTAAATTACAAATAGACTCGGCAAGGCCTTTCCTCGTCGCCAACCGTGAGTAAGCCGGCTCGTAAACATGGAAAGTTTCTTGTAAAATGTTGTAGCAGGGCTTATGATAAGGCTTGAACCTTTTTGCTGCAAGAGCCCTTTGGCAGACTCATGCTGCCCTAAGTTTCCTGTACTGACCATGAAATCGATAACATTGACAATCGTCTATTACACAATAGGATGGAAACCAAATTATGTTCTTTCAAATGGGCAGGCATATGGATGAAAATTACTCCTTCGTACACGACAGTACGTCGACCTTAACACGCTAGACTTTACAACAAAAGTATACTCTGACGTGCTGTCGTGTGTACTGTCAGGGAAGGGTGGTCATACATTGCAAAAACAGTTAAATAAACAAAAGTGTTAAAAAGTTAAAGCACAATTCAAAATACAATTCGGTACGCAAAGTTTTTTGTTCGAAAGTCCGTTATTGGCTTAATCTTATCTTTAGACAATATTGAGAAACTAATTTCTAGTATTTGTTATTTTGGTTTAGTAGTTTGGATTTTACAACGTTTCAAAGATACGATTTTATGTATTTCACGCGACGGTCTGCATACTGTTGGCGGTCATAGGAACAAAACATTTTAGCGCATAAAAACAAAACTAAAAAATATTTAAATTAGTTTCCCAATATTGTCTACAGATAAGTTTAAGCCAATAACGGACTTTCGAACAAAAAACTTTGCGTACCCAATTCCTTGCGAAACCCAAAGACCGAGTTTATCCTGCCCCAAAAAGATTTATTTCATGCGCTTTTCGCTTCCTGTTCCTGGCACATCTTTCACGCGCACTTTAGAGCCCATAACCCCACAATAGAAAACGCCTAACGCCTGAAAGGATCTCTCTGTCCGGCAAAATAAGGTCAGAGAAACAGCAGTTCCGGGGAAGCCGCGTGGCAACAGCACTGCACATGCACATGATCTATTTCTGCGCAAGAGTCCGTCTTCTAGAGGTGCGCGAAACGCTTCAGTGAAAAGAAAAGAATGATATAGTTCATTTCCTTCACTGAACTAGTTCACTCTTTAAGTTCATAGTTCACTTATAGTTCATTCATAGTTCACAGCTCATTCACAGTTCATAGTTCATTCACGGTTCATTCACAGTTCATTCATAGCTCATTCATAGTTCATAGCTCAGTAGTTCGTTCACGTATCTTTTGACTCACGGTAGTCCGCGAATGACAAAGGCGACAAAGGCGAGACACATGAGTTACAGAATTTTGGTTCTTAGTGTGGTAGATTTCAGAATGTTTCTTGAAGAATGAACTACGTGGACTAAAGTGAATGTGATATGTAAAGATTGGTAGTGAATGAATGAATGAATGGTTTCATATAACGAATGCATTCAATCGAAGCATTCATTCGCGAACTACACACCTCTACCGTCTTCGTCAGCGCGCCGGTTTGGGCGCGCTCTTCCGCGTTGGCCGTCGGCCAGACACAACTCCGCAAGGCAAACGAAGGGCCCAGTTATGACACCTAAATGTAAACGAGGCCTAGGCGCCATGTTACCATGTTTGGCCTGTGCAGGGGTCAGGTTTCAGAGTTCTGCAGCTCTGGAGGATTTTTCCAAGTGCCGTTTTGTGCGCTGGGTTTTAAAGAACAAGGATCATTAGAGGTGGAAACTGTTAAATAGATAAATCTTGATCTTAAACATTCATGACTGGACGCTGAATAAATTACTTGGACTAAGATAAATTATCTCATTACGTTGATGCAAAGGTCTAAATATTTTTTATTGATTCCACAGACATTGATTCTTAAAAAGCATACCTACGCATACGCATACTTAGGTTGTAGTTTACTAATTTAGTAAGGTAGTCGTTTTGTTATTTGTATGTTCAATATCAAAAATATCTGCACAAATATCTCAGTTAGGCTACAAAATAATTTTAAAAAAACTGAAATTTGTTTGTGCTTTCAAATTTGCAGGGAAAAGCAACAACTTTAAAATAATCAAAAAACCACTGATTTTTATGATTATAATAAACCCGAGCAACACTGAATGTGAAACTATCAACAGAAAAAGTTCTATTCCTGTCTACTAAAGCCGTGCGTGCGTGTGTGACAGTAACAACAAACCCTTTGTCAAAACGTAGGTGGGTGTCACTTAATTGTATCACAGAAACATTCTGAAAGGGCAACTTGTTGTAGCATGATGGATACAGCTCGAGATCTCTACACCAGGCCCCTGTTGCACGAACGTGACAACGACAGGTGACAGGCGACAGGTGACAATCCGACAATTTGACAAGTTTCTGTTGCACAAAGATTTCGAGCAACAAATAAGCCATGGTGGAAAATTGACAAATTTGTCGAATTGTCGCGACAACTTGACATATTTCTGTTGCACAAAAGATTTTAGGCGACAGGCAAAAAGTTACAAATTGTCGTGAAAAACTTGTCGGATTTACTTTGTGCAACCATAAATATTGTCAAGACGATTAGACATATTTGTCAAATTGTCAGACAATTCCGACAGGTGACTATGCATATGTCGAGAGCTGACAAATTTGTCAAATACAAAATTGTCGGTGAATCCTACCATGGTCGAGCTTTGTGCAACGCTTGTCAAGTCCTGACAATTTGTCAATAATTCACCTGTCGCAGTCTGACTTATTTTTAATGTTTGTGCAACACCATTTACTTGACAATCCGACAAATAAGTCAATTCTCGACAAATATGTCGACTTGTCGCGTACGTGCAACAGGGCCCAGATCAATGACGTTTCAGATTGATTACCACTTCCCTACACAAACAGGTTTGGGCATCTTTGTTTTTATAACTTTAGCTGCAGGCCACTGGCATTATCTCAGACAGTTGGGGCAGACTGAATCAATCTAGACGCGAAATTGAGAATCGGAACTTTACGGCATTCATAAACTTACGATTATAAGTAGTGACTCAGGTTTGCCATAACTCTTTAATTTCGTCCGCATTTATAGGTCGTTGTACACGCACAAAGGCATCTCAGAGATTCATTGTTCATCCCCGCAGATTTATTTTGCTTACCTTGATTCTTATCCTATTGTCGACGCAATCCTTCAACGCAGCCAAAGGTCCATCGATGGTGCCTATTCGACTTAGGACATTCCTTGACGTGAATTGCTTTTTCGGCACAGTTGTGAGACCTGCCAACAAACAAAAGGAGTATCAACCTCAAGCCTGTAGGTAGAGAGTGGAAAGCAGAGATTGTTGCAACAGTTACATTATCATTGAGTAACTTTCGCTAGGACTCCATTTGCAATGTGTGACGTAGTCCGGAGAGGAGTCATTGACGTGATGACGTATTTACTGTGTTGATCTTGCAGCTGCAAGAACTTATCGTGACAGATGGAGTAACTGTGATGATGATTCATATGCAGGTCATTCAGCCTGTGACACCAACGTTTTACTATTTATGTTATTTCAAGCGAGCGAAGCGTGCGAAGTTCTCCGAGTCTACTGGAACAATCCGGCGTTTGTATGTATGTTGTATGAATGTTCGTTCGACGATAACTGGAGAAAATTTAGTCGGATCGTCATGAAATTTGGTAGGCAGGTAAATGAGGCCAAGATAATTTTTAAGTTCGAACATGAGCCAAATCGGTCGAGGGGTTACTGAGATAGAGGGTCGCGAGTTCAAAATTCGGGGCGAACTATTAGTTAAATAAAACTAGTTTTAATTGTTTTTGGACTCTACCACAAGCTGAGCAAGATATGCCTCCAAATATTTATTGCTCGTAATCCTATTGATGTAAAGTCATTGCGACTATTTGCGACTTGATAGATAAAGCGCAACGCAATCGATGCGCAGAGGGGTTTTATGCTACACGGGCAAAGACAGTCTAATGCTCCCACCCAGTGTGGTTTATAGCAAAGTTGACTGAACCACCCATAGTGATACCCCACACAGCAATATTCCCCGTATCTATCGCACGCAGTTGAAATTAGCAATAAATCTATGCGTCTAGGCGAGCCGCGAGCCCCAGGTACCAGGGTGGCATAGCGCGGCAGTGTTCGCTCGCGAATTACTTTCACTCGGCTATCCCCGGGCGCTGACCGCGCGCGGGGTCGTCGGCCGGCGTTCCCGCCACGCGCCATTCAGCGGCCATGTTTACACAGATGCGCGCCGAAACGCGCGTTGTTGCGTCACATCCGCAGCGCTCGCGAGTTACGTTCCGATTCGCGGTGTTACCGCGACATTTTTTCAACTTTTTGTCTGTTTTGTTTTGTTTTGGAGTCTTGTAGGGCGTGTTTTGTTTTTTTTTTGTGGCTCTTAGCCATGATTGCCGCTTTGGCTTCCGTCACGGCGTTTCAGACGCTCGTTTATTTTTTTAAGGAAATATCTCAAGTAGGCCCTTATCAGCTGCTTGAGTCAAAGCTCTTTCTTTTGCATATGCAATAGCTATTATCGGTCAAACGAGAGGCAATTAAACAGCGCTCCCAACCACGTGGAAGAAGATAGTTCATCAGGGAGCCGGGCAAATCTCTGGATAGTGCGTGTCAATGACCGATGTTCCAGGTTATGTGTGAGCGAGCGAGATGGCAGCCGGGCTGCGTTCAAGAGGAAGGCGAACCACTGATGTTAGACGATGAAAGCTGCGCCCGCGCAGCCGGTGGATTCGTCTAGCTTGGTGGCTAGATCAGCTAGGGTCGGCCACTTCTAATGTTTAGAATGCACGCCAATGTTTCCACACCATACCACAGTTCCTATTCTCAGTCCTGGTAAATTATGTTACGTCGGGGAAGTATGAGATACTTTAGCCATTGTCACTACCTAGTCGTTGTCTTGGAACTTAAGATAGATCCTTTCGCTTAGCACAGATTAATTTCGACAGCCGTATTCCGATTCTTCTATGGCCACGCCTGTAGGCGCCATCCATGAAACGCTTTGTGAATTTGTGCTGAAAACGGCTCAATAATGTAGGCAAATGTCAAATAGTGAGCGTCAAGAATATTTTAGACTTGATTTGATTTGGCAAACAACCAGAAAAATACTTTGGCAATAGACAAGATGCCATTTTGGAGAGAAACATTCTATGAAGCTAAAGAAAGCCATTGCCTTTACGGATCATTCCCCAAGAAGTGGACTTCGAAATTTTCGTAATAGTAGAGCAAACCTACTCCATCTAAAACAATGTCCCAGGCACTGCAGCGCCGAGTGGTCTCTTCACCCATCTAGTGTAAGTGAAGGTGGCACTGGACGCTGTATAAATCATCTCATAACATAGTTTTTTGGAGCTTGGTAGTAAACAAATTGAAATGAAATGAAATGAAATGAAATAGTTTATTGGTTAAACAAAGGTTGCAGGTGACAATGTCCTGGCTCCCAAACTAGGATTCCCTGTGCTATGGGAAGCCAGGCTACTTCTTATGTGTTTTGTGGTATTGTTATAGGTAACTAATAAGCTTCACTATTTACTGTTCACAAAACTTAAAAACTAAAAAATAAAATAACAATAGCAGTTTTAGCTATAGGGCTCTTGTGAGTAAGTGAGTATGAGTGTGTCTGTGTGTGTGCGTGAGTGTGTTTGTGTGTTTTCGTAAGTGTGTTTGTGTGTGTGCGTGTTTGTGTGTGGGTGTGTGTGTGTGTGTGTGTGTGTGTTTGTGTGTGTGTGTGTGTGTGTGTTTGAGAGTGTGTGTGTGAGGGTGGGTGTGAGGGTTTGTGAGTGAGAGGGTGTGTGATTGTGTGTCTGAGGATGTGTGTAAGATGAGTGATATTATGAGAGAGCAAGTACCTCAAACTTAGTTGCCATTCCTAGGGACAACCCAAAACCTTCGAACGACCCCAAAATTACTACAGGAAACGCTGATACAGTCCTTCTTTTATCACAGCTATTGCTCTGTGAAAGTGGCTTGGCTAGAGGTTTCAAACTTGTACCAAAGTCGAAGGTTTCAAAGTATGCCGGACCTCAAGTCTGTAACCCAGTTGTGTTTCGAGGTGGTCTCGATAAGTTCAGCTTTTAATGAGAAAAACGAAGAAAAAGCGGCTTTGTCCTAACCACTGTGAACCTATCTATAGCCTATCAAAGCTCAACTGCTTTACGTACCTCAAGTCTCAAGGCCTCAAGTCTTTAAGGCCCAGCTCCCGTGTTCTTTAAAATATCCACCGTAAAAATAACCGTTTTTGAATGTCTAGAAAAAGATTGTTCATTTCTATAAGGGCAATTTTCGAGTGTTTTGACACTCAAAGGTTGAGTGGATTTTTTAGACAATGGAGGCGCTGGGCTCGTCTTAGGAATACCTATTAGTGGAATTGAAGAAAGCAAAAAGAAGTAGCACGCACGGCACTCGCCGAGGCCGCCACAGGGGCATTGGGTCACGGGCGTCATGCAAATGAGCTGTAGCTATTGTCGGCAGGCGTCACCCGGCATACGATAAATACGCTCCCCTGTGTCTGTCATTAATTAGGTAAGACTATTTTGGCCACTGTTTAACTCTCTGCTTGGCCACTGTTTTTCCCGCTGTTTGGCCCCCATTTTGGTCACCATTTGGACCTCTAGCAACTATTTTGCAGTCTGTTTCGTCACAATCCCCCTCCACTATTTGAGCCTCTGTTTGGTCACCATTTGGCCACTATTTCCCTTGGGCCGAAAGACTGACAAGCCTTGTCGTTCCTCTAGCAGAGCCCAGCTAAAGAACAAACTGATTAACGTCTAGCTTTTGTCAAAAACTTTTTAATTCTTAGATATCCATGCTTCATAGACGGAGTTAGAACTCACTGCTAGGCAATGCCTGCCGTTCTTCTTTCCATAGTTTTAGGCACAGACTTACCTAGGAAAAATCCTGTTTAGTTCTAGATGCGTTACTCCATAGGTACAGTGTTTTTCTTCGAGCGCGTGCCCCCATGTGTCTGGCTGGAACAGTCTTTGTAGGTAGTCAATCGCAAAGCGCCGTTTATCCAGCAGGGTAAGGGGTAACGCAAATGTTGTATTAAATTCAATTCCCCAATAAATCACGTCAATTGATCGTCTAGACTACGACGTCTCGTGGTGTGATTGCCTGTCTACCGCCCAACGCCTAGGTTCACTCGCGTATTCAATCTGCGCAATCTGTGACCGGATGATATTGAAATTCGGTTTTGCAGTTTGTTGCGTAACTAAACCATTATTTATAGCTGTCTTCGATCGACCTTCGGTGGATTTAGATTTTATTCCCACAAAGACCTTTTATTTAGTAAAGGTTTATCTTCATTTACCGGAATTTAAAGGGAATTTGAATTAAGAAAACTCTTCGTCTATGGTGTGGAGAATGCTGTGTCCCAAAATTGGAACAAAGTTCTGTTCGCATTTTTCTCAGCGTAATTTTTTTTGCGCAGTTCTCGTCTCACAACTAGCGCCGCCAATGGAAAAAAAAACATATCTTTTTTTTGGATGCGTTTTTAGCAAAAAACGCTTTTTAGGACCTAAGGTTTGGATTCCAGGATTGGATTTCCTACGAATGCAATCGATTCTCGCCAAAAGTGGCCACTTTTGGCGAGTATCGATTGCATTCTTAAGTTCTAGGATCTGGAATCCAAACCTTAGGTCCTAAAAATAGTTAAACCTCGCGTTGAAAAATCGCAGGAGCGTTTTTTGCTAAAAATGCATCCAAAAAAAGATATGATTTTTTTTCATTGGCGGCGCTAGTTGTGAGACGTATTTGGGTTCAGGCACCAGGTACATCATCCAGCCGTTATCGTTATACTTTAGTTGTTAGTTAAGTTAGTGAGGGAAAGTTGTTGTCAATTGTCAATAATAAAAGTACCTCGGGACATTCTTCGGACGCAGCTCGTACAGGATCGTACTGATAGCCTAGAAAAACGAATTATGAAAGGGCAAGAGAACCCGAGGCAGACCGACCACCCGCTAGATGGACGGATATTATTACCAAACCCACGAAAAAACACCTGCAATGAGCTGATCCGCATCGCAATGGAGAACTCTACTCTGTGTCACCTTCAAGTGATAGTCCGATCCTCAGCATTGAGGGAACGACTGAATGGAATGGATGGATCCGGCTCATTGTTTCGTTTGGCAGCTTCAAAGCCAATCTGATT